>OX382344.1:8816783-9128117 GCA_947507615.1 Hemithea aestivaria | reverse complement strand
TAACAACACTTTTAACTGCTTTCTAAGCTGTCAATTGTCATTTTTTCTTTAGTGTCAGTGTCACACTACGTGAAGAGTGAAGTGCGAGTTTTATCTGTGATTTGTGGTGTGTTTGTGGTCTAATAATTAGTCGTAATTTGGCTTTATATTTTTTATTTTCACGTACTACTCACGAATTATTATCATATAAAAAGTTGTGTGGAAAAGTAATAATGCCTTTGCCTCCGGCTCTAGCTGCCCGTCTTGCGAAAAGAGGTATATTGAAACAGAACTCGAACGCTGAAAGCAACGCCGATCATACACCTCCTCAAGCTAACGAAGAAATTATAGCTGAGGATTACGATTCCAAACCTGATGAACAAAATAAAGAACAATTTTGGGAAGGAATTGAGGGCGTAAACGTCGATCCAATCAAAGGTCACAAAGGCTGCCCTAATAAAAGCAACATTTACCATGAATGCTCCAAGTTTTGTTTGAAAAAATGGAAACAAGGTAAACAGACACCTTCTGAACGATATTTAGAACTTAAACGTAAACTATTGGAGTTGTGGCCATTGCCTCCGGGGTGGGAAGAAGTGTATGATGAAGGCTCCGGGCAGCATTACTTCTGGAATGTGCACAACAACCTGGTGTGTTGGCATCCTCCGGCTCATCCTAACGCCGTGCACAGCGAGAGCGCCGCACACTTGCGAGAGGAGCGTCTGTTAAAGGAAGGAGACGAGAGTGATGACAGCAGCGAGGCATCCGATCAAGAAGTTCCACAACAACCTCATAAAGACAAAAAGAAAGAGAGGCGGGAGAAGGAGAAAGAGATGGTTCACCACAGAGATAAAAAGAGACCAAGAGTTAAAGACAATGATTTGGATCCCATGGACCCTGCGTCTTATTCTGATATCCCGAGGGGTAACTGGACTGCTGGGTTGGATAAGCATTCCAAAACTGGAGTAGACACTACTGCTACCGGATCACTTTATCAAATGAGGCCATATCCAGCACCGGGCGCTATTCTGGCAGCAAATGCTAAACAAAATAAGTCACCACCCCCTTCACCTTGAATAAACTATCGTGCTAGTTATAAGTAATATCATGTAGTACCTGTAATAAAGTTTGTGTTTATATCTTGTTTTTTACTATTTAGTATGACTAGTGGCAACTAATTTAACAAATTCATTATACAAGTCACAAGTCCCCAAACTTATAACTTTGATTGGAGTCACCAGTCAATTTAAATAATGCTGAAAATTCAAAAGCCCCTGTATCACATTATGACAAATTTTTATCAGTTGGTAGAGTTGATTTATTCTTATCAGATAATAACAGATGTGTGTGTGAGATATTCTTGCTAATCTCATTTATAGCTTTTGTTTTGCCAGGGAATGTTTTAACCTTGTATAAAACATTTTTGTTCACACTTCAAAATCAATAAGTAGTCAGGTAACGGATACTAGGACTAACAAAGGAAATAAAAGGATTAGATAAGATGATGTAGACAAAAATAAAACCACAAAATTATAGATAGTACTTATATTTTTAAGTAGGTAGGTATATAAAATATTACACTATTTTTCCTAATTTCATGTCATATTGTGAGTATAAAAATGATAGGCACCTTTCCACATTTGCTTATAATTATTTTATAAGTAAATACCTAATGTGTAAAATTGTGTATATATTAACATGGCATTTGTGACCAAAGTTCATTAACATTTAATAATTTGCTTCAGCATTAGTTTTTATTAACTCTTTGAAACTTGTAGCAATAGGTCTTCTGCAGTTATCACTCCAACTGGGCTCTGGATATTTGAAGATAAATCTGTAATACAAATAAGCATTTATTTTAGGTTTAAGGTATATTCATAAGTTTTATATTATTTATGTATTAAGACCTGTGGATTTTGTGAATAAAATAAAATTAACATTTTATGTGTCACACCTACCTCAAAGTATGGGCAGATCTCAGTATATATTTATTTTAAGGGGTGGGCAGGACATAAGCAAAGTAGTAGGAAATTCAGATGCTTGCTGCGATTGCTGATAATATTAATTTTTTTTTTAAATTCTTTTTTTTTTAATGTTGGTTCCTTTATAGTAGCATATCGTTTAGTTTTTATTTCAACAGAATAGGAAATCAAAATAGGGTAGCTGCCCCATTTTTGCCCATTATGGGTACACCCATTTAAAGATGATACCTTATTTAAGTGACTGTTTTTCATGATCTAAGATCATGTTATACATTTGCAAACTTATCACATAAAATAAGTTCTTAGTCAGTTCAAAAAACTAGTGTGTATGTCGCGTATAAACGGCAAAAAAACCACTTATGGCCCAAACACATTATTAAAACGCGACGCGACGCCACATGACGACACTCGGATTGGTCCGTGGCATCTCGTGACCACATGCCACCCAATCCTGATGGGTGACGTTGCATTTTGATAATGTGTTTCCGTCTTTATTGTTTTAAAAGTATACATAATATAATAAAAAAGAGTTGTCACCTGTGTTAACAACAACGACGTAAGGTGCGATGTCGAGCATTCTCGAGACTAGTCCCAGTGTAGGTTTCAGAGTTAGGTCCACTTTGTAGAACTTCTTGGCTATGAACTTGACGAGCGGCTCGGCAATGGATCCCGACAGGTTGGCTAGGCGTCTTCGTACCCCATCCGCTGTCAGAGTGCCTATTATATTTCTGTAAAGAGAAACAAATATTTTATAGGTACCTACATCGGGCCTGCTTCTTCTTTTCGAGTCGTATGGCTTACATTTTTTATTTGCTTTTTTTTAACCCCCGACGCAAAAACGACGGTGTGTTATAAGTTTGACGTGTCTGTCTGTGGCATCGTAGCTCACGAACGGATGAACGGATTTTGACTTAGTTTTTTTTTGTTTGAAAGTAGAGTTAGTCGAGAGTGTTCTTAGCCATGTTTGGTGGAAATCGGACCAAGATGGCCGCCGCTACAAAATAGCGGATTACTTTTTTGTTCCACGACCCCATCAATATGGGTATCAAATGAGAGGGCTTAACGAGTAGCATACAACGCACTATAATAAATTTAAAATCTAAGATGGTCGCCACCACAAAATGGTGATTTACTTATTGCGTTGGGATTTTTTTAAATTAAATTTTTAATTTAAGTCACTTGTTATAATTTAGGATCTAAAGTTGCTTAAGCCAATATTAAGCCAGTACCACAGCTCTTTCGTTGGCTTTAAATAGGTCGTCAAATGTGCAGGTTGTGGGACAGTTAGGACGTTCCAAGGTTGAGCTCTATTATCTGGACACGGACCTGCTTACAGAAAGATATTTAGGTATAGTAGGCTCAAAGGCGCCACAGATGTGAAGCGATAACGTGCCATACCCATTTTGGTATCTCTTTTTTGTTTAGGGATTATTTGATTCTATAATTTTAATACTCATTCCTCTATTTCATGAGTTATCTTTTACACAGTTTACTTAGGTATAATCAGGATGTTATTTACAGAATATTTATTCAAATAGGTTAAAAACCAGGTGTCATTGTTATTGATATTGGCAATCTTGAAACTTGATGCCTATCTTGGAGCAACTGATTTGCTCGACACATTATCATAAAAAATCTGTGTCTACGCAACTTCACGATAGCGATAGCTATCTTTGTGCCAAATTTCCTTTTGTATAGCAGTACCAAACTGGAATCAGAATAGTTCTACTTAAGTAGTACCAACTACTTACGTAATACCTACAACCTAAGTAACCTCGCATTCCAGAATTAGTTTATAATATTGGTAATTATTAGGTACCTACGAGTACGTAGTGTATCACATATTTATGCAGTCAGATAATACTATTTCAATATCTTGAAGAGTTAACTTTCGTGTCATTGTAATTAATGTTCATGTTGTACGTATTCCAAGAAGAATAACACTAGGTAAACGTATACTATCAAGCATATGAACAGGAGGAGCATTAGGTATCAAATAATAATTTTATTCTAAACAATTTCGACATGGTTTGTTTTTGATGGAATTTGACAGTTTGACTAATTTACATTTTGACTGTAGTCACATTGACAGGAAATTGTCTAGCGAAAAATATTTCTTGTGTAAAAAGAAGTTTACAACAGTAACATAAAAAGTTGCAGCTATTCCGCGAATAGACTCCCCACCGAAGACGAGTGCGGCGAGGTAAACCCGTTAAAAACCTGCGAGATTTCCTACGAACCGCACACCCAAGCATGACTTTTAAAAATTCAAACAGCCGCTTCGAAATTAGTTTTAATCCCATTGAAATAATCAACTATAAAAGAAACCGTTTTGTGTTAATTTGAAAGGTAAAATCACGACACTTAGGACCCCTCCCGTCCAAGAAGGGCTATAAAACGTGTGACATGCTTATGGTCTCTACACCAGTATCTAGTTAAAAGAAGGGAGACGCTTTGGACTGACCCAATCATTGGCTTGACCCAAAGGTTCAAATGTGACGTCACAACATTACCCTCCTCCTAAACGACCTCTCGATACTAGGTGGGTTATATAACGTGTACTTAGGTCTTTATACCAGTATCTATACTAGTTTAAAGGGAGTATTATCTCACCGCTTATGCTTATCATCGAGGTTCAAATGTGACGTCACAAAACTGTACCCTCCTCTTAAAGGACCTCTTCCCTAGAAGGGCTATTATAGGAACTACATGACGTACTTTATGGATGGTCCCTATACCTAGACAGTACCTATCTAGATAAAGGTACCTCCTTTATCTAGATAGGTACTGTATGTATGTTATCTCACCGCTTATCATCGAGGACAGTGAGCAGAGGCGCGCCGCTCTCCAGTAATGTGTTG
Organism: Hemithea aestivaria; assembly: GCA_947507615.1. Lineage (NCBI taxonomy): Eukaryota > Metazoa > Arthropoda > Insecta > Lepidoptera > Geometridae > Hemithea > Hemithea aestivaria. The sequence continues at coordinate 9,123,295 of OX382344.1, read as the reverse complement.
AGCGCTTGCGCAGCGTCAGTCGTATGGGACACGCTCTGAACTGACCGCGTCATACTTTTCGTCACTGGCTTACCCCACCATCTGAAACAATATAGGAACTTGAGAATTTCTCCTTTCTACCTCTATTTATCGTTGCGTTGGCGGGAATTATCCCGCCTTCTAAGTTTAGTCTGCAGTTACAATTAGCAGTAACTATAATATAATAAAGGAACGTAAGTTTTAATATGAATAAGCTACTTGATTATAATAGATAGATAGATTAATAACGCTTTATTGTACACCAAAGTTACAGAACAAACATTATCTATCATCATCTTCCTGCCCTTATCCCACATTATTTAGGGTCGGCACAACACGTCTTCCTCCTCCATTCAACTTTATCATCCGTCATATCTTCATTCACTCCCCTAGCACGCATATCCTCTTTCACACAGTTCATCCAAACCTTTTTCGGGCGCCCCCTTCGCGAATTTCCACCTATCACCATATTCATGGACTTTTTGGTCACATGATTATCATCTATCATTAAATTTATAATTTGAAAAAGTGTTACAATTGACGGTCTTATCGCTAATAACGATCTCTTCCAATCAACCAAGATAAGCATTTATTGAAACACAATAGAAAATGTACGAAAACAACTCAAAAAAATAAATAAAAATAATTTATATATCAGCAGTAAAAATTACAATTATAACGAGAAATCTATTAATCAAAGAAAACAGTTGTTTTTTACGAATAATGGAGACAAAATTGAAGGTCTGTTGTTATCTCAGTTTCAATAATATTTATTAATAGGCCACATATCTCATATCTCGGGTATGTTTCGTGAGGTCAAGATTCAAGATGACTGCTGGTAATGACTTGATAAATCAGTTCCTCAATTCAAAATATTATTTTATGTTCATTATATTTTTTTGTGCCTATAATTATAATTTATCTTATCTGCTTTGTTCGATACTCGATACGGCATGGATTTTAGTAATTATGATTAACGCGGTACTTATATATGTGTAATAAAATAAAGGAATACGTAGAAAAATTTTAAGCAAAAAAAGCTAATTTGGAATAATTATAGGGAGGGGTACCTATATCCTATGTTATTCCATGGTCTTAAGCCGGATGCTCACGAGCGTATACGTATACTAAATTGAAGCTCTATCGGTTCAGCCTTTTAGACTATATTAGAACACTCACGAACATGCACTTCCAAACATCAACATTATGTACTTAGTACTTTCGTATTTATCAATATCTTCTTATTATCTACTAGCTAGTCTTCTTATTATCTACTAGCTAGTTTATCGGGGGTAGACTTCCTTTGCAGGAGGTCGTCTAGGTGGGTACCCCAACAGTGCCAGTTATTCTACCGCCTGAGCAGTAATGTGCAAACATTACTGTGCTCCGGTAGGAGGGCACTGTAGCTAGTGAAATTACTGGGCTAAAGAGTCTTAACATCTTATGACTCTTGAGTAGGAAGCGTTGGTGCAGTGCACCTAGAATTGCACATCATTGTGAAATTCTGGGTAGCACTGTACTGATTATGGGCAGCGTTATCTCTTAACATCAGGAGAGCGTCTTGCTCGTCTTCTTACTTTTCCACATAAAAAAAAAAAAATAGCTGCGCCCAGCGGTTTACCCTCTCTGACTGTGGCCTATATGTTATCCCAGGGTTTAAGCTATCTCTATTCCAAATTTCAGCTCAATCCGTCCACCGGTTTAGGCGTGAAAGTGTAACAAATATACATCCATACATTCTTACAAACTTTCACGTTTATAATATTATTATAGTAACATTTATTTATCTTATCTAATTATAACCAGTAGGATCTATCCTATCTATTTATCAGTAAGACTCACGTGACTTTATCATTGTCGACCAGCGTTTGGAAGTCGCGGGCCTCCATCCATTGGTCGAAGATGAACTTGGTCATATAGTTGCGGATGCTGTCAGGTAATAGAACCACACACTTCTGGCCTTCCTTCAGGGACTTCGCCACTTGGATCGCTCCCCACATCGCCGCACCACTGCTGGCACCTGAGTCAGAATGCAAATATGTGGCTATTCTGATCTAAAACTATATAGGTAAGCTGCGCCCAGCGGTTTTACCCGCAGTACTTATTTAGCCTATGTGTTATTCCAGGGTCTGAGCTATCTCTATACAAAATTTCAGCTCAATCTGTCCACCCGTTTAGGCGTGAAAGAGTAACAAACATCCTGACATCCAGACATCCACTATAACAAACTTTCACGTTTATAATATTGGTAAGATATCAAAAAAAGGTCATGTTGTAATGCACAGTGACTCAATATGAGAAAGGATTTGAAGACGTTAGTTGGTATCTATGAAATTGAGCGTAACACAAAGATAAAATATGGGAAAACCAATCATTAATCTTTTTGTGCGCAAAATACTAGTTTCTACCTAAGCTATATATGCTGTCCTGGTTTGTACAATATATTTGATTGTTTTGGTCTCAGTAAAGAGTATTCTTATCGTAATGTGAGTCAAATTATGCGCCTATGCGCCATAAGACTAAGTCATAGTTTTTTTAGCCGATACATAGCATGTAAAGTAACAAAGCAAAGGTGCATCCAACGCATATACTTAAATCGAATGCATTATGCATGCAGTCATAAGCGTAGCCAGCCATGCGTTCAGGGTGGGACAGCAGTCTTAAATAATAATATGATGTAAATAAAGAAAATAAACTCTTTTGCAAAAAAAACAGGCACTATAGGGCTCCTAAAGAAATTTACGTTCCAAGGTCGATTTGAGTTAATTTAATAAAATTTAATTGTTTGACGTACTCTGTATACTTATCTATAATCTTGTAAATTAATACGCGTGAAGTGTATTCTGACATCTAATATATAAAATTCTCGTGTCACAGTTTTCGTTGCCATACTCCTCCGAAACGGCTTGACCGATTTTGATGAAATTTTTTGTGCTTATCCGGTATATATGAGAATCGACCAACATCTATTTTTCATCCCCCTAAATGTTAGGGGTAGTCTACCCCTAAATTTTTTTACTTATTTTTTAGACAAAATTTTTAATTTCTATTTTTTTATGATACAACATACAAAAATACATACAATCCTCAATTTTCACCCTTCTACGATCAACCCTTATTTTTTAATAGCCATTTTAGTAATTTAATCATTTTTCCTCTCCGGTCGAAAACTGATCAATCGTCATTTAATTAGTTATCCCCGCCAGATGTCTACAGGTGTCACTTCTGACCAAGTAAACAGCACGGTAGGGATGAGAACGAAACCGGTCTCCTTTCTTTCTCACTCCCTACACAGTTGTCGGCCATCATTATTATTTATGCATCAAGTGTAGTAGTAACGTTGACAATTATTATTTTGAAATCATTCCTATTTTATCAATAATAATTAAATTATCAATTTTGAGTGTATTTTGCACGATTAGTTAATTAAGTGATTTTATAACCTCAAAAGTACTCAACACGTGACACGAGCTTTCAATAACAACGGATTTTGTGTTGTAAGTATACTTTTTTTTATTTATATCGAATATGTTGTTGATCTTATAAAAATGTAATTTTAATTTAATTTTATTAAAAAAATGTAATTAAACAATTAAGATTTTCATAGTTTCCAAAAAATCAATAATTATGAATCTTTATTTTGAAATGTCAATGAAAATATTGGTTGTATGAAAAAATTATAAGAGACAATGTTTTCATAAAATTTAATTTTTTACTTTTGTTTGAAAATTTTTTCCATAAAATAATGCTTATTTCACGCATATACCACATTCTTACATACATACAATATACACATTCTAACATACATACATACGTACTTCCAATAAGTAAGCTATTTTTTGTCTACACTAGAAATTACTAGGAAATTATTTATATGGCAAAACAACGTTTGCCGGGTAAGCTAGTTTGTTTTATAAAAAAATATGAATTCTTTAAAACAATAACACGACCAAACAATAAGAAGTGGTCGGCATTAAAGACAAGAATTTTTTTTTGTTAATTAAATAAAGTTACAAATGTAAAAAGTAAAAACCTAATAACGAGTGTGACCTCCTCTTGCCAAAATCACAGCTTGAATCCTTCTGGGCATGCTTTCCACGATATTTTTAAGAACGTTTTGTGGAATACGTTCCCACTCTTCTCCAATGACTCTTTTTTGCTCCCTGATATTTTGTGGAGCAGGTTGCACTGATCTTACCCGTCTTTTTAGAACATCCCAGATATGCTCAATTGGATAGAGGTCAGGACTTCGAGCTGGCCCATCTAAACGACGGATCCCAATTTCTTGCATGTACGCTTCCACGTCGCTAGAACGGTGCAGCCTAGCATTGTCATCCATAAAAATGTAATCTTCCCCAAGTGCAGTCAATATGGGCTGTGCATATGGTATTAGAACGTCCATTAATTATGTACCGGTGTGCATTTAATGTTCCATTTTCTATGAAAAGTAACTCCGTACGCTCCGTCGAATTAATTGCTGCTCAGAACATAACGGAGCCTCCACCATAAGGAGTGATTTCTTCGAAACACACTTCCGCATATCGTTCGCGTGGTCTTCGCAGCATTCGTCGACGTCGGTCCTCTCCACACAAAGAGATTCTAGCTTCATCAGAAAACAATACTTTATTCCAGTCCTCCAGAGTCCATGAAGCACAGTTTCGAGCAAACTGAAGTCGAGCAACTCGGTGCTCACGGAGTAATTTAGGGCCCCGAGCCGGGCGGTAACTCCTGATATTGACAGCCAAAAGCCTCCTCCTTGCCAAAGCCTTCCTTGAAAAGTAAAAGGAGTAGCAGTTAGCTTATGGATGGGCACATAAGCTAACTGCTACTCCTTTTACTTTTTCAAGGCTCCTCTTCACGTCCACGCTTGACGCCTTACGATTCTGCAACGCTTGACTCACCAAAAAGCGCCATCTCTTGGTTCTGTGCATCGTTTTCTTTTTGATACCAGGTCTTCTTTTGACCGAACCGGTCTCTTGATACCGTTGCCAAGTCCTCTGGACAGTTGAACGCCTCACATTTAGCCGCTGACATAGACTTAAATAAAATTGGTCCGCTGAGATACGTGAGTTGTGTGTTGTTCGCAACAACCTTCGCAACAACCTTCTTCAAGTAGGGCTATAATTTTACCGGCCCTTATCGCTTTATCACTCATTTCAAAAAGAGGTATTTAATGAAAAAAAAAAACATTAAATTGTTTAATTTGTAGAAAATATCTAAAAAGTTTTAAAATTAAATAATCGTTCGTCGTAAAGTTAAAAATCGTTTCAGCAATTCGCGCCATTAGTCGACAACAATCAATTTTTTATTTCAAAATTTAAATTTGGAACATTGAAAATAATGCCAGGATGCTTCAAATGATATGCCAACACATAGTTAGATTAACAAAACCTCTTTCTTGTTGTCTGTGTTCCAGGCTGGGGCAAGTGCCCCACTCTGCCCCACCGTGGCTACCCCCATGCATGCAGTTAGAGTTAACTCACCCAAGGGCGGATCCAGGATTTTGTCCTGGGGGGGCCAAGGTGTAGACGGGCAAAAATATTAAAATTTTTACTACGAATAATGTGTGTTTAGCTCGCTCTGAACAGTTAGAAAGTTCAAATATCCTTAATAATATGCGCAAGCTGCTTGGTGCTTGAGCGGCAAGAAAAAAAATCTTGACCATGAAATATGTGCAAAATTCGTAACTCTACAATGCTTTTGGGGGGGCCTTGGCCCCCTGCCCCCCCCCCCCCCCCCTTAATTCCCCCTATGAACTCACCGCATAATAATCCTTCGTGTTTAATCAGCCGCCGTGCCATGGGTAATGAGTGGAGGTCATCTGTTTTGATCCATTTGTCGACCACTGTTCTGTCGAGAGTGCGCGGCAGGAAATCATAGCCGATACCTTCTACCTATAACAATAATGATAATTGGTGTTTATATTCCAACAGCTCACCCTACACTGTCAGAGTCAAATCACAATTATAGGTTACTAGCCTCTAACAATAAAACATCAACTCGATAACTTTATGTGTTCTGGAGATGAAGGGCTTGATAGACAAACGAGTGACTTTCACTTGGCCAGTTTTATCTTTTCGTATTTCACGAATAACTTTGTCCTTTATGATAGCGAACTGGAAACTTCTACGAATTTATACTCATTTAAAAATTTGTCATATCGTGCTAGTATGTGTCGTCGAGTTTGATGAGTTCCTTAAAAATCGACATCGATAACATTTAACTGTATATTTTCCTCATATATTTATAGTTCAATTCAGTAATATACTACATATCTACGCAGCAAATGTACATTAAAATGCATCTGATAATTTAGACGGAAGTCACCAGAAGTCGAAAGTTACAAGCGATAGTTTCAACTGATAAACACACAATAGGCTCGCAGCTCGTGTATCTTCCAAAATATTACATTAAAATTAGTACAAAACTCAGTAAGGCATTTTTTATCTGGACGCTACCGTATATCTGAAGCTTCGATTAGACATCCAACTGGATACGTCCCTCCTGCCCAAAAAAATAAATATAAAACTATTTAGTTGTAACAATAATACAGGTTATCTCTGTGTACTTGTGTGAGTATATGCCAATGTTTGACCATTTTGTCGGGTGCGTGCATAGTGATGTTATCGAAAATTAATTAGTGTGGTATCATTATACTGGTGTGAGTTGCCTCTCCTCCCGCAAAAATTGGCAGATTTTTGCGCATAGAAATTAGTACCCGGGTCGTCTCCTTTGGTGGTTTAATATTCACAGCACACATATGAAGCTACGTAACAGCTGGAAATCCCGAACCATGGCAGTATATTGACCCTGCCCCTAGGTGGCGAATAGGGGATGATATGCGCGGGGGCGCCTTCATTCGCATTGAACCATTCGCCACCACCGTTTGTGGGAACGGCCGAGCACTCGCGGTCGTTGCCGGCTTTCCTAATTCGTTGGTTGCCGGCCTTTCCCTGATAGGCGGAGCGGAAAGGGCCCGCCAATCAAAGGAGGGCGGTCGTCGATGGAGGACTGGACATAAAGGCTATGCCGGTTTCCCAGGCCTCCATCACAAAGACGATGCTAGAGTGCCACTGAGTTGTTTTAGTGGGTATGCCCGTGCAGTCGTCCTGCACGAAGAGTCCCACATAACCCTCTTGTCCCTTTTTTCTCAGCGTCAACAAAAAAACCCTCGCCCTACCACCGGAATTAATCGAGATATTATGGTTACAAGTTACATCACATATTATTTGAGTAATTATATGAGCAATATTACAACATTTCCCGATAACACGCTATCGCAGCTGCAATAACTATTATCGACTATCAATGTTTAACCATTCCCTTACAACACGTGTTAAATGAAAATATTTTCATCATGAATATGTAAACATTGTGATAAAAACTCATCGACGCGAAATTATCATCTTATTTACATAATAGGTATATAATATATTATAGGCTCTGATAATTAAAAACTTCATAAAAATATATGTTTAGGAGACAACAATGAACAAAATTTTCGGGATGCTAAATCAATTTTATTTAAACTACATTTGTAACTGAAATATCTAATAGAGTTATTTTATTGATTGTCGCAACTTTTTACGAATGTTTAGGTATGAAGCAACACACATTTTCAGTGCCAGTTGCCCAAAAAAAACTAAAGTTGCTCTGTATGTAAAGCTGTGTATGTTACCAAATGAACTTTGGGATAAATGAAATGAAATGCTTTATTTGCAGGAATGTATTACAATTTGGTCTTATTTTTGCTCTAGGTCTAGACATTCCGCCTCTTCGAGGCATGCAAATTTTCAAATCAACTACCTAAGTCTATCAATAAACTTACCCTAAAAAGGCATGCAACCATAATATAGTGAAACACATAAATTCAATTCACAAAAAATAAAGAAGTACGAATAAAGTGTTACCTCATAAAACTGCACATCGGATTAATATAAAAATAATATTATAATACTATGTATAATCCTCCAGGCGGGTATCAGTGGAAACATTAACCAACAGTGACCAGCTACACCTAAGATTAGACAACTAAACCTAAGTAAATACAAATTTTGGGGTTCAACTGCAACATCGTAGTCTAAATAAGTCTTACCTCATAAAACTGCACATCAGATTCATTAATCTCCTCAGGCTGGGCCAGTATAGAGCCGTATGGGTCCACCCCCACGACCACGCAGTTAGGGCATCTCTCCTTGATCTTATGGCCTATGCCGGAGATGGTTCCACTCGTACCCGCCCCAAGGACTATCATGTCTATGTCGTCATCTAGCGACCAGAGGATCTCTTCGGCCGTGCTGTCGTAGTGAGCCAATGGATTGCATGGGTTGTTATACTAGAAAAAACATAATACTAATATTATGCTACTTATATTAAAAACGTAAAAGTTTACAATAATGTATGGATGTATGATTGTTGCTCTTTCACGCCTAAAGGGTGGATCGATTGAGCTGATGTTTGGTATAGAGATAACTTATTTGGAATAACACATAGAGATCGCAGGGCGTAGCTGGTATATAATAATATTGTATTGTAAAGACGAAATGTTGTTCTATTTAATATTAATTATTTATTTTGTGCCAATTGTTGTGGAGACCATGGACAGTTGAGGCACTGAAGTCTTTTTACGAGGCGGCTATTTTATAGGCGAGTTAGAGTACAGGATCCAAATTAAGTGTCACCACTCACCACTAGTTCTGGGTGATATTATAATCATTTTTACAAATGAAAATATGTGTCGTCGTTTTAATTTTCTTCTTGCAAAAAAATAGGCTGCCTGTTGACTACTATCTATTTTTGCGAAACACATTATCCTCTAAACTCTAAAACGCACGCAAACATACAAAAAACATTGTAAGTTATCTGTTCACATCTGTTGTGTGTGTGTGTTATTTATTTATTTATTTTATTAGAGGTTCACCAACAGCTAATTACATTTAATCTTACACTAAACTTTAAGGAACTAGTTTAATCTATCTTAATGCATAACCTCATATTATAGGCGGACACAACATGCAATGTGTTTACATTGGTGATTTTTTTAAAATAATCAGTATTGAAGTTAGCTTTACAATATGTGTGATGTTGAACACAGCATGTGTTGTGTTTTACATTGAAAGAAAAATTATATATTTATATACCTAAATAGCTGTACTAGTATTTGTATACCTAAATAGCTGTATTAGTGTGTTTGACTATTAGAAACAAATAGAATGAAAATGTATTTTGAAGTTAATTTTATAGTAAATATATAACTAATATATTATTAATATTCTCATTCACAATAAGTCAATAAAATGTTACCTGATCTAGAACTATAGCATTGGGTATCTCCGTAGCCATCCGATGTGCCACGAGTATATTGCCCTCGGGTGAGTCACTGGCCGCCTCTGTGGGAGTCCTCACTATTTCAGCGCCCAGCGCTTTTAAGGTGTTCACCTTTTCATCGGACATCTTCTCTGGCAGCACTATAATACATCTGTAACCTGTAACAAATGGGTACCTATTATGGCTTTTCATATAAGAGAATTAAAAATATATTATTCTGACTTCTAGCTATTCGGCATCTAATATATCGCCGTCCCCGGCGAATAAACGGATAACTGCAAAAACCCAACTTTACAGGAAAAATAAAAAACCTATTTTTTGTTAGAACATTTGTTCCAGAAAACAGAACTTTTAAGATGCATTTTTTATTTATTACAAGAAAAATGTAAAAAAAATGAGTAGATGTATTTGGGCCTATAGAATCCGAATATGAAATAAAAGCAAAATCAAGACAATGGCGATTATCCGTTTATTCGCCGGGGACGGCGATATTACCTTTAACAGCAGCAGCCAGTCCCATTTCAATGCCGGAAGTGGGTTCAATAATGACAGACTTGCCGGGGACCAGCACACCTCTCTGCTCTGCGTCCAGCACCATGCGGTAAGCTATGTGATCCTTTACTGAACCACCAGGATTCATGACAAATATGTGGCATCTAAAATATTACCTTTAACAGCAGCAGCCAGTGCCAGTCCAATGCCGGTGTTGCCGGAAGTGGGTTCAATGATGACAGATTTGCCAGGCACCAGCACACCTCTCTGCTCTGCGTCCAGCACCATGCGGTAAGCTATGCGATCCTTTACTGAACCACCAGGGTTCATGAACTCACACTTTGCATCTAAAAACATTATGAGGAATTATTGGCTATTCAGTAAATTTCTTTTATAAGGAGTTTTAGAGTAGGATAGTAGCTAAGATTTTAAAGTTTTGTGAGAAATCAAAGTTAATTTAATTACTTTGAAGAAATTTTAAAAGTTTTAATTTATTTTCATTGCGCATTTAAGTAATAATAATATTATAATGCATAAGCCTACATGCTCTAAAAAAACAGAAGTAGTAATAAAGTTAGAATATATTAAGAATATGTATTTTTGACTTAGGGACTTAGGTAGGTACTCTTTCAGTGAATGTATATATTTATTGTGGTCAAGATTATTTTCTTTGCTACATAATTAGTACACACTATTTAGCATTCAGGTTTTGACTTACATACCTACATATAGTCATTATTTAGTCAATAGTCAATGACATGCAAAACTTTTGGATATCAATCAGATTACAATAGGTATGATAAAAAATTTAAAGGTATGACTTACACATATCACATTTCATTCCTTCTTCTTTAGGAATGTTGGAGAGTTTCACCAAAGGAGTGTTCCCTATCGCATGCAGGATATCAGGATGGATTTTCTGATTCCTATCTCTTAAAAGAAAAACAAATAATTAATAAACTATTTCAATAAATACCGAAGTAACCTAGCAAAAGTAAGAAAGTTTTACTTACAAAGGTCTCACAATATGAGGTAATTCTTTCAAGTTAAAGAATTTACTTTCCCCGTTCTGTGTGCCGTTTTGTGCCATTTTCCTTGTTTTCTTACTGGAGTTTAACAAGTTAGACTATAAGCACTCAGCACGTGATTGATAAATCAAAGTTATTTCTACCACTAACCACTTTGAATGTGCATAAAATCCACAAATTAAATTATTACACTTTGCGTTTTTGTGCGAAAATTAAGCTAAACAAAATTTTAATTGATTTTAATAAAGATAATATAACAGTTACAAAATATAAAGGTACTACGAAAGGTACACTGGCACAAGAATCAAGAATATAAATTAAAAAATAAATCAACTCAACTTCTTTTAATGGCCCGTTGATGTAGCATTGCCACAATTTGCCAATGTCGCCGTGGATAGAGAGAAAAATAAACGAAGGAGTTTTATCAGTTAAATAAAAATATGACCGGTTTTATGAGGCCACAACAGAGTTAAGTACCTGAAAAGAGACGTCACAATATATATAATAAATGCAATATTATATTATATTATGTGTTAACATGTTAGTATAAATATTAAGATATATACCTTATATTATAAGACAAATCACAAATATATATATACATATACCTACAAGTATTAGAGTTTAATCTTGTTAATTTGGATAAAGTTAGCTAGGATATAAACAAAAGGAGTAAAAACTAAAGACAATATGTTATTTAGGGATACAGGACGGGGGATATCAGGAGGGAGGTAATCGTAAAAAGAGGAGAGAGATTTTGGACAATTGAAAAATATGTGCTCCGCGGTGCCCTCATCAAGTCCACATTCGCATAAAGAACTGTCCCTTATCCTAATTTTAGCAAGGAATACCGGAGTACAAGAATGACCCAGCCGCAGTCGACAGATGGTAGATGTAACCCATTTTCGATTGTTTTTGAATTTAAAGAACCAGGGTTTTGTAGGAATTGATGGTTGGAGGTTGCCATAAAATTTTCCTTTAAGAGATTTTGATTTGTGCCAAAACATTTCCCAATTTTTTAACAAATTTTGTTGACAGGATGAAGCAAGGTCTGATGGATATATTTTAAAATGGTCTAAATTCCCAATGTTTGCTGCCTGTTTTGCACATGAATCAACTGACTCATTTCCTGGAATCCCCATGTGTCCCGGAATCCATGCCAGAACAACATTAATACCACTTTCATGACACTTATGTAATGTTTCCTTGATTTTAAAAATAATAGGAGTTCTATTCCTAGTTTTAAATGGGTTAGCTAGGATTGCCTCTAAACAACTCCTAGAGTCTGAAAAAATTATGGTTTTATCTAATTTATGGGACCATATATAGAGTATAGCTTCCAAAATTGCTATTGCTTCTCCAAAAAAATAAATCACTGCTCTCGGTCAGCGCGGTCAGCTGTCAACTGTCAACTCAACAGTGAACAGTGACGATCAACGCGAAACTCAAGAATCGGTAATCGTTTCCGCAATAATCGAGTTAAATCGAGAACTAATCTCGTAGCTGATAGCCGGCACGTAGCAACGTAGCACGCGCGTAGCAAACACTAATGTTGCGTAGCATGACCATAGATGGATTATTAAACGAAAATTTAATCTTTTCTTGTCTAATCGTTTTCCAAACACATTACATATTATTTAAATATTTTCAAGTTCATATTTTTTAAAAGAGGGCGGAGAGGGTCGTGTGCTATCCCTCGGATCTTGTGAAAAAAAGTAGGTATTAAAATTACTAAAAGATAACATCTTATAAAAAACCGCACGTAACTAACTAATTTTAGTTAATAGAATGGAGGCGGGGGGCCGGGATTCGAACTCTGTGATCCAGAATAATATTACACCTGTACCACATAACCACGTGGCCACCATCGCACCACACCGCACTAGCGGTTTACCTGAATTGTAAGCCCATATTATGTACTATGTGTTTTACCAAATTTCAGCTTAATCGGTTTAAGCATGAACAGGTAAATTTTTGCAACAAATTCACTACAACACACCTATAATTTCGCATTTAGAGCGATTATTTAGTAGTATAATAAAAACAAATGTTAAGCACATACAGGTTTTTATTTATTTTTTAAATTAATATAAGTAATGATAACATAACGTTTAATCGAGTATATATTATGTTTATTTAGATAAGTAGGTTATCAGCTATCAGTATAATAAAATAAATTCGTGTGAAATAATAAATTATTTCGTATATAATATAAGTAGGTATTGTTAAGTACATAATAACTATGTATTTAGTTATATCAGTATAGGTATAATTAATTACAATATATAAAAGCCTATTTTATACACTTAATATTCTTAGGTATTAGTTGGTACCTTTAAAACATATTATTATATACTAGCTGCGCCTAACGGTTTTACCCGCTCTAACCGCTTATGTGTTATTCCAGGGTCTAAGCTATCTCTATACCAAATTTCAGCTCGGGAAGGCGTGAAGAAGTAACAAACATACACATAGGCGGATCCAGGATTTGGTTCTGGGGGGGGGGCAAGGTTACTATGTAGTTAGTGATTTTACTACCCACGTACTACCAACCCACCAATTGTCCCACCACTACCCACCTACTACCAATCCACCAATTATCCCACCACTACGCACCCATCAACTACCCACCTACTACCCACGCATCAACTACCGACCTACTACCCACGAACCAACAACTACCCACCCACTAACAATCCACCTAGCTACTATTTACCCACCTACTACCCATCCGCCAACTACCCACCTACTACCCACCCACCAATTACCCACCAACTACACACGTACTACCAACCCACCAATTATCCCACCACTACCCACCTACAACCCACCCACCAATTACCCAACAACTACCCACACACAAACTACCCACCCACCACTACTCACCCACCCGCTAAGTACCCATTACCCACCTACTACCAATCCACCAATTATCCCACCACTACCCACCCATCAACTACCCACGAACCAACAACTACCCACTCACTAACTACCCACCTAGCTACTATTCACCCACCTACTACCCATCCGCCAACTACCCACCTACTACCCACCCACCAATTACCCACCCACCAATTACCCACCTACTAACACACAAACTACCCACCCACCAATTACGCACCAACTACCAACCTACTACTCACCCACCAACTTGCCACCACTACCCACCAACTACTTACCCGCCAACTACCCACCTACTACCCGCGCGCCAACTACCCACCAACTACCCACATACTAACCACCCACCAACTGTACTATAGATGTAGTAATGACGAGTATGGTATACGTTAGTATGAATAATAAAATAAAAAAATAAAAGTTTATAGAGAATACTGTCGTATTTTTTTATAACATTTCCATAATAATGCCGCAAACAAACACTAAACATTCAATATCAAAAATTTTCGCAGATCAAAAATACTTGAGTGCTGAATACTGGAAGGATTTCCAATCTACAATGGTAATATTGCGTACGTAAACGCTCCCGCATGTCAGAACTAAAAGTAGGGTAGCTTTTAAACTCTCGAACTGCATGTTTTGTCGTTTAAAAGCTCCCGCATCCCAGATCCATACTTGCGCTGAATAGAGGTAGGGTTTCCATATACGCGGTGCAGACGGGCAAAAATATTATAATTTTTACTACGAAAAGTGTGTGTTTAGCTCGCTCTCAACAGTTAGAAAGTTTAAACATCCTTAATAATAAGTGCGAGAGCAGCTTGCTGCGAGTGCCGAGAAAAAAATTATAATCTTGACCATGAAATATGTGCAAAATTCGTAACTCTACAATGCTTCTGGGGGGGGCCTTGGCCCCCTGGCCCCTCCCCCTAAATCCGCCTATGCATACACACTCACTCACAAACTTTCGCATTTATAATATTAGTGCAATATTTTTATGTCTAAAGGTATAATTTTATTGTACTTATTATCTTACATTTGGTATATATTATAAAGTATTAATACTAGAGACAGTTTTGATGTTCTATAATGTAGTCCAGCATTATATCGGCAGTGACGATTCCTTTGGGTATGTAACCTGAAAAATAAAGTTAGGGCATGAGATAAAGCAGCATTAATTTAATATTGAGGAAATATTCCTAATACGAGTTATCAGTTTAAATATGTAATAGATTTTTAATGTTATATTTTTTACTTTATCTAGGTTTATACATGAATGGGTTACTTAATATATTTTGGTAACTATTATAATATGGAAAAAAAAGGGGAGGCCTATGTTCAGCAGTGGACGTTCAATGGCTGAGATGATGATGATTATAATATGTCGATGACATCGCAACGATCGCAGGATAGACCTGGATGCGAACTGCTTGGGGGAGAGATACACGAAGGAGAGGGGAGGCCTTCGCCCAGTGGTCAGTTGGACGATATGGGCTGACAATAATGAAAAAAGCTAATAATAAAAAAAGACTGGTCAAGTCAAGAGACTGGTTGGAGGCAGCTGAATAAGGACAGCAACAGACAGGGCAGAATGGCTAAATCTTTGATTTAGGATGATGATGATTTATTTAGGGAGGCAGTTGAAGGCTGATGATGATAATATGAATATTAGAGATATTTGGTAGCTCAGGTACTGAAATGATTCCTTCATCAATAATTGCTTCATCGTTTTTAAAGTGAACTGGTCGCATTTGGAACACTTTGCCGTCATCCGTGTTTCCCGAGCGGTACAACTTGGGTATCTTCAAGGCACAAGTGAATAGGTACCTTTCTGAGCATCTTACATGATCCATCGTCGACCGCATTTTAACTTTCCATCAGGTGGGATGTGGTCAAACGTAGGCCTATTTAGTATAAAAAATAACACATAATCCGCTAGATAAAACTTAATATACCTAGTCAGGTCATAAATTCTGTCACATGTTTAATATAAAATTATTGGAACAAGTTTATTTATTATGTAACCATTTATATACCAAAATGAACTTAACAAAACATAGATTCTTATGACAATAAAGTTTATTCAAAATGACCTCCGTGATTTTGAATACAGGCCTTCAATCTGCGCGGCCAGTCGTCTATCGCAGCACGAACGAGGTCCATGTCAATATCGGCTGCTGCCTTAATCAAGGATGTCTTGAGTGACTCCAAATTGGGATGAGGCTTTGAGCACGCCTTTTTTTTTTTTTTTTTTTTTAATTTATTGGCAACTGGATACAGAGTCCTTAATGCCTAACTTATTAGCTAAAGAAACATTTTATAATTTTTCAACCGTATTAACAACTAGCTGACCCGCGCGCACTTCGTTGCACGTGACAGTCAATAAAGCGAAAGTTTGGTGCTGCCATTTAGGATTGTATTTCCATCTCCGCGATTTTGTGAGCGTAAAATAGTTTTAACCCAGTGGGTAGTGAATAATATCGGACTGGGTATATCTATGAAGTTTTGTTTTGCTATCGCAGGAACCAGTCCTGTGTCCTTTCCCGGAGGTCAAACTATCTCGGTTTAACGGTTGTTGATTGTCTTCACAAATTTTCACGCCTCTTTTCAGGAATTAGAACTATTTGTGGTCCTTTCCCGGTAACCCTTAAACTTATCTCTACTGTAATGTACCTAAACCTAAGTTAAATTATAATTATTGGTTACCAATTTCTCACACTATCTTTCTCACGACTCAAATCAATTCTGTGATTCCTGAATTCCCATTAAAACTCTGACTCTCCTTCCTCCTGCCTGTAATACTGATTCTCCCTAATAGTTAATTTCTGACATAAAAACTATTCAATAACTTTCCATGCAAACGTTTTTCGGAAATAATTCCCGTTCTCCTGGGAATTTCACAAAATCCCTCCTTATTGGTCGCCTACGTTATATTAAGAATACGTTGACCAAATTTTAGCTAAAACGAAGAAGCGGCTACCGATTTCCTACACAAACTGCATCCCCCCCCTTTCCTCCCCTTAAAGGTTGATTTCTGGGATAAAAAGTGTCTCGTATCATTTTTTATGACTCAAACTAAAGGTTGTATCAAATTTTAGCGTAATAGATAGAGTCAACGGTTCTAAATTTCATTTTGTTGCAGCTATTTCGAAATTGATTTGATTTCCATCCCCGCGGCGTTGAATTAGTATACATAGTTATATTTCCTCCCGCTCTGGATAGCGAAGAAAATCGAGCCAAGTATTTCTATGCAGTTTTTTTTCGCTACCACAGGAAACAATCCTGTGTTACTTTCCTGAAATTCAAAATATTTTAATACAAAATTACAGCTAAATCAATTTAGCGGCTATTGATTCCTTTTTCCAGAATTCCTTATTCCATAAAACTATTTGTTTTCCTTTTAACTATCTATATTGGGAATTTAAGCTAAATCGGTTCCTCATGCCTCATACTATCATTCCCGAGACTCAAATCGATTCCGTGGTTCCTGTAGGTATGCCCATAAAACTCTGACCTTAAAAGTGAGGGAAGGTGAAAGGCCCTTTCACCTATATGCATTGTTGACTTAAGGAACTAAGACTAAGGGACTATCTCAATTATGTCCTTTCTTTTGGCTCAAGCTGTATCTATTTCGAATTTCTGCAAAATTAGAGCTGCGGGTACTAATTTCCCATAAAAACACCGATCCCCCTTTCTCCCTTTAAGCTTGGTTTCTGTAATAAAAGCTATTCCAGGCCTTTTAAGAGTCTCCAATTAACAACAAACTCACAAAAAGTAAAGAACAATTTTATTTTCTACAATTTTCAGTTTAAATGTTCATATTAGGAATTTAGAATTTAGATATTTAACGTGCCTCACGATTTTATTTTTTAGCTTTTTAGTACACTGTATTCAACATGTCAACCCCATTCATTTGATACCCATATTGATGAGATTAAAAAAATTGGTTATCCGCCATTTTGTAGCGAGTGCCATCTTTGATTTTTATTTTGTATAGTGCACTGTATTCTAGTTATCAAGTCCTTTCATTTGATACCCATATTGATTGGAAAAAAAAATGTAATCCGCTTTTTTGTAGCGGCGGCCATCTTGGATTTAAAATAATTTTAAATATACGTAATTATATTGTCACCAGAACCAAAGGCGTACACCAAATTTCATTTAAATCGGTTGACAGGAAGAGGGCGAAATTTCAAATTTGCGATTTTTTTTTTACTAAATTTGACCCAAGAATAAAAAATAATAAAACAAACGGAGTGAGCTAAATAAAACCGTTTAAAATAATAAAAAATGATATTAGAAACCTCAATAATTGAAGACCTATCCGTAATCCGTAGATACCTAAAACGTATGGGTTTGATGAATAAAATGAGTTTTAGTTCTATGGGGAGCCCAAAAAATATTTTTTTTCTATTTTTGTGTGAAAAACTTAATGCGGTTCACCGAATACATCTACTTACCAAGTTTCAATCGTATAGTTCTAATAGTTTCGGAAAAAAGTGGCTGTGACACATGGACGGATGGACGGACGGACAGACATGACGAATCCATAAGGGTTCCGTTTTTGCCATTTGGCTACGGAACCCTAAAACCACCTCAACAAAAAAAATAACTTTAGAACTTCCGAAGACTTTTATTAAATAAGGCATGCAAACGAATTTACTCACATAAAGTTAATAAAATAATAATAATTCAATTAGACAAACTCAACATAAAATTAAGGACAATGATTTTTCTGATTATGTGATGGAACTTTAAAGTGAATATATATAATATATCTAATATATAAAATTCTCGTGTCACAGTTTTCGTTGCCATACTCCTCCGAAACGGCTTGACCGATTTTGATGAAATTTTTTGTGCTTATCCGGTATCTGTGAGAATCGGATTTATAATAAAATTATATATTTATAATAAAACAATTATTATTTTGCTATCTCAGTGTAACTCTCATATTAACTTTTAATCATTCCTATTAATTATTTATATGGCAAAACAACGTTTGCCGGGTCAGCTAGTTATTTATAAAATTATTCAACAAATATGGTATATGGTATGTAATAAAATAATTAATATCAGGTATTTTAAAGTTACATTAATTTTATAGTAATTATTAAGTGTTAAATTTTTGACTCGCAGTCTGTAAAACTCTAGGATTCAGGAATAACGACATGGATTGTTGACCGCCCTTTGGCATAATTTATTTATTTAAGGACATCCAACGCAGGAAACACATTACAATTAAAAGTCTTAAGGCTATTATGTCTTTAGTCTGTGTGATCCTACAATTATAGGATGCCACAGCATGCACAACTAAACATAATACTAATAAATAATACTACATAATAGCAAAAAGGTTTGGTTTCATAAGTCGTTTAAAAAGGTACTCATGTCCAACAAATCGCTTGCGAGTTTTAACGACGAACAGCGCCATCTAGTTTCATAATGGGTAAAATAGTGGCACATCGGAAAAGAGTTTGTATTTTGTATGTGTTCTTTATAAAATATGTTTTTGAGCGTTAAAAACTATTCAAAATCAATAAATAAATGTCCTTTTTGGAGTCTAACTACATACATCCATATCAAATAGGGCTAGCGGTTACTGATTTCCTATACAAAATTTGACTTCCTCTCTAAGGCCAATTTCAGGGTTAAAAACTGTCCCATATCCTTTTTAGGGGCTCAAGCTATATTACTGATTTTTCATTCAAACTTTGACCTCCTTTATCCCGCCTTAGAGGTTGATTTCTGGAATAAAAAGTATCCCATATCATTTTTTACAACTCAAACTACCTTTGTGCCAAATTTTAGCTCAATAGGATCAGCGGTTCTAAATTTCCCATACAAACTTCGACCCCCCCTTTACCCCCCTTAAAAGTAAATTTCTGACATAAAAAGTATTCAAAGTTTCTAATCACAATCCCAACAATCATTTCACGAAATTTCAGCTCAATCGGTTCAGCGGTTACGGATTTGCATACAAACGTTTTTCGGGAATAATTCCCGTTCCCGGGGGAATTTCGCAAAATCGCTTCTTATTGCACGATGAAGTTTTCCAAAAAATACGCTGTCCAAATTTCAGCTCGATCCGTCCAGCCGTTTGGGCTGTGCGTTGATAGCACGAAA
This sequence comes from Hemithea aestivaria, assembly GCA_947507615.1. Taxonomy (NCBI): domain Eukaryota; kingdom Metazoa; phylum Arthropoda; class Insecta; order Lepidoptera; family Geometridae; genus Hemithea; species Hemithea aestivaria. The sequence continues at coordinate 9,103,409 of OX382344.1, read as the reverse complement.
GTGTACGAACGATTTTATATAATAAGATAAGTAAATCTTTAGATTGATATAACTCTTTTATTTAAAAACCGATTTGACTAAAACCAACACTAAGATTCAAGTAGAGAAAACTGCAACGTATTAGTGAAAATTTTATTCAAATCGGTGGTGTTGTTTCACCTCACCAGTGACACAAACTATTTACAAATTTAGCCCAAATTAAACTAAAGGTCTACTTTCGTTTACAGGCACATCGATAGATGGCGTATTTTTAGTTTGTCGCACTTTTTGCTTTTTGATTTTTTTGAATTGAATTTACTTTATATTCTATTACTTTTACTTCAAAATTTTGATGTAAATTAGGGGCGATGTGTCCGATATAAATGATTATTATTTATTTTATTATTTTATTTTACGTTTCCCTAGGAAAAATTGACAAAATGTTTTACGAATTAGATCGCGCAAGCGACTTTTTCGCGTCGTTTTGTTCATATGCGTATTTTCACAGTTCACCTTAGTAAAGGATCACAATGAATGGGGAGAAATTTCCATTCTTATTATATGTATGGATGGATATGGATGAATTTATAAATTGCCTGAAAATATGCTGGTACACTTAAAAGTTTTTTTAGATCACAAGGCACTTCGTTCTCGCAAATATTCTGAAGTTCCGTAACTAAAACTAAACGCTCGAAGTTGAATTTTTGACACTTCAACACTATATGTTCGAGGTCAGCAACCTCATTCACACAAAAACTACACTTTGCATCCTGAATAATTTTAAGTCTGGCAAGATGAGCTGGTGTTCTACAGTGACCAAATCTTAATCTGTTAATGGTGGTAATGAAATTTCTGTTAACGGCATCTTTTCTTTTGTGGTACCAAGGTCTTGGCGGCGGGGTAATCTGTATCGAAGCATACCATTTGCCCTTTTCTCTAACTATATAGGTAGTTTCCCAGTATGCATGCCATAGCAGTTTGATGTTATCCATCAACTTCTGATTGTAATCAGTGTATGGAACTCCAACAATATTTGTGTGATCCTCATTAAATTCTCCTCGAGCTGCTCGGTCGGCGGCCTCGTTTCCTGATATGCCGCTATGTGAAGGTATCCATTTAAACGTGACGCATTTGCCTCTGTTATTTAAATCTAACAAAATCTTTCTTGTATTAAACAATATATAATTAGTGTTACATTTAAGTGAAATTCCATCTAAAGCTAGTAAAGCACTCTTACTATCTGTAAGGATTAGAAATTTAGAACTATTTACAGTATTTACATATAACAAAACACAGTAAATTGCATAGCATTCAGCTGTGAATATACTACATTGAGAACTGAGTTTCATGCAAAAAGACTGTTGGGTCTGCGGATCAAAAAATGCTGATGCTACACTATTTTCGGTTTTTGACCCATCTGTGTACAGAGAATAAGCACTATTTTGAGACTCTAAATACTCCAAAAAATCCATTTGATTACATTTTCCAATATCAATATCAATAGAATTTTGAATTACTGCTTGATAGCCTGTGGAGAATACAGGTAAAGGGCTAGATATATGTAGGTTTTCACACAATTTTTTGACAAATAAAATGATTTTTAACATTTCTGGCTGATGTTCAGAAAGTACTTCTTGTACATTTATGTCTACATTATCAGTTAAGTTTGTTGGTAGATCTTGAATAGGTAAAACTCTATTAATAACAAATTTATTATCAGTAGCCAATAATTTAAGACAAAGTTTCTGACAAATTTGCAACCGTCTCAATTTCAAAGGTATAATGCCAGATTCAGATTCCATTGCAATAATTGGTGTGGAACACATTGCTCCAGTTATAATTCTTAATGCTTTATTTTGAATTACATCTAATTTTCTTAAATAACTAACATTTGCATTCATATAAGCCAAAGAGCTATAATCGAAATGGCTCCTGACAATACTTTTGTACAACATTGACAGTATTTTTGGATCTGAGCCCCAATGGACACCAGCCAGTGAGCGTAATACATTTAACCCTCTGCAAGCATTCTTAATTATGTAATTTATGTGATTTTCAAATTTTAATTTGGGATCCAAATAAATGCCAAGGAATTTTTTCTCTAGTACCCAATTGAGGTCATTACCATTATAAGAAATTGGTGGAATATCATCGAAATCTAGATACTTTTTACAAAAAATCATGGCACCACTTTTTCCAACATTAATATTTAAATTTAAACTGTTGTAAAATGCATCTATTTGTGACAAACCATTATTCAAGTCTCTTACAGCATTATTTACATTTTTATTTACACTATATACAACAATATCATCAGCAAACAATAAACATTTGACTGATGGAACAGTCAAATATTTATTTATTTGCGATGTGTATAATCCAAACAATAAGGGTGAAATTGTGGAACCTTGCATTGTTCCTTTATACACATATCTAGGCCCATGAAGGATATTATTAAATTTGACATAAAATGTTCTATTGTATAAGAAGTTAAATATCCATTTACAAACTTTTCCAGGTATACCAACATTATTGAGGATCTGAATGAGTATAGAGGAATTCACATTATCATAAGCACCGCAAACATCAAGGAAAGCACAAGCTGTGTACGCGTGACTGTGAAAAGAGTTCTTTATATCAGTAATGAGGGACATATAATTTTCTACTGCGCTTTTACCCTTTCTGAAGCCAAATTGTTGTTCAGGTAAGATATTTTGTTTTTCAATATAAAACTCCATTCTTAATTTTATTAGGTTCTCAAATATTTTGCCAACGCAAGATGATAATGATATAGGTCGGTAAGAGTTACAATCATTTTCAGGTTTATCTGCCTTCAGAATTGGTATGACACATTGGGTTTTCCAAGCTTCAGGAATATAATCATTTTCCCATAGCACATTGTAAATGTTAAGAAGAACTTTTAGAGCATTAGGATGTAATTGTTTAATCAATTTATAGGGGAAATCATCAAGTCCAGGAGTAGTGTCTTTCCTTGATATAAGGACTGCTTTAAGTTCATCAAATGAAAATGGTTGAATCAAAAAGGAACTCTCAACGCTGCCAAGTGAATCAAAAATATTATTTAACCTTGATATGTCTATGTCTTTTTCAGGTGGAGATAGTGGAGCAAATTTATCTAAAAAGTGGGGAATCCATTCATCATTCTTTGATGATTTACGACAAGTGGCTCTCTTAAATCTTCGAATATAGTTCCAAATCATGCTAACAGGTGTGTATCTATTAAAGGCTTCACACAATGATCTCCAGCCATCCTTTTTTTTCTGACTTATTAATTTCTTTTTAAGTGCATCAACTTTTTTATCCATACATATAATAAGAATGGAAATTTCTCCCCATTCATTGTGATCCTTTACTAAGGTGAACTGTGAAAATACGCATATGAACAAAACGACGCGAAAAAGTCGCTTGCGCGATCTAATTCGTAAAACATTTTGTCAATTTTTCCTAGGGAAACGTAAAATAAAATAATAAAATAAATAATAATCATTTATATCAGACACATCGCCCCTAATTTACATCAAAAATTCGAAATAAAAGTAATAGAATATAAAGTAAATTCAATTCAAAAAAAAATAGTGCCAAAAACGCTACAGACGCCATCTATCGGTGTGGCTGTAAACTTGTGGTTGACCTTTAGTTTAATTTGGGCTAAATTTGTAAATAGTTTGTGTCACTGGTGTGGTTAAACAACACCACCGATTTGAATAAAATTTTCACTAATACGTTGCAGTTTTCTCTACTTGAACCTTAGTCTTGGTTTTAGTCAAATCGGTTCATAAATAAAAGAGTTATATCAATCTAAAGATTCGCATATAAAATGCTAATAAACAAGAAAGGTAGTCATAGGAACCGCGTAATCAAAAGACAAAACCTCATCGAGTTTGGGCTCATTTGATTCGTCTTGACGAGTACTTTGATACTATATAGTAACCAGGGTCCGAAACGGAGCTGGAAGGTGGCCATAGGAACTCCGTGATTAAAAGAAAAAACCCCATCGAGTTTGGGCTCATTTGATTCGTCTTGACGAGTACTTTGATGCTATATAGTAGCCAAACAAATTAGAATTCATTTAAATTAGTAAATGTAACTTATTTCTCAAATGAATCAGCGCCAGCGGAAAATAATCTAATGTGCGCATGATGCGTGTAAATATCAGTAATAAATATCTTTTTGCTGCTTATTTTTAATTTCTAAAACATGAAAAATCATCTGAAGATAAATAGAAAAATTCATTTACAGTTCATTGTAAAAGTAAATTATTTTTCATACAAGCTAGCGCCACGGAAAATAATGGAACTAATGTCCTAAGAAAAAGAAATATCGTTTATTCTGCAAACAGTTTTAGAAAAGAAGTCCCGCGTAACCTAGCGGAACTAAATAATAGATTTATAATTACTGTGAATACTTCATTTATTATATACTAGCTGACCCGCGCGCACTTCGTAGCGCGTGACAGTAAATTATTCATATATTAATGAATTTGATACAGACCATTTAATTCGATTTCCAATTGCACGGAAAAGAGGGATTCAATTCACGGGTTTTCTGCGACTTAATGGGCGTAGAATTAGTAAAGGCTGGCAAACCTTGCCAATATGTAACTACGATCGAATCACCTACTATTCAAAATGTCTATTGGACGTTTCGCCTACGTTCATAATAACTATTGGTTGAAATCAATATTGGACGATTCGCCTACGGTTAACTCAGCTACGGTCGATTGAGCTATGGTTGATTAAACTATTGGACGATTTGCCTATTTTTGACCGAACTAACGGACCGTTCACGTATTTTTAGACCACGTTTCCGGCTGCTAGTCAGGTATGACAGCTAAAAAATACTTGTTTATAGTACAGAATTCAGAAACGTGTTGTTTTTATTATGCCACTTTGCCATGATGAGGTAGATGAAAGAAGATGCCAAAATGCCTGAAGATGCCATGACACAGGATAAATAATTCAGTAATAAGAAAAATATCTGGCGCTTCGCCGGCCGCTGCCGCGGCACGCTCGCTTCGCTCGCTCGGCTCGCGCATTGTGGTCACTGTTCAAACCTAACCTAACCAACAGATTTCGGTTTGCCCTGAATACTGTACTAAAAACACGCGTAGCAAAGAATTTATAAACCGTAGGTGAGTCGTCCATAGTTGAATTAACCAATATATCAAATGAACATTGGCCGAATCGCCCATTAGTTCACATGCCCATAGTTTAATCAACCGCAGGCGAGTTGCACTGTAAGCGAGTCGTCCAATTAATTAAATATTATGTACCTATTTAATTGAGAAATTAAATATGAGAAATTATGAATTGTTAAAAATCTGTAGATATTTTAACTTAAAATCACGCGATTGTGGCGCTCCATCTAGGGGGATCTTTTGTAAAAATCACTGGTTATCCGGAGACACACAGACATAAAATCTGTTCACACCCATTTAGGCATACATCCAGACACAAACTGTCACGTTTATAATGTTAGTAAAATTTTGCAATGATTATTATAGAACCTTCTATCTGTGTTATAGATAATCATAGGCGGATTTAGGGAGGGGGGGCAAGGGGCCAAGCCGCCCCCCCCCCCCCCCGAGTCATTAAGCAAGCTGCTTGCGCACATATTATAAAGGATGTTTAAGCTTTAGGGGGGGGGCAGGGGGCCAAGGTACCCCCAGAAGCATTGTAGAGTTACGAATTTCGCACATATTTCTGAAATAAAATTTTTTTTTCGGCGCTCGCAGTTAGCTGCTCGCGCACTTATTGTAATGGATGTTTAAACTTCCTAACCGCTCAGAGCGAGCTAAACATACACTTTTCGTAATAAAAATTATAATATTTTTGCCCGTCTGCACCTTGCCCCCCCCCCCCAAACCAAATCCTGGATCCGCCTATGATTTTAGGTATACACCTCAGTGGTAGAGTCCTTCTCACGAATGAGGTCCCGCGGAATTTTGCGGAACTAAATTACATTTTTTCGATAAATTCTGGACTTCATGCCATAAATAATTTTTCACCACTCTCGCACGAAAATAGTGTCTTTGGTCATCGATTTCAGTGAGCAAAAGCCGTTTTTGCTCTAGAGAGTAGAGAGGCAAAGTGATTTGAATTTCGAACACAATTTTATTGGCTATGAAGAAGTTGGTGTGTTCTGAAACTTATTTGTGTACAATTTTTATTTAACTGAGATGCACATAATTTTTAATGTTATTTATTGAATTTTAACTTTATAAATTGTATTTTTTCAATAATATTTTAAATAAAATACTATTATAGAATAATAAGTCGTAAGTGAGTTTTTTTTTTTTTTAATATTATTACAATTTGTTTTTCATAAATATGTCACACACACAAATTTCGAACGCAACTCTTTTAATAAAAATAAAAAAATACAAAATGGCGGGATGTAGAAGTTTAGAGTTTACAGTCAAATGGAGAATGCGTTGTGACGTCATCGATAAATGCCATCTTTGTCTCTCTCTTTTGTATGAGGTAAGTGAGATGGCACTTATAGTTGTCATTTTTCTTGCGACAGTGGTGTTCACAACACATTTTCCATTTGGTTCTAAACCTCTTGGTAAAGATTCAACTAAATATTTTCAACTTAAGTTGTAAACTTTTGCAAATTTCTATTTGTGATCTAATAGTCTGTTTAATTACAAAGAAATGAGTGACCCCAGTGATGAAGGTAGTTGTCTTACGCCAAAAAAGTTGAAAGAACAAGTTTCGAATGCCGAGTTCAGCTATTTGCCTGAAAAATCTAAAGTGAAATATGTAAAGGCGTACGAATCCTTCAATAATTGGCGCCTCTCAAAAAATGCAAAAACATATTCCGAGACCGTGATACTATCATATTTCATGGAACTATCTAAAACAAGAAAATCCAGTACATTATGGAGCATTTTTTCTATGATAAAAGCTGTCTTGAAAACGAAACGTGACCTTGAAATAGAAAAATTTCTGAATGAAGCACCAGACAGTAAATACCTCGCTTTAAAAGTAAGTAAATTGATACAAAAGCTAATTTATTTCAAAGAAAACCTATCTAACTGTACCTATCTAAAAATAAGTAAACTAAATTATTGTTATTTTTTACAGGTTGTATTAATTATTGGCATAAATGGTGCGTGCCGCTCAAATGAATTGTTGAATCTTAAGGTAAACGACGTTGAAAAGCATTCGGACAAATTAATATTAGTAAAATTATTGAATACAAAGACTAAAATCGACAGATCATTCGTCATTAGTGAAGAATATGTGAATGTGGTGGACAAGTATATGGCATTACGACCCGCTAATACAAAAACTTCAAGATTTTTCTTACATTATGATAATGGAAAAAGTAAAAAACAGCCCATAGGCATCAATAAAATCGGTGATATGCCAAAAACGATTGCTAAATTTCTTTAGCTTCCGGACTCCCATCTTTACACTGGGCATTGCCTGAGGCGGACGTCAGCAACACTCTTAGCTGACTCAGGCGCTGATATTACAGTTCTTAAACGCCATGGTGGCTAGAAGTGTAACAAGATTGCAGAAGGATACATCGAAGATTCTAAAGTTATTTAATATGCTAACTTTTAAAATTTGCGATAGTGGCGCCCCGCAAAAAGAACTCCTTTTGTGAAAAGCACTCTACCTATCAGTCACAGTTCCCGATTGAGCAGAAATTTTGCATACCGGGAATCGGATGACAATGCAATAATTTTATGACATGGAAGTGATCTGAAGTCTGATGATGGAGCTGAAAGGTGAAATTTGATAGATATATTATAATAAATAGTTTGAGTACGTAGGTATATGATAGTTTCATTTCAGAAAATTTCATTTTAGTTTTTTTTATACAACGATGTAAGAAGATGAGCAAGATGCTCTCCTGATGGTAAGAGATAACGCTGGGATTTAACGAAGGTTAAATTCTGGGTGCACTGCTGAGTCATAAAATGTTAAGATTCTTCAGCCCAGTAATTTCACTAGCCACAGTGCCCTCCTACCGAAGCACAGTAATGTCTGCACATCACTGTTCAGGCGGCAGAATAACTGACACTGTTGGGGTACTAGCCGATCTCCTGCAGAGGAAGTCTACCCACGGTAAAGAGATCACCATTAAATGACGCGGAAAAAAGTCAAGAGTAACTGTACGGAATCAAGCTGTTATTATTCCGTATTTTTATTAGTTTTTCTGATTTAAATGATAATTTGATATATTTTTGTTTACTGTATTTAATCTTGATGTACTATATGTGTAAGTGGTAATTTATTGCCGTTCTAATTTGTACTGTGGTATAGGTATAACGATAGTTCTGGGACTTATCCCAGGACGTCTCTGAAATCTAAGTATTATTCACAAAAAATGTTTCATAATATTATTTACTAGCTTATGCTCGCGGCTTTGCCCGCACGGCAAAATCCTTTCTTAGCAGTGGTCTACGTCATGAAACCTTTTTATGTTCCAAATTTCAACCCAATCCATCTAGCGGTTGAGGCTGTACGTTATACAGATACATCAGTCACTAGCTTATTCTCATGGCTTTGCCCGCATGGACGGGTTACGTTTCATAATACCTACGGTCGTTTCAACTACGGTCGATATAATTACGGTCGATTCGCATAAGTTCATTTCACATATTGGACGACTCGCTTACAGTGCAACTCGCCTGCGGTTGATTAAACTATGGGCATGTGAATTAATGGGCGATTCGGCCAATGTTCATTTGATATATTGGTTAATTCAACTATGGACGACTCACCTACGGTTTATAAATTCTTTGCTACGCGTGTTTTTAGTACAGTATTCAGGGCAAACCGAAATCTGTTGGTTAGGTTAGGTTTGAACAGTGACCACAATGCGCGAGCCGAGCGAGCGAAGCGAGCGTGCCGCGGCAGCGGCCGGCGAAGCGCCAGATATTTTTCTTATTACTGAATTATTTATCCTGTGTCATGGCATCTTCAGGCATTTTGGCATCTTCTTTCATCTACCTCATCATGGCAAAGTGGCATAATAAAAACAACACGTTTCTGAATTCTGTACTATAAACAAGTATTTTTTAGCTGTCATACCTGACTAGCAGCCGGAAACGTGGTCTAAAAATACGTGAACGGTCCGTTAGTTCGGTCAAAAATAGGCAAATCGTCCAATAGTTTAATCAACCATAGCTCAATCGACCGTAGCTGAGTTAACCGTAGGCGAATCGTCCAATATTGATTTCAACCAATAGTTATTATGAACGTAGGCGAAACGTCCAATAGACATTTTGAATAGTAGGTGATTCGATCGTAGTTACATATTGGCAAGGTTTGCCAGCCTTTACTAATTCTACGCCCATTAAGTCGCAGAAAACCCGTGAATTGAATCCCTCTTTTCCGTGCAATTGGAAATCGAATTAAATGGTCTGTATCAAATTCATTAATATATGAATAATTTACTGTCACGCGCTACGAAGTGCGCGCGGGTCAGCTAGTATTCAATATAATTGTCTATAGTAGGTACTGACTTATAATTTCTTAAAGCTAATCTACTATTACTAACTGCAGTAGCACATTCACTGTCCCACCAAGGTGCAGGTTTTTTAATTATATATGTGTTCTGATTGCTTATTTTAGGTATACATTCGTGTTTAATGTTATTTAATATGTCACAGAAGGACTTATAAATGTCATGAGAAGATTGAGAATCAAAATTTAAATTATCAAATGCTTTTTCACTTTCAGAATAAAATTTGGACCAGTCTGCCCGCTTATAGTTGAAGTACTCAGAAGGAGCACCTATCATATATCTTTCAACTGAAGTTTGAATGTCAACAAGTGTGGGGAAATGATAACTGCCCATCGGGTCATGGTGTACTCTCCATTCGCATAAAGGAGCCACATTAGGACTAACACATGATATGTCAATAGATGAAGGATTATGATGGATGGTACCTACAGTGGTCGGAGACCCTGTGTTTAAGATGCAAAGATCGGACTCATCTAACAAATTGTAAACATCATTACCTCTGGAATTTGAAGATAGACATCCAAATGCAACATGATGTGCATTCAAATCACCTGCAAGCATGATTGGTTTGGGTAAATCATTTATAATCTGCCTTAACCTTCTACATTTGAAACGTCCGCGTCTAGGTGGAGCATAAGCACACAAAAAAGACATATTACCAATGTTCGTTTTCAAAGTTATTGCTGCAGTTTGGAGAAAATCATAATAAGGAGTTTGAACAACTGAATACTTAAAAGAGTTTTTAACTAAGATAGCCACACCTCCATGACCATCAGGACCATTCTGAAGTACAACATTGTAGTTTGGAACACTAAAGGAACTTCCCGATCTCAACCAAGTTTCATTCAACATGCAAATATCTATATCATTTTCAAGAAGAAAATTTATTAATAAAGCTTTTTTATTGTTAACACTCTGTATATTAAATTGGGCTATTGTTATGTATGTTTTGAAATTTTGAGAGTGATTAAAGGGCCTAATATCCATAAAAATTAGTGTAAATTACTAAGAAATATTTCTTTAATTCTTTTTGTTGTCATAGCGTCGTTAGATTTAGAATTTGCCAAGGCAATTAAAGATTTTACAATTGCATTTAAAATTATTTCATTGTTAGCAATATTATCTATATCAATCATACTTGTATTCTTGTTTTCATTCTTGTTTACTAAGACTGGAGAGGGAACAGCCTTAGCCACGTTACTTACATTATCAGCAAAGGTTTTTTGCTTTAATGGTGGAAAATGTTTATCATCTACCTTACCTACACTTACAACAGAGGCAAATGAACGGTGTGCATTCAATACTTGATTACGCTTTTCTTCCATTTTCTTCATTTTAACAGGACATTCTCGAGAGATGGCAAGATGCCCGCCACCACAGTTGATGCACATCACGACATCTGAAAGGCACTCCTTGTAGAGATGAGCTCCGGCACAAGATGAGCACATCTGTGTGCCACGGCAGACTTTTGCGGAATGGTTAAACTTGAGGCATTTATAACATTGAATCAGAGGTGGAATGTAAGTATGTACTTGATACCGGAAGAGATTCAGAAAGACTGACTTGGCCAATGTTGTAGATGAAAAGGTGATAGCTACAGTTGTCAATGGAATGAGCTGTTTGTTGGTATCTCTTTTCATAAATCGTTTGACTGAAATAACGTCAGCGTCACAATTAATGTTTTTGAAGATTTCTTCATTCGTCATTTCCGTGGGGACATATTTGATGATGCCGACCTTCTCCACCAGGTGGGCGGGGATGAAGGTGCGCAATTTGTGTTTATTTAGGAAGCTGTCCTGTTTTAGGAAGCTGTTTGCTGCCGCCGCTTTTTGAAAAGTAATTCCGACTTTGTAAGCATTAATGCGGTATACGCTGGTAATGCCCTTGATGTTATCTATGAAGAGTTGTGTGAGTTTTATAGGGTTTTTATTACCTATCTTATCTCTATCTTTTGATTCTATGTAGACAGTGTAGTCAACCGCACTTTTTTCTAGGAATAGCCTGGTGTAATTGGGTTTGAAAAATATCCTGTACTTATCCTCATCGGTGACTAAAGTTTTTTCGAATTTTCTTTTCCTTTCGGGCTCCTGTGCGTCATCGTCTGGCGACCCCATTTTTCCAAACGGGGCGCGCAAGTTTTATTGCAATTTAATATGTAATTTAGCGAGAAAACAAAGAAATAAAAATATTTTTGCAGAAATACAAAAATCGCGCCTTTATGTTCGACTTCCCGCCAAAAAGTCCGGTCAAACCTGAGCACGCCTTTTCCTCCAAGTGTTGCCATATCTTGTAATCTAACGGACTCAAATCTGGACTGGAGGAGGGCCAGTCTTCGTGCCGGATGAAGTCGATTTCACGCGCCGCCAGCCAGTCTTGTGTGCTCTTCGCTCTATGAGCTGGCGCCGAATCTTGTTGGAATACCCAGTGCCTGTTATTGAACATGGTATGAGAAACAGGTTCCACAAGGTTCGTCAGGACTGTATTTTGATACACAACTGCATTCGTTTTTACACCTTTCTCACAAAAATGTACCTCTGTTAAGCCCCAATAAGAAACTCCCAACCATACCATGAGCGAGGATGGAAAATGACCTCGTTGGATACGCGGAATACGGTTGCTCGCTTCTTCACTACTGTGTGCGTACACCTTATCATTTTGTTTGTTGTAGCTCTCTCTACGGTAAAAATTTTTTCATCCGAAAAAAGAATTTCTCGATATTTTTTTCTCGCGTACCGCTTCAACAAAGCGCGGCATCTCTTCAGTCTCAGGTCCATTAGACGAGCATTTAAACGATGTCCTGTTTTTCTTCGATATGCCCGAAGCCCTAAGTCTTCATTTAACACCCTTTTCACCGTGGTTCTGCTTAACCTCATCTGAAGGGCCAACAGTTTCTGCTTACGTTTGGGATTTCTTTGAATTCGCGCCTTCACAGCTTTTAACACTGCTGGAGTCCTAACAGACCGAGGGCGACCACTTCTTGACCTGTCATCTACACTAGAGTCTTCATTGTATCGTTTGATGGTACGATAAACGAATCTTTTGGTTATTTTCAAATTTTTCAGTATGTCAAAAATTTGAATTGGCGCGTAACCGCAACGATGCAACGCAATAACTGCAACACGGTCTTCTTTAAGCGTCCACTCCATATTTAAAAATGAGTAAAATTCTAAAAAGTATACATTTTTATTTTCATGAACAATTCGAAATTCGAATTCAATAAACTTTTTTGTGGCCAGCTTTCTAAAAGAAAAGTTTTTACTGTGTGACAATACTTATGACCTGACTAGGTAAATGTTAAATATTCGTTACCAATAGTTTTATTATGTCTCTTGATTTCCTCAACAATGATGACGAAGGGTGCAATGTCCAGTATTCTAGAAGCGAGTCCGACGGTGGGATGTCCTCGGTTCTCCACGATCTTGTAGTAAGTCTTGATGAGGTGGCTGTTCACAGGGTCTGAGAGGTCCAGGGTCTCGCCTTTACGCTTGGGGTTGGTCGCTTCAGATCTTAGACTGTTCTTTGTTATTACTCCTTTGAAGAATCTGAAATGAAAATGAAAATAATTTATTGGCTCTATCTTACAGCTTAAGCTTACATAGTGAGTTAAAGTTTTAATGTAGGTACGAAAATAAAGCAAGGCAAGGGTAATCTGCGAAAAGTAAGGTTGTTAACACTAGCTGCGCCCAGCGGTTTTACCCGCTGTACTACCAATGTGTTATTTCAGTGTCAAAGCTATCTCCATACCAAATTTCAGCTCAATCTGTCCATCCGTTTAGGCGTGAAAGAGTAACAAACATACAGCCAGACTTCCAGATATCCATACATTCTTACTTCTTATAATGGTAATGGCATCCCTAAAAAAACCGTATGAAGTCGGGTTTTTTTTAAATGTTAGTTTTTTTTTTCTCCTGTTTATATTTTATCTGCAATCGGCACTGTAACCTTTATATCAGATACGTTCTCGGGAGATAGTGGAGAAGTTTGAGGCTATTCAGTAATAGCACGGTAAAGAGATATACAGTAGTTTGACTGAGCGTGATTTTTGAACATAAATACCTACAGTCGCGCGGTACATGCGCAAGTCATAGGGCTGCCGGGCAGCCGCTGCCCGCATACAGTAGGTACCTACCTATTTCATATCATCTACTTACTTGAGCTACCTACCTACTACCTACTTACCTATCATGTCGTGGCGGCGTATATTAAAACCCAAGACAAGACAAAAGACAAGACAAGAGACAAGACAAGAGACAAGAAAAGAGACAAGACAAGACAACCTCCTCCCCTTCCCCTCCTCCCCTCTCCCCTCCTCCTCTCCCCTTCCCCTCCCCCTCCCCCTCCTCCCCTTCCCCCTCCCCTTCCCCTCCCCTTCCCCTCCCCTTCCCCTCCCCTTCCCCTCCCCTTCCCCTCCCCTTCCCCTCCCCTTCCCCTCCCCTTCCCCTCCCCTTCCCCTCTCCTTCCCCTCCCCTTCCCTTCCCCTCGCCTTCCCCTCCCCTTCCCTTCCCCTCCCCTTCCCTTCCCCTCCCCTCCTTCCCCCTCCTCCCCTTCCCCCTCCTCCCCTTATCCCTCCTCCTCTTCCCCCTCCCTCCTCCCCTTCCCCCTCCCCCTCCCCTCCCCTTCCCCCTGCCCTTCCCCCCTTCCCCCCTCCCCCTCCCTCCTTCCCCCTCCCCCTCCCCTTCCCCCTCCCCTCCTTCCCCCTCCCCTCCTTCCCCCTCCCCTTCTCCCACTCCCCTGCCCCTCCCCTCCTTCCCCCCTCCTCCCCTTCCCCCTCCTCCTCTTCCCCTCCTCCCCTTTTTAACTAACTGACCTTTTTAATTTTATTACCTTTCCATGTTGCTTGATAAACAAGTGAATTAAATTAAAAATTTAAAAAACCCCCAACGCAATACGCAATTCTTCATTTTGTGGTGGCGGCCATCTTGGATTTTTAATTTTATATAATGGGTTGTATTCTACTAGTTAAGCCCTTTCATTTGATACCCATATTGAGGGGGTCTCGGAAGAAATAAGTAATCCTTCATTTTGTAGCGACGGCCATCTTGGACCGATTTCCACCAAACATGTCTGAGAACACTCTCGACTAACCTTACTTTCAAACAAAAAAAACTAAATCAAAATCCGTTCATCCGTTCGGGAGCTACGGTGCCACAGACAGACACACACACACACAGAGAGACAGACAGACAGACAGACAGACAGACACGTCAAACTTATAACACCCCGTCGATTTTGCGTCGGGGGTTAATAATGTTATTTCTGGATTTCCTGATAAGTTCAATGATAAGTTCAAGCTACCAAAAACAGCATAATATAGTATGCTATTTTTGCCATTTATATAATATAATTTATTATATTATGTATACATACGTCAAAAGTAAATAACGTAAATAACACTAAATACTTGCAAAAAACTAACGCGACGTCCGCCCGTCGCTGCGTGGCACCCGCTTCTGGATTATATACCCACTTCTACCCACATCTACCGACATCTATTCACTTCCATTTTCCGCCCGTTTCTATGGAGTCAAACTACTGTATATCTCTTTACCGTGGTAATAGCGTCAATATGCCTGTTGGCTTGTGCTACTTTCTTTGATCAAGGCCCAGTATATGCCACCTCTTTAGGCGCTTTACGCTTTGTTGGTCGTCTAGTAGTTATCTGGCTAAGGTGTTGCTGTGGTGGTCCAGCCGGTTTTTATATTTTTTTTGCTATAGTAAGCTACTTCTTCCTTCACCGTTGGCATTACGAGATATTAAATGAAAGGAGAAATTGTTAGTTATATTGTTCGATGTTACTCACCCATCTCCGTTGACGACGAGTGCGACATCGTGGTCAGTACCCATCATAGCGAGTGCGTTCTTGCACATGGTGTTCTCTGTCACTCGCGGTACTGTGCGCTTTATTTGTAGGTTTGATATGGACCGGTTCCACCACCTGGAATTAATTTGAATTATAATAACAATGTACATTGTACATACCCAGAGAGGGGTCCCCGTTGTCTAACCCAAATCTTTCAGTGTTTTTTTCGGTTCGCGCTTCAAACTGCTCGCGCACCCTTTATTAATCACCTGTCACCCTGTCTATAATAATTACGTTCCCGTAAAATAAAATAAAATCTTGGCACTTGCAGCAGACAGCTTGTGACGACTATTATTATTAGAATTTTATAATTATCCGGCTTTCGCAGCAGAAAGCATTTTTAATTTCCTGCTACTTTTTATTTACCCTGACCTTTGAAAATGCCGGGTAGGTTTATAAATAAGAATAAAGTACTATCAAAGAATAGTTAGTAAAAGAAAATTCACCTACGACTAGTTTTCATATTAAACTTAAAACATTCTCACATTTATTTTTTCGTCAGGCGTTAACTTTTATAGTTATGAAACATATTAAATGACTCTAAAACAATCCTTTAACTATGGAGCAGTATCAGTGTAAGAAACCCACATGTATTCCCGTTCAGGCGGTTCCTTAAAGAGATGCGCCTCCATGCACTGGTCGGTGACGAACTTGGTCATGTAGTTGCGGATTTATTAAAGAAACAAACAAGTCTAAAATTCCATCAATAAAATAAAGAAGTACTTATAAGAAACCCACATGTATTCCCGTTCAGGCGGTTCCTTAAAGAGATGCGCCTCCATCCACTGGTCGGTGACGAACTTGGTCATGTAATTGCGGATGCCGTCGGGCAGGATCACCACCACACGATGGCCTGCGCCCAGCTTGAGGTCCTTCGCTGCTTTGATGGCTGAGAACATTGCTGCTCCACTACTGCCACCTAGTCAGGTAGATATAAGTACCCCATTTTATAAAGAACTTGTAATACCTTTACCACGGGCGTAGCCATGTTCGTGACTATTACATATTTGGCTTTTACATATTTTAATACTCGTTTCAAATGCGAAAAGTTCAGTAAGATAGATAGATAGATAGATAATGCTTTATTGTACACCACACAAATTGAAATACATTACAAGTGGAAAATTATTGACAAAAATATAAATGTACAAGCGGCGGTCTTATCGCTAAAAAGCGATTTCTTCCAGACAACCAATGAATGGAGAGGAATTTACAGAAAGATAAACACGGTGGCGCATTACTACACGTTTAAGTGATAAAATTATGTAGTAAACTGAAAAAGGTGACAATAACATCTCAACTAAATACAAAATACTAGTATTTTAAAAATAACTATACATGATTAATACACTAAGAAAAAATAATACATAAATAACGATACATATTATTGTAGATAATCATATAATAAACTTACATAAATATTACATAATATATACATATAAATATTTACAAAAACAGTAATATATACGTAGGTAGAGAAATAAATATTATGATGAGTGTGTGATAAGTGTTTATGGGCGGTATAATTATAACAGCATTCACAGCAACTGTTGTGAAAGGTAGTGAGTCTTTAAACGAATTTTAAAGACTGCCAATGAAGGCGCAAGTCTAATCGCTACTGGAAGGGTGTTCCACAAGCGAACTGCTTGTACAGTAAAGGAACTGTCAAAGAAAGTGGAACTATGTGTGGGCATCTGCAGAGAAAGATTCTCTGCGGATCTCAGTATTAGATTGTTGGAGTTGTGATGAAATTGAAAACGATTTTACAAGCTTTATATTACTTTCACCTGTCTGTTGTCTGTCTGTCTGTCTGTCTGTCTGTAATCAAATCTTGAAAGTTTAATTTGACCCACTTCCCGGTGTCCGATTGAGCTGAAATTTTGCATACATGTATAAATCGGATGACAATGCAATAAAAGCTTGTTTTAAAAAAAAAAAATTTAAAGTTCACTTGTTTAAGATAACGTGGTGCAGAAGGATTTTAAACAAAGTGGTATATAGTAAAGAAAGGATATGGGTATTCCGGCGAAGACGGATGATGTTCAGCCACTTGAGCTTATTACGATATAAGGAAATGCGATCATATTTGCGCAATCCAAATATGAATCTAATGCAGAAGTTCTGAAGTCGCTCAAGCTTATTTAGTAAGTATTATATTATTATTTTTTTATACAGAAAATACATATGTTACACTTGTATGTATTAGGTATGTGTTTACATATTTCTCATAACGAAAAAAAATTATAATTCATATTATATTGATCATGTGTGAGTTCGCGTGAAATAAAGCACCGACTTTATAGCCATTTTTTAGGGTTCCGTAGTCAACAAGGAACCCTTATAGTTTCGCTTTGTCCGTCCGTCCGTCCGTCCGTCTGTCTGTCCGCGGCATTGCGGAGAAACTATAAGTGCTAGAAAAGTGTAATTTTGTATACAGGTAAGTAATAATAAGGGTAAGAGAACGGTGACAAAAAATAATTTTTAATTAATTAATTTAGGCTACCTCCCGTACACGTAAGATGGGGATGATTTTTTTTTTCTGGCTGATACCATCGTGTGGGGTATCGTTGAATAGGTATTTTAAAATGAAGGACGGTTTGCTAAGAAACTTTTTCGATTTCATGTTCTGTTTGAAAGATATTCAAGTTAAAAAAAAAATTGAGCGTCCCCCCCCCCTCTAAAATCTGAACTACTAGCTTTAAAATTCTGAAAAAAAATCAGAGGTATGCTTTCAACCATGAACTTTCCAGGAAAACTATAGCGGTTAAGATAAAATTATTAGTTTCGGTAAAATCAGCGCTGAAAAAAAGAGATGTTGGCAAGGTCAGCAAATTCAAAATATAATTAGTCCATGTTTTAAATAATAAAAAAATATTAGACACGTATTTTTTTGTTTGTGAATAAAATAAAAAGTGGCTGAGTAACGACGATTATAAGTTTTCGCATCCGGTACAAAATGCACAAAATCTGGTATATTGACGTCACGACTAAGCCATTGTTTTTTATCAAAATTACAAAAAAAAAAATACGTGTCTAACAATTTTTAATAATCTACAATATGGACTAAACAATTTGTCAACAACCCTGTTGTTCCAACTCAATAAATAAGAATACCTAAAGCTAACCTAGCCTATAGTTTATTAATGCATAACTAGATGGCGCTAGTAGTAAAATTAGATCGCGCAAGCGAATTGTTCATGGTTGTATGGGACTATTTCAACCTGTCCTATTAGCTTATCGAATATTCGTATGCGATTGAGGTTCTTTGTATAGGTTTCGTTCTTGTTCGATGTGATATAAAAAATTGATTTAGATACGTATAAGATATATCGTTTGAGTGGATATTGATTATAATAGAGGATTCATAAAAAGAGGATTGATTTGAACAAGATCTAATAATTATTTTCTTTTTAATACGTTATAAATCGTAAACTGCATTTTACCTTTCATTCAATCAACGCAAAAGTTACAACGAGCTTCAAGAACTTTTATGTTATGTAACTTGCCTGCTACGGAACCCTTCATGGGCGAGTCCGAATCGCGCTTGGCCGCTTTTATTTTCTAAAAGCTTCAATGAAAATTGTTGCAATTAATAGAGGTATAACAAACACATTGTTTTTATTCCAAAGTAAATCATCGATTAAAGAAAACAAAAGAATAATAGTTTGATTATATAGGCTGGTATTTTAGTATTCTTTTGTTTTACCATTAGCAGGCAACCTAACGTTTATTATTTAATTCAAAATTTTCAAACGAAACTATGAAGAAAAAATATTAGGGTTTTTTAACCCTTAAGCGCGGCTATTTTGATCAACAATATTTTTAAGGGTTAAACTGCACTAACCGCAAAGCAATCCTTCTTTCCTGATGAGTTCCCGAGACATGTTGAATGAGTCGTGGTCGTTGGGTCGTACCACTTTGTCCACGTTGGCTTTGTCCAGCACTTCTGGGATAAAGTCGCCACCAATACCTTCCACCTGGAAATACCAGCAATTGTCATATTGTAAAAATTATACTTTATGTACGTACACTGAACGTCTAATTACTATTATCTACTTATATTTTATAATTATATTAGTATTTATTTTTTTACGAAGTCGAACTTCGTCTGATGTTAAGCGTGGAAATAAGGTGTGAAAGATTTGGAAAAATCTTTTTGGTTTTAAGACTTTCTAGGTCTAATTTAAATTTTATCGAAATTAGTCGTGCGATTTTCAAGTTTTGAATTAAAATGCATATAATAGCCTTCGTTTATTGAAGTCAGTTTATTTATTTTTTTAATTAATCAATTGTCTGACTCTACATTAGTTTTATCACAAGGGTCAAGGGTTTTACTTACAAAGAACAGTTTAGGCGTGCCCTTCTCGAACATAATCGAGCCTTCAGGATCGACGGCCACGACGACACACTCAGGGCGCCTCTCCTTGACCTTCTTGGCCACGCCGGCGACGGTGCCGCCGGTCCCAGCGCCCATCACTATCATATCCATGTCTCCTACTGTGGAGAGGATCTCCTCGGCTGTGTACTCGTAGTGAGTCCACGGATTCACTTCGTTTTTGTACTGAGGTTTAAAACACAAGAAAAGTCTTTGATTGATATAGAGAATAAGGGGAGGTGCCTCCCGTGCCAGAGCCCATCACTATCAAGGGCGGATCCAGGATTTTTTTCTGGGGGCCCCCCCAAGGTGAGACGGGCAAAAATATTATAATTTTTACTACGAAAAGTGTGTGTTTAGCTCGCTCTGAACAGTTAGAAAATTTAAATGTTCTTAATTATAATAAGTGTGCAAGCAGCTTGCTGCGAGCGCCGAGAAAAAAATTATACTCTTGACCATGAAATATGTGCAAAATTCGTAACTCTACCAATCTGCTTGCTTGGACTTACTGCCCCGGGTTCACTTCGTTTTTGTACTGAGAGTTAAACATGAGGGTTAACATATCAAGAAAAGTCTACTCCCCTTACTATTTTACCTCATATTTATTTTACTAGTGGACCCACGCGCACTTCGTAACGCCTAACAGCAAATTATCAGTGTTTCTCTACTATATTATGCAAGTTTTATTCAGACAAACCTTCCTTTTGAATCAATCTATCCATTTAAAATAACCACATCAAAATTTATATAACCTGATAGTAAATTTCATATTGAGAAAAATAATATTAATGGCATATAATCAGGCTAGTTTATATAACTAGCCTAATATGGTCATATCGTGAGGACACATACTAAAAAGGATATCTGGGGGCACGGTAGTGCCCCCGCCAAGTCGAGCGCGAAGCAAGCACTGCCGTACCATCTTTACAGGAACCATTTCGTCGCATTTTCAGGCCCCTATTTGAGAACCTCTGGATAAGACCAGAACACAGAAATTTTCGTCATCCAGTAAGCTATAATTACATACTTAAAATCCAAAATTTCAAGTCTGTAGGTCATTAAGTTCCGAAGTTAAGCGAAAGCAAAGTTTCGCATTTTCGACACTCACTCACTCATGATCATCAAAATAGAACTAGTACTTCCCATAAACTCAGAGAGCTGAAATTTGGTACATATTTAGAATTTATTGTATAAGCCATAGGAAAACTAAAAAAACATGCAATTTCGGTCTCGTTTTCGAGATAATTCATCTGCATAAATAACTTTGTAATCTCATATAAATGTATAGGATTACAAAGTTACATTTGCAGTCAATGGGTAAAATTGTGTAATATCCAACTTATTAATTCAAAATATATTTAAGGCATAGTATATGTATATGTGAGTGTGTACATGTGTCGTAAATCGTCAGTTATGATCAGGCGATATCTAGCGTGGCCAACTAAAATAAGAGCCCAACCAAACTATTAGAAGAGATCGACATACCGCCTTTATTACAAGCTTTTATTTACTTTCACCTGTCGGTCTGTCTGTCTGTAATTAAATCTTGCAAGTTTAATTAGGCCCACTTCCCGGTATAATATTATGATGCATTGGACTAAGAGTGAACGCACACGTATCTAGATGGCGCTGACTGTATTTTAAAACGCGCTTACGGTTTGTATTTCTGATAACCTTATAATATAGCGTTTCTACAAAAATAAGTGAAATCCCACCAAAAACATTCTGTAAAAAACTAGCCAAGTCTCGATGGAGCTGCTTGTTTATCTCTAAAAAGTAATGAAATCTAGACAAAGTCGTGCCAAGTATAAGGTTCCTTACTGCGATTTCTTTATTATTATAGTTAATGTTGTGTGACTTGGCCGTTGAAGGGTACACAAGGGTATTATACCGCAGGTGCTCCATGACACTATTGCACCAATCTGTCCGCTACCCATTCACAATAGAAAATTTCCACTTGGAAAACGTTGATTGGATAACCAGTCAATTGTAGGCTTGATAAAGCTGCGTATTTCAATAATACTTATGTTTAGGCGATCCAAGTGTCATGGAGCATCTGGTTTTGTACCCTTGTGTACCCTTCAACGGCCAAGTCACACAACATTAACTATAATAATAAAGAAATCGCAGTAAGGAACCTTATACTTGGCACGACTTTGTCTAGATTTCATTACTTTTTAGAGATAAACAAGCAGCTCCATCGAGACTTGGCTAGTTTTTTACAGAATGTTTTTGGTGGGATAGGTATTTACGGAAGAAAAATACAAAGAAGCTTGTCCTTATCTATTGAAAATATTATTTCCTTAGTCCAACGGTAAATACACCTACACCTACATATAAAGATTAATGATGTTTACCTGATCTAAAGATATAGCATTTGGGTTTTCCTCCAGGATCCTCTTAGCAACTGCAGCGAAGTTCTTCGCATCACCGTAAGGAGCCATCGCTGGGGTCTGGACCACTTCAGCACCGAGCAGGCTTATGGTGGACATCTTCTCGTCTGAGTTCTTATCAGGAGTCACTATTGTACATCCATATCCTGAAAATAAATAATGCTACTGGTACTACTGGTAGAAAATGCTATTTTAGAATTAAGTTAGTCCTAGCGTTGTGCTGACACGAGTGCCGTGGCATCCCTAGCTGATGCTTTGTTCAGGTAAAATGAATTTCATCATCCTGGCTATGAGAAAAGTGTGTGTTGATCGAGGCGAAATACTTTTATATTTTCCAAGGTTTTCAAATTGTGGAACAAATACTGAAGGAAAAGGTTTCTCAAGGCATTATAATAGACATTAGGTGTGGTGTGGACATGTTCCGCAGAAAACGTAAAACGAGCTTACTTTGGCTATTAAATTCGACCATGTCATCGTTAGTAGTTAGTAGATTTCAGTTATTTCTCAATTTAAAAAATGTTTGTGTAATTTTATTTTATCAAACTGCGATAAGAACTTGGGAACTTCCCTAGCAATGGTAATAAAAATAGCTATTAAGGTATGCATTGTGTTTCTTTGTTTCTAATAACTAAATGCACTTGCCCGATAAAAACCATCTGATAGAGTTTACCTAGTTTTTAATTGGACCTGTTAGCCAAACAAAATGTTCCTCTCGTAGGAAAACGATGTGAAGATTAAAAGTGGTCAAACTTCACAAACCTACGTGTATATTATATGTAACCGGTAGTTCTTCGATGTAATCTGAATCTAGGAACTAGGTTCGTGGTTGCTCTAGTAACTAGTGAATAATGAATAATGACAGTTCAAGTGCAATATAGGTAGCGGTAGAGCCTTGTCAAGGGTAACGGCTCCAATGCAAACAGAACGAGTAAGTAAATAAAAATACAACAAGCAGGGCCACATTATAATAATGCTAATTAATACGGCGTTTCTTAGCTTCTAGCACTGGTAACTGCTTACTAGTTCGGAAGCAGTAGGTATAACTACTCGTATTATAATATGAAAGAGCTATTTTTTTTTATACTTAATAGGCCTACTTTTGACCACATCCCACCTGATGGAAAGTGAAAATGTGGTCGTCGACCACATTTTCCATCGTCGACCACTGGTGATGGATCACGTTTGATGCCTAGAAAGGTACCTATTCACTCGTGCCTTGAACCCATGCAAGTTGAACCGCTCGGGAAACACGGATGACGGCAAAGTGTTCCAAATGCGACCAGTTCTCATTAGAAACGATGAAGCAAAACGCTTGGTGCAGGCAGTTGGTAGCGCCACTAAGCTATTTGCTAGAATGTAGCCAGTCTCAGTTGCTGCAATAGTTGCTCAGTCTGCTTTAATCGGTTGATATTCAACATCCCTATAGACCTAAGGGGGTTATTCACGATTTTATTCATGTCAAAGCGACTCGTTCGAATTGCTCTTTGTAAATAAAAAAAAAAGTCGCAAAAAGTAAAACAGAAGGAAATTAAAAAAATAAACTAATAAAGCTCACGTTTTGTTACAAAATTAAGTGCAACTAAAATTTATTTAATGAGGATTGTTCTAGTATCTTACCGAGTCCGATATCACAAATTAAAAATCCTATTAGAATAATTATGTTTCCTTCTTAGATAACATATCCTATCATAATTTATTGCCTATTTATCAATGGAGGTAGTGAAAAGAAAATCAAGATTTATGCAGCCAAGATTTGCGAAAGCAATATATCAAAATATAATCTTCAAAACTTACACTGATTCGATAACTCGATAATAATCTGGGGGCACGGTAGTGCCCCCGCCAAGTCGAGCGCGAAGCAAGCACTGCCGTACCATCTTTACAGGAACCATTTCGTCGCATTTTCAGGCCCCTATTTGAGAACCTCTGGATAAGACCAGAACACAGAAATTTTCGTCATCCAGTAAGCTATAATTACATACTTAAAATCCAAAATTTCAAGTCTGTAGGTCATTAAGTTCCGAAGTTAAGCGAAAGCAAAGTTTCGCATTTTCGACACTCACTCACTCATGATCATCAAAATAGAACTAGTACTTCCCATAAACTCAGAGAGCTGAAATTTGGTACATATTTAGAATTTATTGTATAAGCCATAGGAAAACTAAAAAAACATGCAATTTCGGTCTCGTTTTCGAGATAATTCATCTGCATAAATAACTTTGTAATCTCATATAAATGTATAGGATTACAAAGTTACATTTGCAGTCAATGGGTAAAATTGTGTAATATCCAACTTATTAATTCAAAATATATTTAAGGCATAGTATATGTATATGTGAGTGTGTACATGTGTCGTAAATCGTCAGTTATGATCAGGCGATATCTAGCGTGGCCAACTAAAATAAGAGCCCAACCAAACTATTAGAAGAGATCGACATACCGCCTTTATTACAAGCTTTTATTTACTTTCACCTGTCGGTCTGTCTGTCTGTAATTAAATCTTGCAAGTTTAATTAGGCCCACTTCCCGGTATAATATTATGATGCATTGGACTAAGAGTGAACGCACACGTATCTAGATGGCGCTGACTGTATTTTAAAACGCGCTTACGGTTTGTATTTCTGATAACCTTATAATATAGCGTTTCTACAAAAATAAGTGAAATCCCACCAAAAACATTCTGTAAAAAACTAGCCAAGTCTCGATGGAGCTGCTTGTTTATCTCTAAAAAGTAATGAAATCTAGACAAAGTCGTGCCAAGTATAAGGTTCCTTACTGCGATTTCTTTATTATTATAGTTAATGTTGTGTGACTTGGCCGTTGAAGGGTACACAAGGGTATTATACCGCAGGTGCTCCATGACACTATTGCACCAATCTGTCCGCTACCCATTCACAATAGAAAATTTCCACTTGGAAAACGTTGATTGGATAACCAGTCAATTGTAGGCTTGATAAAGCTGCGTATTTCAATAATACTTATGTTTAGGCGATCCAAGTGTCATGGAGCATCTGGTTTTGTACCCTTGTGTACCCTTCAACGGCCAAGTCACACAACAATAACTATAATAATAAAGAAATCGCAGTAAGGAACCTTATACTTGGCACGACTTTGTCTAGATTTCATTACTTTTTAGAGATAAACAAGCAGCTCCATCGAGACTTGGCTAGTTTTTTACAGAATGTTTTTGGTGGGATATAAATTACGTCAATGTATGCAATCAAAATAGGTTAATTACAAAGACTCATTCTGAAATCTACGGAAATGTATAAAGTAAACTGTAACTAAAGGGCAATGACAGTTAAGAGCGTATATATCGAGTGACGCTCTCTCGCTCGCACAATTTGACTAATTTTGAAATATAAATTTATGGAATTAATTTATTGAAACTTCCTCTGTATCAACCCTCCATAATATTATTGCACACATATTAAAAGTATTTCCAGTTTGATATATTAAAAAATCAGATGGGGAGCAATATTGAAAAAAAAATTATTCAAAAAATCTCATGATGCCATTTTTAACATATCTAACTGAAAACACTTTTAAAATGTGTGCAATAATATTATGGAGGGCTGGTATAGAGGAATTTTCAATGAATTAATTCCATGAATTTATATTTCAAAATTAGCCAAATTGTGCGAGCGAGAGAGCGTCACTCGATATATAGGTATATACGCTCTTAAAATAACAGATACAAGATTTTGCGTTTACCGCACTTTTATCAATTAGATTAAGTTAAAATATAGAAATTAGCTCTGAATGCATCGTATTACTAATATTTTTGGAAAATCTAATGGAACTTTTGCTATTTTGCAGATTGATTCATTGTCATTGTTGCACTGATAAAATTTTGCTATTTAAAGCAATGATGATGCTATATATCTTATCATTTTATGCACAACACGACATTCTACTGTCATCGATTTGCTGGGCTTTTGCAGTCGCAGCGTGTATTTAAAAGTTCAATGTTCATGCTGAAATACATTTTTTTTTATTATATCGATTAAGGTGCAGAATCCGCCTACACAAGTTAATTGGAGACAGAGCCTACTGGTCTCCCAAAATTCGTCTCCCAGAATAAAGTTGTAAATTCGGCACCTATTTAGGTGTCCATTGGTCTCCCGGCAGGAGACCAATCCATATACATATAATAAGAATGGAAATTTCTCCCCATTCATTGTGATCCTTTACTAAGGTGAACTGTGAAAATACGCATATGAACAAAACGACGCGAAAAAGTCGCTTGCGCGATCTAATTCGTAAAACATTTTGTCAATTTTTCCTAGGGAAACGTAAAATAAAATAATAAAATAAATAATAATCATTTATATCAGACACATCGCCCCTAATTTACATCAAAAATTCGAAATAAAAGTAATAGAATATAAAGTAAATTCAATAAAAAAAAAAAATAGTGCCAAAAACGCTACAGACGCCATCTATCGGTGTGGCTGTAAACTTGTGGTTGACCTTTAGTTTAATTTGGGCTAAATTTGTAAATAGTTTGTGTCACTGGTGTGGTTAAACAACACCACCGATTTGAATAAAATTTTCACTAATACGTTGCAGTTTTCTCTACTTGAAACTTAGTGTTGGTTTTAGTCAAATTGGTTCATAAATAAAAGAGTTATATCAATCTAAAGATTCGCATATAAAATGCTAATAAACAAGAAAGGTAGTCATAGGAACCGCGTAATCAAAAGACAAAACCTCATCGAGTTTGGGCTCATTTGATTCGTCTTGACGAGTACTTTGATACTATATACCAGGGTCCGAAACGGAGCTGGAAGGTGGCCATAGGAACTCCGTGATTAAAAGAAAAAAACCCCATCGAGTTTGGGCTCATTTGATTCGTCTTGACGAGTACTTTGATGCTATATAGTAGCCAAACAAATTAGAATTCATTTAAATTAGTAAATGTAACTTATTTCTCAAATGAATCAGCGCCAGCGGAAAATAATCTAATGTGCGCATGATGCGTGTAAATATCAGTAATAAATATCTTTTTGCTGCTTATTTTTAATTTCTAAAACATGTAAAATCATCTGAAGATAAATAGAAAAATTCATTTACAGTTCATTGTAAAAGTAAATTATTTTTCATACAAGCTAGCGCCACGGAAAATAATGGAACTAATGTCCTAAGAAAAAGAAATATCGTTTATTCTGCAAACAGTTTTAGAAAAGAAGTCCCGCGTAACCTAGCGGAACTAAATAATAGATTTATAATTACTGTGAATACTTCATTTATTATATACTAGCTGACCCGCGCGCACTTCGTTGCGCGTGAGAGTCAATTAATAAAGCGAATTTGGTGCTGCTATGTTCACTATGATAGTATTTCCATCCCCGTGACTTTGTAAGCGTAAAATAAGGCATGGCTATATATTATTTGCTCCCGCTGTGGGTAGCGAAGAATATCGGGTTGGGTATTTCTATGCAGTTTTGTTCGCTACCGTAGAAACCAATCCTATGTCCTTTCCCAGAGGTCAAATTATCTCAGTTGAGCGGTAGTTTATCGCCTTCATAAATTTTCACGCCTCTTTTCAGGAATTAAAACTATTTGTGGTCCTTTCCCGGTAACTCTTTAACTTATCTCTACTGTAATGTACCTCAGCTAAATTATTATTCGTTACTAATTTCTCACACCATCCTTCCCGCGACTCAAATCAATTCCATGGTTCCTGAATTCCCATTAAATCTCTGATCCTCCTTCCCCCTCCTTTAATACTTAGTCTCCTTAAAGTTAATTTCTGACATAAAAAAAACTATTCATTAACAGAACTTAACAAAATATCAGCTCATTTTCGGTTCAGCGGTTACTAATTTCCATGCAAACGTTTTTGTGAAAAAATTCCTGTTCTGGTTAGAATTTCACAAAATCCCTTCTTATCGGTCGCCTACGTTACATAAAGAATACGTTGTCCAAATTTTAGCTAAAACGAAGAAGCGGTTACCTTTCCTACACAAACTGGATCCCTCTTTCCTCCCCTCAAAGGTTGATTTCTGGGATAAAAAGTATCCCATATCTTTTTTTAAGACTTAATCTACCTTTGTATCAAATTTAAGCGCAATAGGGTCAGCGGTTCTAAATTTTCCATTAATTTCTGTCAAAATAAATATTTAATGTTCCTAAACACAACTCAAACCATGATTTTACAAAATTTCGATTCAATCGGTTTAGTTGTTACGGATTTGCATACAATTGTTTTTTGTAAATAAATCCCGTTCCAGTGGGAATTTAGCAAAAGCCCTTCTCGTGAGTCGCCAAAACCACCTAAAAACACGCTATCCAAATTTCAGCTCAAATAAAGAAGCGGTTAACGATTTCTTACGCAAACTTGCACCCCCCCCCCCCCCCCCCTCCCTTTCCTCCTCTTTAATGTAGATTTCTGGGATAAAAAGTATCCCATTTTTTAGGACTCAATCAACCTCTGCACTAAATTAATTTAAGCTGAATAGGGTCAGCGCAGCGGTTCTAAATTTCCCATACAAACTTTGACCCCCCCTTATAAGTTAATTTCTGATATAAAAACTATTAAAAATTTCCTTAACAAAACTCAAACCATCATTTTACAAAATTTCAGCTTAATTGGTTTAGCGGTTACGGATTTGCACACAAAAGTTTTTTGGGAATAATTTCCGTTCCTGTAAGAATTTCACAAAATCCCTTTTTATCGGTCGTCTTAGTTTATGTAACTAAGAACACGCTGTCCAAATTTCAGCAAAAACAAAGAAGCGGCTAACGATTTTTTACACAAACTTGCACCCCCCTTTTTTCCCTTAAAAGTTGATTTCTGGGAAAAAAGTATTGCATATCATTTTTTAGGATTAGATCTACCGCTGTACCAAATTTAAGCTCAATAGGGTCAGCGGTTCTAAATTTCCCATACAAACTTTGACCCCCCCTTTACCCCCCTTAAAAGTTAATTTCTGACATAAAAACTATTCAATGTTCCTAAACACACTTCAGACAATCGTTTTACAAAATATCAGCTCAATCAGTTCAGCGGTTACAGATTTGGATACAAACGTTTTTTAGAATTAATTCCCGTTCCCGTGGAAATTTTGCAAAATCCCTTTTTATCGGTCATCTACGTTACATAAAAAATACGCTGTTCAAATTTGAGCTTTAAAAGATGGCCGGTTACTGATTTTCTACTCAAACTTCTACCCCCCCCCCCCCCCCCTCTTCCCCCTTCAAGGTTGATTTCTGGGATAAAAAGTATCCCATATCATTTTTTAGGACTCAATCTCCCACTGTACCAAATTTCAGCTCAATGGGGTCAGCGGTTTTAAATTTTCCATACAAATTTCGACCCCCCTTTACCCCCCCTTAAAAGTTAATTTTCGTCAAAAAAAAATTAATGTTCCTAAACACGATCTAAACAAACGTTTTACAAAATTTCAGCTCAATCGGTTCAGCGGTTACGGATTTGCATACAAACATTTTTCGGGAATAATTCCCGTTCCCGGAGGAATTTTGCAAAAATCCCTTTTTATAGGTCGCCTTCGTTACCTAAAGAACACGCTGGTTTAAATTTCAGCTTAAACAAAGAAGCGGTTACCGATTTCCTATTCTAACTTTGACCTCCTTTATCCCGCCTTAGAGGTTGATTTTTGGAATAAAAAGTATACCATACAATTTTTTAGGACTCAATCTACCTCTGTACCAAATTTCAGCTCAATAGGGTCAGCGGTTTTAAATTTTCCATACAAATTTCGACCCCCCTTTACCCCCCCTTAAATGTTAATTTTCGTCAAAAAAAAAAAATTAATGTTCCTAAACACAATCTAAACAATCGTTTTACAAAATTTCAGCTTAATCGGTTCAGCGGTTACGGATTTGCATACAAACGTTTTTCGGGAATAATTCCCGTTCCCGGAAGAATTTTGCAAAAATCCCTTTTTATACGTCGCCTTCGTTACCTAAAGAACACGCTGGTTTAAATTTCAGCTTAAACAAAGAAGCGGTTACCGATTTCCTATTCTAACTATGACCTCCTTTATCCCGCCTTAGAGGTTGATTTTTGGAATAAAAAGTATACCATTCAATTTTTTAGGACTCAATCTATCTCTGTACCAAATTTCAGCTCAATAGGGTCAGCGGTTCTAAATTTTCCATACAAACTTCGACCCCCCTTTACCCCCCTTAAAAGTAAATTTCTGACAAAAAAACTATTTGATGTTTCTAATCACAATCCCAACTATCGTTTTACAAAATTTCGGCTTAATCGATTCAGCGGTTACGGATTTGCATACATTCGTTTTTCGGGAATAATTCCTGTTCCTGAGGGAATTTTAAAAAATCGCTTCTTATTGCACGATGAAATCTTCTTACGAATACGCTGTCCAAATTTCAGCTCAATCCGTCCAGCCGTTTGGGCTGTGCGTTGATAGAACAAAAGTGTACGAACGATTTTATATAATAGATAAGTAAATCTTTAGATAGATATAACTCTTTTATTTAAAAACCGATTTAAATAAAACCAATACTATTTACAAATTAGAGAAATTTGCAACGTTTTAGCGAAAACTGCATACAATTCGGTTGTGCCGTTTTATCACACATAAGTAACAACCTTTTTACAAATTAAGCCTAATAAAACTACTCTGGTAAATTTTCGTTTATGGCCACATCGATAGATGGCGTATTTTTAGTTTGTCGCACTTTTTGCTTTTTGATTTTTTTGAATTGAATTTAGTTTATATTCTATTACTTTTACTTCGAAATTTTGATGTAAATTAGGGGCCATGTGTCCGATATAAATGATTATTATTTATTTTATTATTTTATTTTACGTTTCCCTAGGAAAAATTGACAAAATGTTTTACGATCTAGATCGCGCAAGCGACTTTTTCGCGTCGTTTTGTTCATATGCGTATTTTCACAGTTCACCTTAGTAAAGGATCACAATGAATGGGGAGAAATTTCCATTCTTATTATATGTATGGATTTTTTATTTGTTAGATTAATTAAATATTATGTACCTATTTAATTGAGAAATTAAATATGAGAAATTATGAATTGTTAAAAATCTGTAGATATTTTAACTTAAAATCACGCGATTGTGGCGCTCCATCTAGGGGGATCTTTTGTAAAAATCACTGGTTATCCGGAGACACACAGACATAAAATCTGTTCACACCCATTTAGGCATACATCCAGACACAAACTGTCACGTTTATAATGTTAGTAAAATTTTGCAATGATTATTAAAGAACCTTTTATCTGTGTTATAGATAATCATAGGCGGATTTAGGGAGGGGGGGCAAGGGGCCAAGCCGCCCCCCCCCCCGAGTCATTAAGCAAGCTGCTCGCGCACATATTATAAAGGATGTTTAAGCTTTAGGGGGGGGGGGGCAGGGGGCCAAGGTACCCCCAGAAGCATTGTAGAGTTACGAATTTCGCACATATTTCTGAAATAAAATTTTTTTTTCGGCGCTCGCAGCTAGCTGCTCGCGCACTTATTGTAATGTATGTTTAAACTTCCTAACCGCTCAGAGCGAGCTAAACATACACTTTTCGTAATAAAAATTATAATATTTTTGCCCGTCTGCACCTTGCCC
Organism: Hemithea aestivaria; assembly: GCA_947507615.1. Lineage (NCBI taxonomy): Eukaryota > Metazoa > Arthropoda > Insecta > Lepidoptera > Geometridae > Hemithea > Hemithea aestivaria. The sequence goes on along the minus strand of OX382344.1, from coordinate 9,071,723 downwards.
CCCCCCCCCCCCCCAAACCAAATCCTGGATCCGCCTATGATTTTAGGTATACACCTCAGTGGTAGAGTCCTTCTCACGAATGAGGTCCCGCGGAATTTTGCGGAACTAAATTACATTTTTTCGATAAATTCTGGACTTCATGCCATAAATAATTTTTCACCACTCTCGCACGAAAATAGTGTCTTTGGTCATCGATTTCAGTGAGCAAAAGCCGTTTTTGCTCTCTAGAGAGTAGAGAGGCAAAGTGATTTGAATTTCGAACACAATTTTATTGGCTATGAAGAAGTTGGTGTGTTCTGAAACTTATTTGTGTACAATTTTTATTTAACTGAGATGCACATAATTTTTAATGTTATTTATTGAATTTTAACTTTATAAATTGTATTTTTTCAATAATATTTTAAATAAAATACTATTATAGAATAATAAGTCGTAAGTGAGTTTTTTTTTTTTAAATATTATTACAATTTGTTTTTCATAAATATGTCACACACACAAATTTCGAACGCAACTCTTTTAATAAAAATAAAAAAATACAAAATGGCGGGATGTAGAAGTTTAGAGTTTACAGTCAAATGGAGAATGCGTTGTGACGTCATCGATAAATGCCATCTTTGTCTCTCTCTTTTGTATGAGGTAAGTGAGATGGCACTTATAGTTGTCATTTTTCTTGCGACAGTGGTGTTCACAACACATTTTCCATTTGGTTCTAAACCTCTTGGTAAAGATTCAACTAAATATTTTCAACTTAAGTTGTAAACTTTTGCAAATTTCTATTTGTGATCTAATAGTCTGTTTAATTACAAAGAAATGAGTGACCCCAGTGATGAAGGTAGTTGTCTTACGCCAAAAAAGTTGAAAGAACAAGTTTCGAATGCCGAGTTCAGCTATTTGCCTGAAAAATCTAAAGTGAAATATGTAAAGGCGTACAAATCCTTCAATAATTGGCGCCTCTCAAAAAATGAAAAAAACATATTCCGAGACCGTGATACTATCATATTTCATGGAACTATCTAAAACAAGAAAATCCAGTACATTATGGAGCATTTTTTCTATGATAAAAGCTGTCTTGAAAACGAAACGTGACCTTGAAATAGAAAAATTTCTGAATGAAGCACCAGACAGTAAATACCTCGCTTTAAAAGTAAGTAAATTGATACAAAAGTTAATTTATTTCAAAGAAAACCTATCTAACTGTACCTATCTAAAAATAAGTAAACTAAATTATTGTTATTTTTTACAGGTTGTATTAATTATTGGCATAAATGGTGCGTGCCGCTCAAATGAATTGTTGAATCTTAAGGTAAACGACGTTGAAAAGCATTCGGACAAATTAATATTAGTAAAATTATTGAATACAAAGACTAAAATCGACAGATCATTCGTCATTAGTGAAGAATATGTGAATGTGGTGGACAAGTATATGGCATTACGACCCGCTAATACAAAAACTTCAAGATTTTTCTTACATTATGATAATGGAAAAAGTAAAAAACAGCCCATAGGCATCAATAAAATCGGTGATATGCCAAAAACGATTGCTAAATTTCTTCAGCTTCCGGACTCCCATCTTTACACTGGGCATTGCCTGAGGCGGACGTCAGCAACACTCTTAGCTGACTCAGGCGCTGATATTACAGTTCTTAAACGCCATGGTGGCTAGAAGTGTAACAAGATTGCAGAAGGATACATCGAAGATTCTAAAGTTATTTAATATGCTAACTTTTAAAATTTGCGATAGTGGCGCCCCGCAAAAAGAACTCCTTTTGTGAAAAGCACTCTACCTATCAGTCACAGTTCCCGATTGAGCAGAAATTTTGCATACCGGGAATCGGATGACAATGCAATAATTTTATGACATGGAAGTGATCTGAAGTCTGATGATGGAGCTGAAAGGTGAAATTTGATAGATATATTATAATAAATAGTTTGAGTACGTAGGTATATGATAGTTTCATTTCAGAAAATTTCATTTTAGTTTTTTTTATACAACGATGTAAGAAGATGAGCAAGATGCTCTCCTGATGGTAAGAGATAACGCTGGGATTTAACGAAGGTTAAATTCTGGGTGCACTGCTGAGTCATAAAATGTTAAGATTCTTCAGCCCAGTAATTTCACTAGCCACAGTGCCCTCCTACCGAAGCACAGTAATGTCTGCACATCACTGTTCAGGCGGCAGAATAACTGACACTGTTGGGGATACTAGCCGATCTCCTGCAGAGGAAGTCTACCCACGGTAAAGAGATCACCATTAAATGACGCGGAAAAGAGTCAAGAGTAACTGTACGGAATCAAGCTGTTATTATTCCGTATTTTTATTAGTTTTTCTGATTTAAATGATAATTTGATATATTTTTGTTTACTGTATTTAATCTTGATGTACTATATGTGTAATTGGTAATTTATTGCCGTTCTAATTTGTACCACGGTAAAGAGATATACAGTAGTTTGACTCCATAGAAACGGGCGGAAAATGGAAGTGAATAGATGTCGGTAGATGTGGGTAGAAGTGGGTATATAATCCAGAAGCGGGTGCCACGCAGCGACGGGCGGACGTCGCGATAGTTTTTTGCAAGTATTTAGTGTTATTTACGTTATTTACTTTTGACGTATGTATACATAATATAATAAATTATATAAAATTATATATAAATGGCAAAAAAATAGCATACTATATTATGCTGTTTTTGGTAGCTTGAACTTATCATTGAACTTATCAGGAAATCCAGAAATAACATTATTAACCCCCGACGCAAAATCGACGGGGTGTTATAAGTTTGACGTGTCTGTCTGTCTGTCTGTCTCTCTGTGTGTGTGTGTGTCTGTCTGTGGCACCGTAGCTCCCGAACGGATGAACGGATTTTGATTTAGTTTTTTTTGTTTGAAAGTAAGGTTAGTCGAGAGTGTTCTCAGACATGTTTGGTGGAAATCGGTCCAAGATGGCCGTCGCTACAAAATGGCGGATTACTTATTTCTTCCGAGACCCCCTCAATATGGGTATCAAATGAAAGGGCTTAACTAGTAGAATACAACCCATTATATAAAATTAAAAATCCAAGATGGCCGCCACCACAAAATGAAGAATTGCGTATTGCGTTGGGGGTTTTTTAAATTTTTAATTTAATTCACTTGTTTATCAAACAACATGGAAAGGTAATAAAATTAAAAAGGTCAGTTAGTTAAAAAGGGGAGGAGGGGAAGGGGAGGAGGGGCAAGGAGGGGAGGGGCAGGGGAGTGGGGGAAGGGGAGGGGGGAAGGAGGGGAGGGGGAAGGGGAGTGGGAGGGGAGGGGGAAGGAGGGGAGGGGGAGGGGAAGGGGGGAAGGGCAGGGGGAAGGGCAGGGGGAAGGGGAGGGGGAAGGGGAGGCGGGGGAAGGGGAGGAGGGGGAAGGGGAGGAGGGGGAAGGGGAAGAGGGGGAAGAGGAGGAGGGGGAAGGGGAGGAGGGGGAAGGAGGGGAGGGGAAGGGAAGGGGAGGGGAAGGGGAGGGGGAAGGGAAGGGGGGAGGGGGAAGGGGAGGAGGGGGAGGGGAAGGGTATGAGGGGAGGGGAAGGGTATGAGGGGAGGGGAAGGGGAGAGGAGGAGGGAAGGGGGTAGGGGAGGGGAGAGGGGAGGAGGGGAAGGGGAGGAGGTTGTCTTGTCTCTTTTCTTGTCTCTTGTCTTGTCTCTTGTCTTGTCTTTTGTCTTGTCTTGGGTTTTAATATACGCCGCCACGACATGATAGGTATGTAGGTAGTAGGTAGGTAGCTCAAGTAAGTAGATGATATGAAATAGGTAGGTACCTACTGTATGCGGGCAGCGGCTGCCCGGCAGCCCTATGACTTGCGCATGTACCGCGCGACTGTAGGTATTTATGTTCAAAAATCACGCTCAGTCAAACTACTGTATATCTCTTTACCGTGTTTGTACTGTGGTATAGGTATAACGATAGTTCTGGGACTTATCCCAGGACGTCTCTGAAATCTAAGTATTATTCACAAAAAATGTTTCATAATATTATTTACTAGCTTATGCTCGCGGCTTTGCCCGCACGGCAAAATCCTTTCTTAGCAGTGGTCTACGTCATGAAACCTTTCTATGTTCCAAATTTCAACCCAATCCATCTAGCGGTTGAGGCTGTACGTTATACAGATACATCAGTCACTAGCTTATTCTCATGGCTTTGCCCGCATGGACGGGTTACGTTTCATAATACCTACGGTCGTTTCAACTACGGTCGATATAACTACGGTCGATTCGCATAAGTTCATTTCACATATTGGACGACTCGCTTACAGTGCAACTCGCCTGCGGTTGATTAAACTATGGGCATGTGAACTAATGGGCGATTCGGCCAATGTTCATTTGATATATTGGTTAATTCAACTATGGACGACTCACCTACGGTTTATAAATTCTTTGCTACGCGTGTTTTTAGTACAGTATTCAGGGCAAACCGAAATCTGTTGGTTAGGTTAGGTTTGAACAGTGACCACAATGCGCGAGCCGAGCGAGCGAAGCGAGCGTGCCGCGGCAGCGGCCGGCGAAGCGCCAGATATTTTTCTTATTACTGAATTATTTATCCTGTGTCATGGCATCTTCAGGCATTTTGGCATCTTCTTTCATCTACCTCATCATGGCAAAGTGGCATAATAAAAACAACACGTTTCTGAATTCTGTACTATAAACAAGTATTTTTTAGCTGTCATACCTGACTAGCAGCCGGAAACGTGGTCTAAAAATACGTGAACGGTCCGTTAGTTCGGTCAAAAATAGGCAAATCGTCCAATAGTTTAATCAACCATAGCTCAATCGACCGTAGCTGAGTTAACCGTAGGCGAATCGTCCAATATTGATTTCAACCAATAGTTATTATGAACGTAGGCGAAACGTCCAATAGACATTTTGAATAGTAGGTGATTCGATCGTAGTTACATATTGGCAAGGTTTGCCAGCCTTTACTAATTCTACGCCCATTAAGTCGCAGAAAACCCGTGAATTGAATCCCTCTTTTCCGTGGAATTGGAAATCGAATTAAATGGTCTGTATCAAATTCATTAATATATGAATAATTTACTGTCACGCGCTACGAAGTGCGCGCGGGTCAGCTAGTCAATAATATTTATTTATATGTACCCATTCGTACCCCGGAATAAAAGATTGGTTTTCATTTACAGTTAAAACAAATAAGATATCTTATTAAATTAAAGTGTTATTGTTAGTGGGTTATTTTCCGTTACTCAGCCAGTAGAGTAGAGGATATGGGTCACTATGATGTCAGATTTAGACTGACATCGAACATTTGATATGGGTATGTAGACTTCAGTGCAACTGAACTTTGCCGTTTGGTAGATATTGTCTACTAATCGACATTTGTTCTTTATTTCACTAAACGTCAGACACTTTTCACATGGCGGAAAGAACGTTTTTCACTTAAGACAACGACATACAAGTAAACAATTCGGAAAAATTCGTTACGCATCGTCACCCTGTGACGGAGGATGCGGGGCGGTATATGGGGCTCCCCTGGCGCAGATGGGGGTGGCGGGGATACACATTGAAAAACCTGGGGGTGTTTCTACGGAACGCCAATAATACCAGGCAAGCGGGTACGCTGAAGCACTCGTCCGCGGCAACGTAAAAATTCTGTAGCCAGCGTCGTAACCGAGAGGCGTGAGCTCTTGATGAAGGACATCGTAATTAATTGTCCGAAACCCAGGGTTGAGCCTAGCTTCAACCATTATATAATCCGTGAGTTAAGTCGTTTGTTTACATTGTTAATATGTAAAAATTCTGTCCTAAACTTACCACAAACAGCAGCGGCCAAAGACACTCCAATGCCGGTGTTGCCAGAAGTAGGCTCAACGAATCGCGTGCCTTCCTTCGCCAGGCCTCTCTTCTCTGCGTCCAGCACCATCGTGTAGGAGATGCGGTCCTTTATCGAACCTCCCGGGTTCAGGAACTCACATTTTGCAACTGAAATGTTCAAAAATTAATTTATTAATTTATTTTAGGCGGGAGGGTTTCCTAATACTACACCGGCCTGGGATAGTTACCACGACCTATTCAAATATACGGCCGCGATTATCTCTGGGTGGAAAGGTAAAATGGCCAGAGTCTGAACTCTCTGAATTATATAATAACTAAAATTTGGTAACATTAACCTTGAAAATGGGTAGGATCTTGACGCAAACGCAATGTGGGGACTCTCCCGCCCAAGGTGAGGTTTATGGTTTGAACCTGGAGGAGTTCAAGAGCACTATAATGTGGGGGCTGTGGGTACACTAAAGTATACTCATACGCGGCATGTAGTTTTAGTCTCTGGAAACACACATACCTAGGGGACTTTTCATCAGGAAAGGTACGCAGGGCACATTAAAAAGATAATAAAGAGGGAGTTGAGGACATCTTCCGAGACAAAAATAGCTTAAGTATTTTATGACTTAGTAGGTGCTTAATTTAATCTCTAGTCATCTACACATATAATTAAGGTACATAGCTGGCTTTAATGAGATGTTTGGATCAATCATCACCTGTAATTGAAACGTAATTAAAGAGTATTGTTATTCGCCACTCGTATGAACATACTAACATTACCATAAGCCATAAACAACTAATGCAATTGCGTTGCATTTGTACGAACTAATGAGTCGACTGCAGTTACTGAGAATCTAAAATCCACTGCTACTAGCCACCATGCCTACCTATTAGTTTTAAGTATATCGATACCTCCTTAAAAAGTTTCCCCGGTTACGGTAGAGATCTAGGAGAATTTGAGCAGTCTTATCTCATTTCCCGAAACGCGCTGGTATGGTGTTGGAAAAAGTTGTAGTGTGCATAGGCTCTTAGACAATAAAAAATGTCAACGACATGTAAAAAAATAAGCCCTATATTTAAAATCACTACAAAAAAAATGTTGTTTAAATCACAACAAAAATATTATATATTATTGCAGCATGTGCAAGTGCGTTGTATTGTGTTATGGCATCATGTGCTCATTTTAGAAGGTTTGCGCTGCACGCTGCTTCGCTGTTTTTGTTACCATCGCACCAGTCTAGAAATACATGCACGAGAATGAGTCTGAATGCAGGACACAGAGATTACGACGCATGGCCACTGCAGCAGTAACTATAACCAGTTAGTTACAATAAACAAGTGTGTTAAATTAAAAAAAAAAAACTCTCAACTGATTTCACATAATATAGAGACTAAGAATTTGTCACTACCCTCAAGCTGACGAATTTTCCTAATGTGCGGCTAATTAAAAAAAAAATTTCAAAGTTTGTATGAATATTACGTTTTCTAGTGGGTAAAACCGCTGGGCAGCTAATACAATAAACAAAACATTCTAATTTTGTTTTATTTTACAACATATATAAATTTTGTTTTATAACTTTCGTACAGTTTAGCCAATTCTTTCGAACATTATATCTAAGAACACACCCAAAATAAATTGATTGCCTTTCAAACAAAAAAACAACAAAATTAATCCTTCCATGTGGGTGCTGTAGCGCCACAAACGGACACCCCCCTTTTTGTGTCGGGGGCTATAAACAACGAAACAGAAAGAACAGCCGCAATTTCCAACCGTGTCTTGAGTCGCGACTTACGCAGCTGTACATACGTAGCTCTATCAATCACTGTTATCATTGCATTGATAAAAATGATAAATAAATTAATTAATGACTGCTTACAAAATTCGCATTCGAGTCCATAATCTTTGGGTATTCTGTTGAGTCGCACCATCGGAGTATCGCCGATCACCTGAAGAATGTTATCGTAGATTCTGGTTCCGTGAACGCTGAAAATTTGAGCACAGATGAGATTTTCCGATAAACCCTTTTTTTTGTGTAAGTGACAGATATACATTATATATACACGCAGAGAAACCCGGCTTCGTTGAACATACCTAATTAAAGGTTATTCATGAAATTTTATATAATACATACAGGTTTTTTTCAGCAGGTACTAGTAAAACCGCCTGGTAGGTACAACTAGAGAAAAATTATACAAATATTTATTTTCACAGTTAGCAGATTTTTGTGAATTTCAGCTGTTAGCAACGATTTTTGACATAGTACGCGCTTAGTAAGTGTATAAAAGATTAGGCGGTAAATAAGTAAGGCAGTAATAAATAATTATTAATATAATTAGGTATCTAATTATAATTTAGGACGCGATATAAGCTTCATTGTATTTTATACAAGAGAGAGATATTATTATCTTCTCAAATTCGGTTGTGTAGAACCGTTTTAGTTAGTTTTTCTTACCTCAGGCTTCAGTATTATTTTGATAGTATTCTCAAATTTACAGAAACAGAATATAGGTACAAAATAAATTATAATATTCTGAGTATCAGATAAATATTTTTAATAAACGCAGACGAAGTGTATGTACTTAGTCTTCAAATAAGAATAAAAATATCCTAATAAGTCCTATAATAAAAATATTTGTATTTTTTATGTGATGAAGTAGTAGACGAGCAAGACGCTCTCCTGATGTTAAGAGATAACGCTGCCCATAATCAGTACAGTGGTACTTAGGATTTCACAATGATGTGAAATTCCAGGAGCACTGCACCAACACTTCTTACTCAAGAGTTATAAGATGTTAAGACTCTTTAGCGCAGTAATTTCACTAGCTACAGTGCCCTCCTACCGGAGCACAGCAATGTCTGCACATCACTGCTCAGGCGGTAGAATAACTGGCACTGTTGGGGTACCCACCTAGACGACCTCCTGCAAAGGAAGTCTACCCTAAAACATGCATGTAGCATATTTAAGGAGATATTTATTACTCTATAGAATCTATATCACATACCTCGTATGGTTGGTATGGTTATCCATTTTGCACTAAACTTTCGTAAACTTTCAATAATTAGGTCACTCAGTCTCTTCAGTCGGTGAAGAAAGGTCTGGGAAACGATAAGGAAATGTTGCGATTTATATATATCTGCTCAGATATATCATCATAATTCTGATTAAAAAACTAAAATTACAATTGCATTATCAATGTATACAATGTAGATCGATCTGATAGCCAATATTACCTATAATAGTCATTTAACTTGATAATGAACTTGGTTTTATGGGTTTTGTAACTTGTTTTTATAGAGAAGTAGAGGCCCGTTTTGTCGGTGCGCCTGCGCCGATGCGGATACTCGACTGACTCAATAGGAAATGCTGCGTGTATATCACATTTTATATATTTATCATGTGCATGCAGTCACTATTAGTTACTTGTTAACACTTTGCAGCTCCGTCACAAAACTGTGATTATCGTAGCACGTCACCGCCAAAATCATTGACAATATTATCGTTACATAATTTTTTGATAATGTTTGATTGCGTATTATTTATTGCATTTTCTTGACTGAGTATTTGCAGTAAAATGTACACCTACGTGTATATTCTCCAGCAATGTTAATAATCTAGATGCAAAACAAGTCTAAATTCTAACATCTCCTACCAGGACAGAGTAGAAGATTAGGATGTCTCTTGTCTAGCATACGTCTCCTCAAGCGCGCCTAATTATTTACAGCAAAATTCGTCGTATTTTTTATATTATATGTACAGCTACATTCACTGATTACTCGAAGGCACCGAATCGATTTGGATATAATTATTTTTTGTGTCAAATATTTTACTTTTCCCGTGGTCCCGTTATATTATATCGAAATCGGTCCAGTTTTTCCTTGACAAGTATTTAAAATGGTCATCTCGTCCTCGCTTACTAAAAGCGAGGGTGTACCTCGTATATTATGCTCTTTGGGTGTACTGTTCAATATTTTTTTCAATAACTTGTAAGTAGATACTAAAAAGTTGCCATTACGTAAATAGCATTTTAATTGTAAATTTTTTGTTTAAAAATATAATAAAATCGACAAACTAAAATAGGAGCGACATTAGAACGCACAGTTGCTGTTTCTATTCTAGAACGAAACAATGTTGCAGGTCAACCACTAACTATTAGGACCTATATTTAGCTGCTGTTTTCTATGGCGCGGTGAAGGAAGTTGTTATCTGGGGATATAGCTCTAGTAGCAGTATTATTTTAACCGTATTTTAACAGACTTAAATAATAATAACTAGATCACAGTTCATCGTTTTATGAATATTCGTATGTTTACTGATATATTACTAGAGTTTCAAGTTTCAATGTAGCCGCTTTCTTTTTGTTTTTCTTAAAATGGTAGGTATATGATCTTGCAATTTCATTTTTTTCTGCACCATCAAAAAGTATCAAGTGCCTGACGCCTGATGGTAACCTAAATACTCGTACACAATGCCACCCAATCTTTTGAAATTTCTAAATTTTCCGCAGCATTGCACTTCGTCTTTCACTCTGAGTTAATTTAAGTCTTCCAAGAATTTTACACATATTTTAATAACCTTCTTGTAGTCATCTGATCAGTTTTGACTTTATTCCCCTACATCTAATTTCGTTATGATTTAATTATACTTGTGTATTTAAATAATGTTTATAATCCATGCTATACGGAAAACCATGTAGAGACCAATATGACAAATCTTGTAGTGTACTGCAGTAAATATCCAGTCTTTCAAATGATGTCAATCACTGCGTTCTGCTCTCCATAACAAGTAACCAATAACCATACGACAAAGTAAGCGAAGGGTAATTCATTTATATGCAATGGATGCTGAAGATAACTGCGGAATAAAATAGCTGGAAATAAATGTGTACAATGTTCCAAGTGGGACATTGTGCTGGAAGTTACTGCATTCCACTTCCACTGATAATAATATTTTTCTAGGTAGGTAGTTTTGCTGACGATTCGAAATTTAAAGTTATTGATTGACTGCCTTACTGAAAAAAGAAATTGATTGACTGCCTGGCTGAACTATTTCAGTTTAAACAGCTGAATGGATTGGGTTTGGATCACAGATAGGTCTAATGACTTAAGGTTCCGCTAAAAAAGGAGAAAGAACTCGGGGGATAAACGTATATTAGGTATAGCCCTAATTACATATAGGTTCTTCTTTACATAGGTAGGTTTTTGTAATTGGAGTTACGAGTGTATTTAACTAAAATAACAGTTTAAAAAAAATATCAATGAACCGATCATCGGTTTCAATTAAAGATTTCATTCAATTTAACAGATATTTAATAATAAGTTGATTATATTATTTCATTCATTTTATAAACTGTATAATTTTATGGGTTATTAAATCTTGAAATATACATTGATACTCGTAGATACTTATACTGAATTCAATCTCAATGGTCCCTATGCCTGTTAACAAAAATATAGTCAAGAACATCTTCGCCAAGGGCTACACCTTCCGGGATGAAGTAATCTGAAACAAAAATTTTTTATCTAATTATTTCTTTAAAAAATCATTTGCTTGCTTGGTTTACCTATTGGATTGACTATGACTATACCTAAAATTACCTATTGGATTTGTTATTCCTATCTACAAGTACAAGTACCATTCTTTGAACTAGTGAAATTAAAGGCCTCGTCTTTACGTGCAACTTGTACGATATGATATCACGAATTTTGAGATATAAATTCGTATATTTTTTAATGTTTCGCGGTTGAGCTAGCTAGAGCTAGATCTCGCCTTAATTACCGTTGTCTAGGTACCAAAACATGAAATAAGCAGCTGAGCTAGGAGATGGCTTTGTAAAATGTCCCTAAAATATAGTTTTATTATTATTTATTCACCTTTCATTCCATCAACTTCCGGATATTTTTCATTATGTCCAATAACAACGAAGGGCGTAATATCCAGCATTCTGGACAGACGGCCTATAGTCGGTATTCCCTTCTTTCCGTTCTTGGCGAGAGTGATCACGTGCAAGAATAAATGATGATTCACGGGGTCATCGAAGTTGAAGATCTCGCAGTCTTCCCCTGGCATCTTGGTCGGGTTTGTCGCTGATTTGCGGAAAGTATCCTTAGATATTGCACCTACAAATCTCCTGGAGACCAAATAGTACATTAGTAAATTAATACCTACTAACATTCATGAGACTTTTTCACCAGACCAGATAGAGTAGACAGAAAACCAGTTAACCTTATTTTTAAACCCAGGAAAAATGCTTTACGCCTTATCACTCTTGCTTCAGGGGGCCGGACGGTATGTGGGACTATCTCGCTGAAACAGCGCTGCGGGGATATCCAATAAAATAGGGGTGTCCCTGCGGGGCGCCATATTTCTGAGGCAGAGCGGAAGGGTAAGCATTCGTTCCAAAGAAACTAAACCTAAATAAAATCAGAATTTGGAGTCTTTTCAAGGCTTTGTGGCGAGGAAGCAGCATTTCGTCGAAGGGCTTACCCTGGTTACAAGTTGTTAAATTAATTATGTTTACCCCTTCTTGTCAACCGCGATAGCAATGTTATCTTTCATCACAGTCAGAGCCTCCGCACATGTGCATTCTTCTTGTATTATGGGATAATGTCTCAATTCCAGCTTAGTGATTGGTTCTGTCCACCATCTGCGAACAACCATTTAGCATTTTATACCGCAAGTATGAGTATAATAAAGTAGAATTTATTTGGAGAATATCCAAGCTCAGTTTTTCTCAACTTACACCATTCTATGCAGCGGAGGGTCCATGAAAAGATGCGCCTCCATCCATTGATCAGAGACAAACTTGGTCATGTAGTTCCGAATGCTGTCTGGAAGGATCACCACCACACGCTTGCCAGGGCCCAGGTTCCACTTCTTGATAGCTTTGACCGCAGCCACCATAGCAGTTCCACTGCTGCCTCCTACAGACAAAATGTTTAGTAAGCGGTAGTATTTTACACTGTCATATTGAAATAAGTACTTGCCGCATAGTAATCCTTCCTTTTTCGACAACTCCCGAGCCATCAGGAACGACTCTTCGTCGGTAATGACCTCCATGTCAGTCACAACAGTGTCATCCATGACTTTGGGGGTAAAAGAACCTCCAATACCTTCGACCTAAAAATTGTACCACTTTATTAATAAACAACTGCTTATTTTCATAAGTGCAATCTACGAGACAACAATGATAATACCAAAAATGGATGAAATTTTCCCTTCTTATTGTACAAGATAGAACCATCCGGTTCCGCTATAATAACTGAACAATCAGGGCAGGATTCCTCAATTCTCTTTCCGACTCCGCTGATAGTCCCGCCGGTGCCAGCTCCCATCACTATCATATCAACAGTACCCAACGCCAACATAATCTCCTGAGCAGTCGTCTCGTAGTGAGTCTGTGGGTTCACTGGATTCTCGAACTATAAGAGAAAAGCAAAAATATAAAAAGTTTCTATTCCTTGGTGTTTTCCTACATCATCATCTTCCTTCCCTTATCCCACACTAGGTAGGGTCGGCACAACACGTTTTTCTACTCCATTCTACCGTATCATCCGTCAAATCTTCATCCACTCCGGATGAAGATTCCGGATGATAGCACCTTGTACGCATTCCTCTTTCACACAGTTCATCTAAACCTTTTTTGGGCGTCCCCTTCCCGAATTACGCATTAAACAGCTTACCTGATTCAACATGACCGTGTCTTTATTTTCAGCGAGCAATTTCTGAACGACATCAAATTCGTCCTTTTCAGTTTTGACCTGTATCACTTCAGAGCCCAAGAGACGAAGAGTGTTAATTTTTTCATCGGAATTCTTGACTTGTGTTACAATAATGCTTCTGTTATCTGGAATACAATACATAATAATGATGACCTATGGAATATATATATTATCAAATCCCGTAATTACATTTATTTTAAAGTAAGTTTATGTTACGTTCACCGTTTACCTGAAATACTTATATTTTTACTTTTATAGTAAAACTTACTCGTGAGTGCACAATTGAACGCGATGCCAATTCCAGTGTTTCCAGAAGTAGGCTCGACGAGAATAGAGTTCTCGTGTACCTTGCCTTTTTCCTGAGCGTCTCTTAACATGGACAGAGCTATCCGGTCTTTTATGGATCCGCTGGGATTTAGGTATTCGCATTTTGCAACTGTAATGTAAAACGAGGATCTTGAGCTAGAGAAATATGGATATGGGAGGAAACTGAGGCTGAGACCATGCGGAGGCCATCTAGCCTGGATACCCAGCTGTGGATGGATAAAGGCTGAATCAATATATAAATAGAAAGATTTATTAATAAAATGTGGCGGCTAAGTGACGTGGATTGCCTCAAGCACTGGAGTTATGCATCTTAAATCGATGGACATTTCTTCTGTTAAGCGGAACTTTGGATCAAGGGGTAGGAACGCTATGGTTTTGTTTAAGTGGCTTTTAGGGCGCCTTATGGAAGCAACGATTGTCTTAAAATCTGGCCCCTGCAAGAAGAAGGAGTAGATATTTTATTTATTATTTGTTTATTTTTTATTGAAATGTTCACTGTACTTACAGTATATACCAACACGTACAGTAAACCAATACAATTTATATTATAACAAACACATGAAACAAAAAAGGATCTTAATTATTATACACTTCTAAAAAGTTTAAACAAAGTTTAGAAAAGGTATTGAAGGGAGTAAAAAATAAGTCAACATCCGGATAATGAGCAACCAGTGCGTTGAGCAGTCTCACAGTATAAGCCGTTGGAGCAAATTGTGATGTAAGGGTGATTATTATAATGAGTTGTGGATACTTACAAATTTCACAAGATATACCAAGTTCCTTCGGTATTCTGTTAAGTCTAATCAGTGGACAGTTTCCGACAAAATCCACGATACTTTCGTGTATTGCAGTACCGCGGTAATCCCTGAAATATTAATAAGTATCTACTTTATGGGATATATTCGTGCTTACTCTTCTATAGTTATGACTGACAACCTTGCTTTACTTTATGATTTTTTAATAATAATTAACCTACATTAGGAAATAGTGCATCTATTAAAGACTACTTCTTATTGAGTTGTAAAGTCAATCGTGGTGCAGTTGGTTCCTTCGGCAAGTACCTGCATCATATCGCTGGAAGGGAATCGACCACTAAGCTCATCGTCAAGAGAGAAACATTTATAAGTCAGAAATAAAAACTAGAGTTATAGCAATGCATAGATACTTACATTTTCTCAATAAACTTTAATATTTATTGATTTTGAAGAAAATTGGACTCGTTCTCGTCTCGTATAATGTGAAGAGTAAGTACGATCGTGAGCGCAACAACTGAAAACTTCCAGGCTTTACAACTTTATATTATGTATGTTACGTGTTCCTAAATAGGCATCTCTATCTTTCAATGCGTTTCATGTCGTAGGTGTTACATTAAAATTATTGTTCGATGGTAAATGCCATGACTTTACTAAATGACCGTAACTAATATGCTGTTTCTCGGTGTATGAAAAGAAAAATAAAGATTTTTTTCCACGACCCAAGGCATCACAAAACGTTAATAAGCAATTGATTCGTTGATAGGAATAGGAGTAAAGGAAAGTAGTAGCATATAACACAGTAGCGTTTGTCTTTAAAAATAAGCTGTATCTTAAATTAAGTAAGTTTGGTTATTGGTTATAATATGTTTGTTACCTCCACACTTAAAACGGTATGGTAATAACATTTTAAGTTGAATTTAGGTAAACCTATCGGCAGTTAAGATCATGGAATAACACTTCTACTTTTCACCTAGAAATTAGACTATTGAAACGGTAAGTAGACAACTATACCTGGAAGAAAACATAGACCACTACCTCGAGTTTCCAATAGGATCGGGACTTATCGGGTGAAACCGTTAGTTGCAGCAAGTTCTCAATAAAGGTACATATTTACCAAAAAAAAACATAAACACATTTAATTTCATCAATATTTTAATTACATCCACAGTCTAAATGTCTGTGGGCAAAAATATAATCAAGAACGTCGTCTCCAGTGGCTACACCTTCCGGAATGAAGTATTCTGAAAAAAAAAGAAGAAACCATGTTTGATTTGGAGGCACGAATTTGTCTAGGTAGGGGTCAGTATCGATGACCTGCAGGGCTGTTGGCTAATTCACACCCACTAAGATTGATGTCCACCATAATGTACATTATTATTGCGTTTGTTATTTTAATGAGGAGGTTTAAGCAACTAATGTACGCAATTTTGTCTATGGATTCTAGTGTTTTACATGTGTGGGCGATAGCCAATAGGCCTGCAGATTATGATTGAGGAAACCATTACACTTATCAATAGATAGTCATATTGGTTTCGGAAAGTCGATTTCATATTAAATTCAAATAAAATAATTCTGCAAATAAATTAAATGAAATGCTGAAAAATAAATTATTTATTAGACAAAAGTGAGTTTATGACGATTATTTACAAAGATGAATCTAAATGCTCACGAATCGCTTAGTGTAAATAAATTATATTCACCTCTATCCTCAACCGTCTCGTTATATCCAATGACAACGAAAGGTGTGATATCCAGCATCCTGGATAAACGGCCTATAGTTGGCATCCCCTTCTTGCCGTTCTTAGCGAGAGTGAATACATGCATGAACAAGTGATCTGTCACGGGATCTTCGAAGTTGAAGATCTCGCATTCTTCACCTGGCAACTTGGTCGGGTTGGTCGCTGATTTGCGAAAAGTATCCTTGGATATTGCGCCAACAAACCGCCTGGAGACGAAAATTAACATTAATGATTTGGGTTTTGAGATTACACCCACAAAACGACTGGAGCAAAAGCAATTTTGTATGTTGATTGGAAAGGAGAATACGTTATAAAATGATTTCTGAACCTGGGAAAATGAAGAAAAATTTTAGAGCGCATTGACGTCAGCTAATTAGTCCAAGAATCAGCTTTATTTACGAAAACTTGCTATCTATTCGTTTTTTTTTCATTTCGGGGGAACTTTCAACTTCAATTGGGGATGAGAAAATCTAGTCATGAGAATGTAAATTATAAATGACTTTACCCTCTGTCGTCCACCACTATAGCAATATTGTCTTTCATGACGCTCAGGGCCTTCTCACATGTGTAGTCTTTTTGAATTATTGGATAGTGGTGATTCCTTAGAACCAAGGTTGTAATTGGTTGATTCCACCATCTGGAAAAAGTTAAAGTCGAGTTTTTTTTTTTTTTTTTTTTCTTTCTTTATGGTCCCCGTGCGTTTTGCATTGGTGCCATTCTTCAAGTCTTCAGATTGTTGCCAGTTTCTTAATTTTCTTCATTTTTTGGTAGGTTTTAAGGAGGTAGGATTAAAATAACTTTGGGAAACGAATATTTACAATAATAATCGAAACATTTACAAATATTTACATAGGATCAGGGAAGTTGGAAAGAAGGAGAGGATAGGATAGTAAAGATAACCTAAAAATAATATACAATAATATTAATAATAAATAAATGTCATATTTTAATATTATTTACAGATATAAATGTTGATAGTGTTATATAAATATCAGGATCTAATGTTGAAAGTAAACACGGGATAGATGTCGGAAGAGGTACGTTTAAGGATGCCAGTGTTTCCAAAAATAAATGATTATCATTTAAAGGACAACCAAAAAATATATGATTTACGTCACAGTATTCATCACCACATTCACAGGATGCATCATCAGCAATACCAAGCCTAGCAAGATGAGCTGGACTACAATTGTGACCAATTCTCATGCGTATTAGAATAGAGGTAGCCACCTTCCCAAGCCTGATCTTGCGGAACCACGGTTTTATAGGGATTTGAGGTTGAATACTATAGAAATATTTGCCCTTGGTTTTTGCACTCTCTCTCCACAACTCATTCCAATCATGATTGAGCTGAATTGCAGGGAGAGACGCCAAATCATGACAATAATTGTAATACGGTACCAGATCTCCACAGTGTACAGCTGCCTTAGCCAACTCATCAGCCTTAACATTCCCTTTAATATCAGAATGCCCCGGTACCCACGCCAAGGCGACAGATAACCCTTTTTCAGAGCACTCTACCAGTTTCTGTCTAATTTGGTAAATTAAAGGAAAGTGAACCCGTGACGTAAATGGATATCTTTTCAATGCTAAAAGGGAGCTTTTTGAGTCGGTGAAAATAACTGAACATCTTAATTTCATCAGCACTATTAACTCTAACGATTTTAATATTCCTAAACATTCACCGGTGAAAACGGACGATTCTGGTGGGAGTTTGTTTTGTTGAAATATTTTGTGATGTTTATATTTCAGGTAGACACCTATCCCAACACAGGTCATAGGTGAAAGCTTGGAAGCATCACAGAATATATGATTAGCATGGGGCCATTTTTCACCAACAACAGAATTGAAGTCCTCTTTGGCAGTTACGCTATTCTTTATTAACCCTATTTCGTCATATATTTCTGTTACAGGTGCTACTAACTCTGCATATTTAGCACCGTGAAGTGGCAAAATTGCAGATGTAAAGGTCTTAGCTGAAATGTTTG
This sequence comes from Hemithea aestivaria, assembly GCA_947507615.1. NCBI lineage: Eukaryota > Metazoa > Arthropoda > Insecta > Lepidoptera > Geometridae > Hemithea > Hemithea aestivaria. The sequence continues at coordinate 9,053,401 of OX382344.1, read as the reverse complement.
AAGACCGTTGTAAACTTATTACTAAACAAGGAAGCATTTTAGAGGGGTTTGGAGGAATTAAATTGTTTAAACTATGGAGTATTGGCAATATGGGATGGTTAGAAAACTGCAAAACCCTATAGAGAAATCTATCTGATAAAAATTGACGCCTTAAGTTCAGGGGGGGTTCATTACATTCAACTCTAAGAGCATTTAAGGGGCTCGATCTCATAGTACCAGATACTACCCTCAAGGCCTTCGATTGTATAACATCTAGCTTTCTAAGCGCTGTAATATTGCAAGGCACTAATAAAAAAGTTCCGTAGTCCAATATACTTCGAATCATGGCATTGTAAACTAATTTTAAAGAATATGGGTGGGCACCCCACCAAACTCCTGCCAGACAACGAATCATATTTATGTTTCGTTCACATTTACTGACAACATAATTTACATGTGGCGTACCTGTTAATTTCCTATCTAATATGACTCCTAGAAATTTGACTTCATTTTCAACAGGTAATAATACACCATCATATTTAACATCCAAAGGAGGTGGAGATATGTGTCTAGAAAATGGTACAACGCAGCTTTTCGATACCGATAAGTCCAAACCATTTACATCCATCCAAGCTTTAAGTAAAGTTAAAGCGTCTGTTAGTGTGTCACAAGCCGTACCAATTGATTTATCATAGCTGTATAACAATAGGTCATCAGCATATTGTAAAATTTTTACTGTATTGTTTAGAGATGTTTCTAAGTCAAATGTATAAATATTATATATTAGAGGACTCAGAACAGAACCCTGTGGTATACCTCTCCAAGCTACTTGGCAGGCCGAAGAACCACTCAATTTAACCAATCTTCCTGACATAATATTCATAATGAAACCAACAATCATATTTGGGATACCCAGACGTGTTAGTTTATCTTTCAAAACAGGTAAAAGCACATTGTCGTATGCAGCTTTTATGTCCAAGAAAGCAGCAACCACACATTCTTTATTAATAAAAGCCAATCTAATATCAGAAATAAAAATACTAAGACTATCTATTGTGCTTTTACCCTTTCTGAACCCAAACTGAGAATGTGATAGTAATTGATGATGTTCTATAAACCACTCCAATCTATTTTTAATTAAATGTTCCGCAATTTTTGGTAATACAGACGATAACGCAATGGGTCGATACGAATTTACATCTGTTTGAACTTTATTTGGTTTAAGGATGGGCAACACTATTTGGGTTTTCCATGACAGAGGTATATTGCCTGTCAACATGACAGAATTTATAACCTCTAAGAAATAAAGTAAACTTTTATCTCCCAAATGAGAAATAAAACTATAAGGTATTCCATCTTCACCTGGAGCAGAATCTCGAAGGTGTGATAAGACACCTTGGAGCTCAACAAATGAAAAGGGCAAATTTAAGTCAAAAACACTAGAATCACTAGGAATATTATAAGACAATGGATGTGGTGTAACTAACATTTGTTCGGGAACGTAAGGAGGGGCTATTTTATCAAGGAACTGTGAAGATAATTGAAGTGGAAGTGAATTGGTATTTGACTGTGATCTGGAACATTTGAACCTTCTAATGTTTTCCCAAACAGCACGTGATGGAGTAGTCGGATTAATAGATTGGCAGTAACTTCTCCAACCATCAAACCGCTTCTGTTTATAAAGCTTTTTATTGTTATTAATAATTTCTAATAAAGTGTCATAATTATCATCAGTCATATTTTGATTATAATTAATTTCTGCTTCCTTTCTTAACTTAGATGCTTCAGTGCACTGACTATCCCACCACGCTGGAGATGGAATATTCTCAGAGGAATTTTTCCGAGGAAACACTGTCTCTGCAGACTCCAATATGAGTTCAGTAAGGGCAGTGGAACATTCATGTTCAGTAGTGTTTTGTACAGTAGGTAAATTGTCTATTCTATTTTCAATATGTTCTGTAAATGCAAACCAATTACTTTTCTCTGATACTTGATATTTTCTAGTTGATCTACTATAATTTTTAGAAGTACTTTTAAAGAAAGGGAAGGTGATGAGGAGTGGGAAATGATCACTGCCATGTGTAGAGGTAAGCACTTGCCAAGTTAATGATGAAGCTAATTGTGGAGATGCAATAGATAAATCAGGTGCACTTTTTGATTCATTTGGTTTAGTTCTTCGAGTTACTTCACCTGTATTAAGTAAACAGAGATTATTTTGTTCTAAAATATCTAAGATCTGAGTCCCATATGAATTAGTTTTTGAACTACCCCATGCTGTGTGTTGTGCATTAAAATCACCCAGAACTAGAAGAGGTCTAGGAAGATTTTCTATTATATTGCTGACTTCTTTATAAATATCAGATGAAGGGTGGGGAATATATATAGATAAAATACATAAATTATTAATTAAGATACCTACAATAGAAATAGAATCGGAAAAAGGTGGAAGAGTAAGAGGAGTGAAAGAAATAGAATTATGTACAAGTAAAGCGACACCACCATATCTGTCTGGTCGGTCGCAACGCAGACATGAATATCCACGTACATTATATGGATAACCTGGCTTAAGCCAGGTTTCTCCTAAAGCTACAATTGAGGGTTTGTATTTATTAAGCAGATAAATAAGGTCACTATCTTTAAGTGTAATGCTTCTACAATTCCACTGTATCAGTTGATGGACTTGGTCCATTATTGATAAGTGAGGATTGAGAGATAGCATTGAGAATAAGGGCAGCGTGGTCAGGTTTAATAAGATTAGATTTAGTAAGTGAATCAATTAAATTAGAAATTACATCAATTATACTAGGCAAGCTATTGGTTTCTGTTAGATTGTTGGGCAAAGCACAACCATTTGCAGGTGTAGGCATATCATATTCTCTTATGAGCTGATTGTGTGCTCTGCGATCATAACCAGAATTATTAGTTCTGGCAGGGCTACGTGGTTTTAAGAAAACCGTTTTTGTATATGACGTAGTATTTGATTTAGCCTGTGAACCAATACTGTTACTTGTATTTATATTTTTTGTAATTGTTTTACCCTTCAGCACATCTGCATAAGGCTTATTTACTTGTGGATGCAATTTGCAAGCTTCAAAGTATGAAATGCAAGTATCTGCCATAGATTGTTTTATCGCTTTTTGTCTGACAAACTCTGGGCAGGTTTTATTAATTGAAAAATGCATTCCTGTGCAGAGGCAACAGGATGCAGTGTCTTCTTCTGCTTTACAGGAAGAACCTTCATGCTCCTGTCCACATTTATAACAACGTGGTTTTGAGCGGCACTGTGTTTTTGTATGGCCGAATCTACAGCAACGGAAGCATTGTATGGTAGGAAATGTGTACAAATCAACTGGCAGGGCATTGTAACACAAAAACACACGTTTTGGCAGAATTTGACCATCAAAAGTAAATACCACAGTCTGTGATGGTTTCCAGACTGGACTGCCATCAATCATAACTTTAAAATTTAGACGACGGATCTTTAATATCTTACCACACCCTACTGGCAAAGTTATGTTTTCCATGATCTCTTGTTCAGACCACTCAGAAGGAATACCACGCACTATTCCTAACCGTGTTACACTGAATGAGGGGATGAAGGCCTTAAACTTTTCTTGTTGTAAGCTCTTATGGTTCATGAAGTTATTTGCATCTACATAGTTTGAAAATGACACAGTCATGCGGTTTCTGCCAATTTTTTTAACACTACCCATTACAATATTATTGAAATTATTTTTCCTAAGGAACCTTCCAAAAATTATTGGGTGAAGAGTGTAGCCATCGTTTGGAGTTACTTCCTTTACAACATGAACTATGTATGGTAGACTATCTGATGCCTCGTACTCTGTACGGCCTACAGGTGCAGGACGTAAAGAAGAGGTATCTGAATGTGTTGGTATATTGTTACTCGAATTGGGTAAGACAGCTGCAGGAGCAATGACTGTACCTTGGTTATTTATTGTGGATGAATTTGCATTCTGGGATGTTGGTTTTGACTGTGAATTTTCATCAATTATGTTATCGCTATCGTCACATGAACAGCAGATGTTCACACTGGTATCCTTGCAGTACCTCCTCTTTCGCTTATGACAATGTTTGCAGTTTTTTTTGCCATGTTTAATCATGCGTTTACGTTTTAATCCATGTGGGTCTACTTCCATATCAGATTCATTTGTGCTAGAGACCGTGACGTTGGCCCCCACGATAGGTGGGGTCGGGTCTCGCTCTCCAGCATCAGGATGAGCACCCCCGTTTTTATCAGGGGGCTCTTTCATCTTATATATTTACAACTTACCGCTACGAAGAATCGACTATCTACACTGAAATATATATATACAACACAGAAAATTAAAGAATATTTATAATTAGACTACTCTGATCACTATATTAGCAGAACAAAACAATTATTTAGAATTTAAGCAAAGAAACGCGTGGTATCACTTCGAACGCTTCCCGCCATTTTTCTAAAGTCGAGTTATAAGTGGGTAATTATTGACAGACCTCATTCGAAAACCTCCTGCGGACCTCATTATATCGATTTCCTCGACTTAACGACTTTTTCGTAATCCTCTTGAATTTCCCCTAAGGTTCAATACCGCGATATAACAAACCTCAGTTTAACAAATTACTTGATATATAATTGTTGATATAACGAATAATTGTCTTGTTCCCTTGCAATTCGTTATATCAAGGTTGCACTGTATGCAAATACTTTATTATCTATAATAGGTACTTATACCAATAGTTAGAATTTGTACCTATCCTTAATTTACAACTTCAGAGAAAGCATAAAAGTAAAAAGCTGTTAACTTACACCATCCTATGCTCTGGAGGGTCCATGAACAGATTCGCCTCCATCCACTGGTCGGAGACGAACTTGGTCATGTAGTTGCGGATGCCGTCGGGTAAGATCACCACTACGCGCTGTCCTGCGCCAATGTTCAGCTGCTTGATGGCTTTGATTGCAGCCACCATCGCTGTTCCACTGCTACCTCCTGAAGATAAAAAAATCATTCTCGTACCAATTTCTAGCCTATTTTGAATAAATACCACGTAAATTTAGTACAAGTAAAATGCAAACGAACGAAATTTCTCGAATGTGTCTTTGCCACACTCTAACTCTACAACGACTTTAAAATAAATTTGAGCTTAAATTGCAGTACTGTGCCGTGGATCAAAGAATTTAATGATTAAAAAGATAATTTATGGAACTAGGCGTTACTTTGCGGAAATCCATCATAACAATTATTAGTTATTATTTAATATTTAGTGTTAATTCCGCTCTAAAAATCTGAGTCTAACTAAGTTATTAAGAGATGGCGAGGAATTCAAACGTTACCAAAATAGTAACTAGTATTAATTCCACCACCGAGTGCACCACCCGCCCTCCCGCATATGCATGCATTAAGGGTTACAACTATTTGTTAGTGTTAGTTATGTGGTTACGCGAAACTTAGCTAGAACAAAGGATACGAAACGACGACGACAACGATGACAAACCGCTGCCGGACGCTACGCAAAAATAGACTACAACGCTGACACGTGTTTCGCCTCTACACGAGGCATCCTCAGAGAGATGTTCACTCGCCGACCGCTGGACAGGGAGTGAAGCAAAACAACACCTACCACGTCTTTTATGTTAAGCTCCCCTCCCTGTGTCACCCGCCGCAAAACGTAATAATGTTGAGTTACTAATATTAATTTGTTCATTCAACAGTGTATAATTAATATTATTTTTCTGTTTTAAAATTTCTAAATGTTCTAAAACACTCAACCGGATACCTTTTTCACAAGTATGTAAAATTTTAAAATTATTATTGTCATTTAACGGATGATTTGACTCGATTAAATGTTTCGCGAAATTAGATGTTTCTGGGTGGTTATTCCTATACGCGGCGATATGTTCTTTAAATCTAATGTTAAAATTGCGGCCAGTTTGACCAACATAGACCCCATCACAATTGTCACACGTTAATTTATAAACACCCGACCTTTTAACATTTTCTAACTTATCTTTACCGTTACAAAGACGGCGAATTCTCCTATCAGTACGAAAAGCTACCTGAACATTATGTTTCTTTAATAATTTTGAAATTTTGTCGGAAATGGGGCCCATGTACGTCAAACTGCCCGCATATTTGTTGTTATTGTCAGTATCTACTCTACCCGCAAACAGTAGTGAACGAGCCACGGCCTGTTGTTTCTTTCTAATCAAAATGTCAATTAATTGTTTATTGTAGCCGTTGGAAATAGCTATGTGATAAATAATATTTAATTCTTTCTGATAATCTAATTGGCTTAAAGGTATAGTGCTTAACCTATGAATATAGCTGCGGAAGGCTTATGTTGATATGGATGACAAGAAGAAGAGGGAATAACAACATCTGTGTGAGTGGGTTTACGAAAAATTTTAAACTCTATTTTATCATTTACCCTCATTAAAGTGAGATCTAAAAAATTAAGCGTTTTATTTACCTCTGTCTCTAATTTGAATTTAATCTTTGGGTGTATATTATTTAATGTATTTAAAAACAAATCTATCTGACGGGTAGTTCCTAACCAACAAATAATTATATCATCGACATATCTATAGTAAAACAGAATCCGTGGGTCGCCCACGACATGTTTGCACTCAAAATCATCCATAAAGACCTCGGCCATAAATGGACTCAACGGTGAGCCCATGGCCAAGCCCTCTCTCTGGCGATAATATTGGTTATCGAATCTAAAATAATTTTGTTCCATGCACACCTTTGTTAAATTAATAAGGTCATCCACCTCTCCAGGATGCAACCGCTGTCTCTCAAAATGGGCCTCGAGAATCCGAAGACTCTCATCATATGGGACATTTGTAAATAGACTGTCTACATCGAATGAAATTAATTTTGCGTTAACTGGTAACTGGATATCTTTAACTTTATTCACTAGATCTAAACTGTTTTTTAAACTGTATTGGGGATTAAACCCGGACTTATTTCTTAAAAGGATATTCAAATGTTTAGCTAAGGGGTACGCGGGGGCACCAATGTAAGCGACAACGAGACGTATAGGAATGCTTTCTTTATGAGTCTTAGGCAACCCATAAAGAAAAGGAGAACGTGGATTCATAGGAACGATATTTCTAGGCAATTCTGGAGAGATGTATGACACATTCTGAACTACTTGTTTTAATTCATCTGTTAAACGTTTAGTTGAATCACTATCCAGGCATTCGAATTCCTCGCCTCGGATGACGTCACAAACCTTCTGGTGGTATGAATCTTTATCCAAAATTACAATAGTATTGCCTTTATCAGCCTTTGAGAGTATCAAATTATTGTGTTGTAAAGTATTTTGTACTGACCGGTATAAACAAGAATCGATACTGTCGGTCTGTCCGTCTGTCCGTGTTTGTCCGTTACTAATCTGTGTAGTTTGCTCAGGAAAATGTTTATTAATTTGTGTAATCACCTCATGTTTTGTGACATCATCCTGTTTACCTCTCAGACATGCTATTTCAGTGTCTAACCACTAATGTTTCGAGAGACTTCTGGGAGCGGTCCGGCGGCAAATTATATTTAAGACCTTTATTTAACAATGATAACTCTGAAGGAGGTATCTGAACATCCGTTAAATTCATGACTCGAGTTTAAAAAGTATGTGAAATATTTGGACCGGGTGTACTAGCACTATTATTACCGGACTTACCCCCAGACAATCTCTCTAACTTCCGAGATTGCGATAAGAATTTCTTATGGGCAACCTCGGAAGCCAATTCCCTTGCCTTGTTATCTAATAAATCAAACTCCACTCTATGTAGGTGGTAAGCTAACTCTGTGTGTAATATTTTTAAGTGGAGTTTAATATTATCCCTAACTAAAAACCAATGTTTACACTCTTCGTTTAACCATATTAATTTTGCTTTATTTACCGCGATTTTACTGGACCGGTTGAGTGTATTTGTATTAATATTTATATAATTTGGAATAACCCCTAATTTTTTACACTGTTGATTGAACCAGACGTTTTGAGCCGCTAAGCGGTGTAATTTAGTAAGTTTAATATATAGTTTCGCCTTTTCGGTTATACTGACCGATCTAAGATAATTTATGGAACTAGGCGTTACTTTGCGGAAATCCATCATAACAATTATTAGTTATTATTTAATATTTAGTGTTAATTCCGCTCTAAAAATCTGAGTCTAACTAAGTTATTAAGAGATGGCGAGGAATTCAAACGTTACCAAAATAGTAACTAGTATTAATTCCACCACCGAGTGCACCACCCGCCCTCCCGCATATGCATGCATTAAGGGTTACAACTATTTGTTAGTGTTAGTTATGTGGTTACGCGAAACTTAGCTAGAACAAAGGATACGAAACGACGACGACAACGATGACAAACCGCTCCCCACCCCCCACTCCCTGTATAGCGGGCGGCGAGTGAACATCTCTCTGAGGATGCCTCGTGCAGAGGCGAAACACGTGTCAGCGTTGTAGTCTATTTTTGCGTAGCGTCCGGCAGCGGTACACACTAAATATTAAATAATAACTAATAATTGATTAAAAAGATCATATTTATTAATCTCAACAAATATTAGAATGAGAACTGTCGATGTAGTTTATTAATAAAAAAAATAAATTCTCACCGCAAAGTAGTCCTTCTTTCCTAGACATTTCCCGAGCCATCAGGAAAGACTCCTCATCAGTCACTACTTCCATATGATCGACGACAGACTTATCCATGACAAGAGGAGTCCAAGAACCTCCAATGCCTTCAACCTGAAAGTTAAAAAACAAATTAAAATTGAAATTCAATTAACTTGCGTCTCAAAAGGATTTTAGAAAGCTATGTATTCCTAACACTGCTTACAACAAAGAGAACTACCAGTTTTACAATTATAATTATTTTGCTTCACAAAAATCAGTCTACCTACTACGATGGAGTGGAAGGTTGCATGGGGAATGAAAAAGATATAGGCAGAATATTTCTATCCAAATGTAGTTAGTGGAATGTTTTTTGCAAAATAAATATCATAAAAGTTATTAAAGTAAAGTACCAAAAACGGATGATTTTTTCCTTTCTCATTGAACAAAGTGGAACCGTGAGGTTCAGCGACCACGACTTTGCATTCGGGGCAGCAATCCTTGAACTTCTTTCCAACTCCGGTGATGGTCCCTCCAGTGCCGGCCCCCATGACCACCATGTCTACTGAGCCTAACGCTGATAGAATCTCCCGCCCAGTCGTGTCGTAGTGAGTCTTTGGATTCACGAGATTGTCGAACTAGAAAGGAAAATAATTTGTAATTTTTTTGGCTAATTAATGGAACTAGGCGTTACTTTGCGGAAATCCATCACAAGAATTATTATTTAATATTTAGTGTTAATTCCGCTCTAAATTTTTTTGGCTCTTGATCAAAATCATCATCTTTACTAAATAATAAAACGACTCGTGGAAATAGAGAAGGAAAATTCTGTAAAATAAAATAATATCTAAAAAATAAAATAAAACAATACTCTTAGAGGTATTCTACTACTGGGTGAATTTTGATAAAAAAAACCTGAGTACACCATCCTCGTGATAACAAAATCAAACGTTTTTTTTATGAAACTATTTTAAATGCTAAGGCTCGACTTGCAAAATAAGGTTTCTAATTTATTGTGTCGTCACGTTACCTGGTTCAACATGAACATGTTTTTTCCTTCATCCCTGAGTTTGTGGGCAATAGCTATTTCATCCTCATCGACCTTGACCTGGATGACCTGAGCACCCAAGAGACGTAGAGTGTTCACTTTCTCATCAGAGTTCTTTACTTCTGTCACTATGATACATTTCGTGTCTAGAAACAAACACAAGTTTATGTAGGTACCTACCTACTTACAATAGGTATAACGTATCTATTTTCACCAAGACATTATGAACGTTATGAAAGTTAAGAAGCTGCTATGGATTTGGTACATAACCTTCAGGTATGGGGATTTGTTAATAAATTATAATCAACAAATGGGCCATGGAGTCCGTTTTTACAAGCTTTTATTTATCAAAATATCAGCATCAACATGCATCTGATTATGAAAGGAGTGTACTAAACGGAATAATTCAATTACTTAGGTACGAGTACATTATACTTACTCGTAAACCAGCTTTTTTTAAAAGTGTAATTTGGTATGCTGTAAATAGTGATATAAACTTACTCAAGAGAGCAGAATTGAATGCAATCCCGATGCCGGTGTTTCCAGAAGTAGGCTCGATGAGTGTCGTGTCCTCGTGCACAACTCCGCTTTTCTGAGCGTCTCTCAACATCGACAGAGCTATCCTGTCCTTTATGGAACCGCTGGGGTTTAGAAACTCGCATTTTGCATCTGTAATTTTTGAATTTCTTCTAAAAAAAGATTGACTAATACCTCTGGGCATTGGAGCAGTTTAACGCTTTTTGTTAATAATGGCGATAAGTGGAAACCACGCAAAAATAGACTAAGATATCGCAGCGACCAAAACTGAGTCTTGGTCTCCGATACAAGAAGACGCCACACCTGACTGTCTTGCGCTGTCGTTTTCATTCAGCTTGGAGTGCTCTCAACTCTCAACATCCTTACGGTCCGGTGCTACGTCTTTCCAGCGCAGTGTTTTTTAGGTACGTCCCAAGTCCCAATACTAGATTATACATAATATTTTTTAAGTAAGTAGATACCTATTATAAAACAATAATATTCTCGTGACCACTTACAAATATCACAAGCTATGCCATGTTCCTTAGGTATTCTGTTGAGTCTAATGAGTGGAGTGTTTCCCACAAATTCCAGGATGTTATCGTGTATTATAGTAGCACGGGCTTCTCTGAAAAATATGTTTATGAGCGTGTTAGTAGTTGCTAAATTCGTTGGTATGTTACCCTACGTTCACGACGAGACGATAACGACGACGTTTCGAGAATTATATACCTCTAGTGATAGTTAAGGTCAGTGCCGGCGTTAGGGTAGGGCGCGGTTGGGCGACCGCCCAGGGCGCCGGATAAAAGGGGCGCCACAGGCTCTATAATGGGGCGCTCGTGGCGCCCCATTCGTTCTGAAAAATTCAATATTTCTCGGTGCTCGTAGCGAGCTGCTTGCGCTTTTATAAGAACATTTAGTTTCTTTGTCACTCGAAGGAAGATAAACGCACATAATTCGTGCTGAAAAATTCTAAATTTTCTCGGCGCTCGCAGCGAGCTGCTCGCGCTTTTATAAATGAGAACATTTACTTTCTTTGCCACTCGAAGCAAGCTTAACGCACATCATTCGTGCTGAAAAATTCAAAATTTTCTCGGCGCTCGCAGCGAGTTACTCGCGCTTTTATAAATGAGAACATTTACTTTCTTTGCCACTCGAAGCAAGCTTAACGCACTTCATTCGTGCTGAAAAATTCAAAATTTTCTCGGCGCTCGCAGCGAGTTACTCGCGCTTTTATTAAATAAGGACATTATGATTCTTTGCCACTCGAAGCAAGCTAAACGCACATCATTCGTGCTGAAAAATTCAAAATTTTCTCGGCGCTCGCAGCGAGTTACTCGCGCTTTTATTAAATAAGGACATTATGATTCTTTGCCACTCGAAGCAAGCTAAACGCACATCATTCGTGTTGAAAAAATCTAAATTTTCGCGGCGCTCGCAGCGAGCTGCTCGCGCTTTTATAAATAAGAATACTTATTTAGTTTCTTTGCCACTGGAAGCAAGCTTAACGCACATCATTCGTGCTGAAAAATTCAAAATTTTCTCGGAGCTTTGGAATTTTTTCCTTTTTCGTTTTTAGGGTTTGAATTGCTTTTTAGGGGGCGCCGTAGAAATCTCGCCCAGGGCGCTGGTAATGTTAAAACCGGCCCTGGTTAAGGTCTTAAGTGTATATAATTTATCCTAACGAGATTATAAAATGCAAAAGTTAATTATATTAGTTATATTAATGTTTAGGCGTTTATTGGTGCCTAACTGAAGTAGGTAGTGTAAAGGAAACACTAAATCAGAAGGTAAAATATGGAATGTTTATTTACAAAAATGAGCCTACCTATATACAAAATAAATACCTTACAACTAGCGTACACAAAAGAAAGTTTTATGAGAAATTAGAAAGAGAAGAAGTATTTACATGAAAGAGATAGAAACAGTGATATAAAACTGATGCGCAGATCGATGTGCGCAGGGTATATATGTTGCGGCTCTCGTAAATACAGCGCGCGGGAGTTGGCCTCTTCATTCGCCCGGACGTCGCCTCGCCGCTCACACGTGTTCACGTGTGCGCCCCAGCTCATCGAAGTGTTGTGAAGAAGTCTAGATTCTAGACTGTAGTGACAAGTGTGAAGTCTAGACTGGAGCGACGTGTGTGAAGTCTGGACTGCAGCGACGTGTGTGAAGTCTGGACTGCAGCGACGTGTGTTCAACCAGTGTTACTTGTTTCTTCTTCGAGTTAAACATCAACAAAACCGCCCTTTTCAAGGCGTCTTGTTTGTAGTTTGAACAGCAGAAAAACCGCCCTTTTCAAGGCGATGGTTTTCTATTGTTTCTTGAAGATCTGCATACACGAACGTTGTGAAATAAATGAAGTGAAGTGCTTGAGTGTTGTGTTTTCTTTCTTCTGTTTACTGTAGGTATTGGTGCTGTGTTGCAAGGTATATTGTAGCCATGTCCGGGTATATTGTGGACATGGTGAGGTACATCGCAGGTAATGTTCTTGAGGTACGTGGTAAGGTAAGGTACTTGTAGGTATGTAATGTAGTGCACCTACAAATGGATGTGTTGTTTTTAGATCATTTCTTTAAAAAGCAGCTATAGAAAAGTTTGAATAATTATCCATTTGCATTAATTCTGACTCTTAGGTACTTTTTCATTCGACAACTGCTATACAGAACATTTTGTGGATGTGTTTATTTTTTTACTCATCCTTCAAGTATTTTGCAGCACTAGAAGAGAAAAAAAGAAAATTATAACTTACCCATTGTGATTCATTTTTGCTTTTACTCTTTCACTAAATACTCGAATGCTTATATTAGAAAACTATTACTGTAAAGAGCTTGATTTCTCTGTCTTGCGAGTCAAGCAACCGCCAAACAAGTGAGTTGTAGGACAAGCGTTGTGCTAATTTATTATAATTTATATAATAAGGCAGGCCTATTTCCTCTTCAGTCATTTATCCCGACCTTCCTGATTCCTGACGCACTCAAAGGGAAATTCCTTTTAACTATATATTATAGGTACCTAGAGTTACAAAAACAACAACGTGTGCATTGACGTTTGAGGAAAACGTTCTGCAAGAAAACCCGAATGCATTTTGTAATAAGAAATGTATGTTTACATTCTGGTTACTGATCAGCTTATCCCCCACTATCCTTTTTGCATTGTAAATGAAACCTTAAATTGATTAGCAACTAGTTGAGCACAGCGGTTTTACCTGTTGTTATGTGCTATTCCAGGGTCTAAGCTCTCTCTATACCAAATTTCAGCTCAATCGGTCTACCCGTTTAGCCGTGAAAAAGTAACAAACATACATCCAGACATCCTGACATCCATATTATACATTTGATGCAGGAAAATTTAATACCAAGAAACATTTATTATTTTAAAATGAAATAAACACTACATACCTATTTTAAATACGTTTATTTAACTTAACAGCAGATTAAAGCCTAATTAAATTAAATATTAAGTCTCATGACATATTTACAACTAGATAAACCATGACATTTTAAATAATACGTATAGTTAATGCATAAAATCTACTAAACAGTTTTTAATTTCCCCAGGTTATAATACATTATGGTAGTATTCACATTATTTAAAATGTCGTTCATTGTACACAAGTACCTATATTCTATTTTCTATCTTCTCTACAGATACAAAAAGTTATCTAGAGCTTTGCGCATGAAGCGTAACATAATCGTATCGTAAATATCATCGAAACTCACTGCAGAGATTTCATTTTGTAGAACAGATCGACTTTTATTATGGAAAAATTATAAAAACTGCGCAACTCAGATCCATTATGGGACTAGCACAAATTGTCCAGATATTCTCACAAGTAGAATCTACCTTTGGGATAACAGTTCAACTTGACAGCAAGACAAGACCCCAGATAATCCGTTTTCGGCGCACGAGTCTGAGATGCGCAGTTTATTAGGCAAATTGCAGTACAAAAACTGGTGGTCAAATGGTAAACTATATTGAATATAAAAAAAAACAAACGACAAAATCAACAAATTAATTAATAGGTAGGTATGGTTAGGTATAATTAGTTTTATACCTTGTACCTACCTATACTTAGTTGAACCTAAATTGTTTTTATAAAAATGTGTTTATGGTCTCAATAAAGAGTGTGTGTATTGAATGTAATTGTACGCCTACGATTCGATTACGTCACGCTCCGTGCTCACTCCAAGTTCACAATTCACTCCAGTCCCACTCAAAACTCAAGACACGAGAAAGTTCCCACTATGCTAGCACTTGAGTTCAAGCCGCATAGTTCTCATAGAGCCAGTCCCAGAAGTTGACGCGGCTGGTGTCAGGGTCCGCCCTGAGAGTGAAGTTCCCCGTGATGTCGAGGAAGTTCACTTGCGTCCTGTTCACCGGCGCCCACGTGAAGTCTACCACTGACTCGTAGTCTACCGGGGGCGTTGGGTTCCTGGGAAATAACATATTATTAAGGCTCGTAAAATGAGATGAAATGCACGTGCCAGAAATTATGTTTACGATTTAAAAGTCAATATCCCTTTTAGACTAAAAGGAAACCTCCTCCGGAACTAAAAGTTTTAGTTCCGGAGGTGCACAATGTCTAATGGTCGAGCTGTCACTTATATAACCTCTAAATAGAGTGCTTTTCACGAAAGGAGTCCTTTTTGCGGGCCGCCACTATCGCAAATTTCAAAAGTTGTCTATTTAACTTTTAAACGCCTCATAATTTCTCATATTTAATTTCTTAATTAAATATGTATTTATTTGATCTAACAAATAAAAGTTTTTTAGGATATGAAGTCCAGTAATTATTGAAAAAATTAAATTTAGTTCCGCAAAATTCCGCGGGACCTCTTTCGTGATAAGGACTCTACTACTCATACTGTATAATATTTGTTGTTTTTTTTTCGGCTTGTGGCCGATCTGTGGTTAATAAAAGTGTTCTTTACAGCTGTAGTAGCTGTAGTATTATTAGTTTGTTTTTCTCAATAAAGGCATTTCCCACGATTAAAAAAAAAATTGTTGTGTATTACCCAAATTTAGCAAAATTAGTCCACAACTGCACCATCCGCCTGGACACCGCAAGCTCGGGCGAATCATCGTCTAGCCTGTAATTCAGTCTGGAGAAGTAGAACAAGTATCCCATCTCATCCCCGTGGCACGCCCCAGGGTGGGTGATGCCCAACATCCGCTTGAACAGTCCGAGGGCTCCGTCGAATGCGAACCGGTACATGTAGGTGGGACTGGTCCTGTTTGATGATGCTTCGAGACGGACTGTCTCTAGTATGGGACGGAGGAACATTACGTCCGTGAATAACTGCGAACAATAAACAAAAGTTCGATACTATTTAAAAGTCTTAAATCCTTAGAAGCTTTGCACATTGAAAATTTTGATACTGAAAAGTATCTCGCAACTTTCTGGAAACTATCTACTACCTGTCTGTTCTACTACATGTTTCTAGCTATTTCATAAATGACCGCTGCCGATCCTAAATTTTTTGTTTAACTTGCCTGTTCACATGACCCAACGACTGCCTCCTACACACCTATTATTTTATAGAAACAGCCGGGACTCCGTTTATTTATTTTTATAGCACACAAAGTACAGATCAACATATTTTATACTTATTAGCCAGATGTGAATTGTTATCTAGATTTTAGATCGTTTTTACGAATAAAAAGTTTGATAATAAAAATCGAGAGCATACCTAATTTTTGCATAACAATTTCTTAAGGTTCAATGCAGTTAATGTATTCATTTTACTTTCAAAAGTGATCTTTTGTAAGAGGCCCTTCTAAACCTTATTTTAGGATATTTATGTACAATCCGTTCCAATGGCTAGGCTTGCGCAGCTCTATGAAATATAAACAACTCGGTAGTTTTACTGCTGATGTTGTCATAAGTAATTAAGTCGAAATTCAAGTTTAAGGCAATGCAACCTGGTTTTATGAACTATTGCTATGGGCGTTTGTCAATATTTAAAACAATCTACTCTATATTTACAGAGAAAGTCTGCAAGTCGTTAAACATTTTACATAAATTTTATTTCATACTTAACAGTTTAACCACATAGTAAATTATAATAGATAATATTTTATGATTTGCTAATGACAGAATTTAAGATAATATACTAAAACATATAGTCACCAAAACACAGTTTTATAACTAGTTTCGGGACCTATAATGATTGATGATGGTAGGATGCATATATTTATTGTTATGATGGAACCTTATATTCTGAGGATGGAAGTTTATGTCAAAACGGTTGTTTGACGGGGTTATTATAATATTGCGAGCTTAGTGATAGCAGTATGACAGGTATAAATTTCTTAATTTGCCTTTATTTCCCTAATTCGTTGATTTGCCTATTGCTGTTAAACCAATTTTTTTTTATTACGTGATACGTGGCATAGGTACACGTAAAAATACTACGAAATCTAAGCTTACCACCCTGCCGTTACAAAATTAGCATTAATAAAAAATGGATTTTTTACTTAACTGTAATTTGGTAATTACGCCACAAGTACCTAGAGTCATTAAGTAATTAATTAATGTATAAGGTTATTTATATGGATCTAGCTGTGCCCAGATGGTTTTCTTTTTCAAATTTGCTAAATTAATTCACTCACATTATTAAACAAGTTATTTGAGGTAATATTATATTTTTGTTACAAATGCCTTTTATTTGAGAAAATTTCTACGTCTGCCACTTACATCAATGAGACTGTCAATGTTCCTTATATCAACAGGATTCTGCTGAAAGTAGAAAGCTCGGATGGAGTCCGCGATCTTCTGAGTGAGAGAGTCATTCTTCTGTAATAGTTCTGGAGGGACCACGCGACGGAACTCCGTGTCGAGCTCGGTCAGCAACTTGGGGTACCGCTGGAGACCTGAAACATGATATAAAGACTTGGTTAGCTGACCATATACCTACCACTCATGGGGGAGGAGTGAAGTGTCACTCAGAAAGCAACATGAAGGCATAATATAATTTGGCATGTAACTATATCCGAGGATTCACACACGTAGAGCGGATGGAAGTGCACGAGTGGAGACCACGGACAAGCAAACGCAGCGTAGGACGTCCATTGTCCATCCACAAGGTGGACAGACGACCTTATAAAGGTTGCCGTAAGACGCTGGATGCGGGTCGGTTCCAACCGGTACATATGGAAGTCCAAAGGGGAGGCCTATATTTAACAGTGGGCATCCTATGGCTGAGATGATGATGATTATGATCCGAGGATTTTAAGGTGGTTTTTAATTTAATTTAACTGTATAGGTCGGCTGGAGAAGTCCCACACATTTGCCAGTTATTCATCCGCCAATCAGTTCTAATGCCCAGGAATTACTGTGTTCCGGACTGAACGTTACCAGCAAAATTACTGTCCACGATGAGATTCGTTAACTTAAATGTGAGGATGACAGGCGCAGTGGCGTGAAAAATATTGGATGGTAATGTGTCTGATATGGGCAATCATGATGTCCTAAAACTTCTAAGATTTATGCGACTCAACATCCTATAAGGCTCAGGATGAATAGTGAAATAATTAATTAAAAAATTATTTAATTTCATCGCAGTGAAATGTTGCGTATGATTTCAAACCCATTCAATAGACATCTCTTTAAAGATAATTGCGATTGCGAGTGACTATACGTTTTGCCTAGATTTGCGCGTCTCATTCATCAATTTACATAATATATACGTGAATTAAGTTGAGCAGTTGAGTATTCAAGGTCGTTTGTGAATCAGTAATCACTATTTGTTCTTAATTTTCCTTATTAATTATTAAGATGATGCGGATAACATTTCGGTGTTCAAAATTTCATAACGAGGAACGGATATAAATAATTTTAATGAACGAAGCTAAATTTTATTTTGCACTTGCATTTAACGTGTGGATCCATGAATATTCTGTACAAGCAAGTAGTGATTTGAAAAAAGACAATGCTAATGGAGCAGTTACCTATAGTTGGGCGGTTGGGATAGTCATACAAATCTTTTTAAATGATTTGAAAATAGCCCTTTGGCTGTACAAAAGCCCATTAAATTTAGACAACTGCTAATTGACTATCATATAAACATTCAAAAAGATTGGCATGACCTATATAACCCGGCTATTGTTTAAGACCATCATTAAGTATTACGAAATATTCAAAAGCTGCAACACAAAAGCGAAGTGCATGACTCAATCACACCACCATATCAATTTACTAAAAATAGTGCTCTTGATATTAGCGATCCGTTCAAATGTAGGAAAGTGGCACATAACTGATATAAACCATGTATGTGTTTTATTATGTAAATGTGAATTCTATCGGTCCGTCGATCCGTCGGGCCGCGTTCGGCTTTAGAGTTATGTAACTCACGCACTTTGCATAATACTGAATTTATAACTAACTGCGGATTTTGCGACTCGATTTTATTTTGTGGGTTCTAGTCTATTTGAGACGATTTCTTTTGCGCAATTGTCGTTTTTATGAAAGTACGCGACGAGCCCGACTCTTGATGTTCATCTGACGTTGAGCGATAACGTTTTCCCATTGCTGATTCTGAGAAAAATGCAGAAACATACTATCATGTTTTACTTCTTTTATAATTTTTATTTAAATCACTGTTCTTTTGGTAATGTTTTGTGTGTTTTGTTTTTTTACTGTATTTAATAATTTTCAATTTTAGTATAAATACATAAATTGCAATCGTAGCGATATATAAGTAGGTAGGCACTACTCCGTGGTAGGTACAATAAGATACTGACATAATAAGATGTTTGGTATCCTTAGCCCAGTAATTTCCCTGGCCACCCTTACTCTGCCAACCGGAGCGAATCGCGGCAAAAATATTGGATAAGGCCGAAGGCCTAACTAACCCAGACTGGATTTCGCATTGAAAAAAAACTATCTACCATTCATATTATTATGGTCTCACTATGATCTACATTTTTATGATTTAGAAATTTTAAAGCATAAGAGCCCTTGCGTACGATGATTGCTTGCATGATATTTTAAAGCAGTACATCCACCTACATTTTCACTTAGTGACTGTAAGTGACCCATCAATTATAAAATATTAATTTTAAGTTACTTATATGAAATCAGTGAGGAAACAAAAGATCAATCTTAGATAGTGACGATTGTAAACAGAGCATTGTTTAGCCGTTAGTGAAGTCCTAGAAACTAAAAAGTCTCATCAGTTTGATCAACTGGACCAGTTACCGTCAGTAGTTGTCAGTAGTTACTGATACTAAACTTTATTTTTATACCAATCATCATTTTGTTACAATGACAATTACGATATGACTTAACCTAGGTACGTTCTACGAAAACTAGTACCTGCCTAGTTGTAAAAAATTACGCTAGAGTAATTCTCATAAAAAATTTCATGACTCAGAAGTTTCGTAAAAAGTTATTATATAAATTGCATGCTAAGATATAATAAAGTGATAAACATATTAAAAGCTGACATTATGGTTACCGTTCATAATAAGTGTATTTATAAGGTCAAAAAAGTATCGATTACTGTAATTTTGCATGGTTGTTATTAAAAATCGATTACATATAGATACTTGTTATAAAGTGTGGTAAAGTTAACAAATTGGACAGGCCACCAGTTGCAAGCTGTCAATCCTACTTTATTGCCTGCCACTAACCCAATGTTAAATCGAGAACCAGGCTTTAAAGGTTGAGATTACTCAACAAACTTATGAATAAATCATATTTAACAACAATGATTTGACATGTCAGTAATAAGTTAATTCAAAGTGGAATTATAACTGGTACTTAAAAAACAGTGGCTCACATACTTCTTCAAAGTCGATTTTTAACGTAATAAAACCTATCTGTATCCCAATTTTAGCACAATCCGTTCAAGCCAATACGTTTTAGCTTTGGGCTATACGTTGATAGATCAGTCAGTCAAACAGTCATTTTTCCCTTTTTATATACATACTAGCTTATGCTCGCGGCTTTGCCCACATGGCAAAATCCTTTCTTAGCGGAGGTCTACGTCATAAAACCTATCTATGGTCCAAATTTCAACCCAATCCGTCCAGCGCTTTAGGCTGTGCGTTGATAGATCAGTCAGTCAGTCAATCAGTCAATCTTTCCTTTTATATATTTAGATTACGCCTTTTTGTAGTAGGTAGGTGTGTCTCTATACAACTCGTATGGCCGCAACCAGTTAGACGTTTCTGGAAATTTGACCACACAATTATTCAGTTTCGAAATCTTATTGGTTGTGAGAACCGTGAGTCAGAGTGAAATTCGGCGCGGCGAGGATTTACGATTATTCAAGGATGATGTCCGTTTAACCTACTTTGTCAATGTCTCAATAAATATCCGTACATATATACTTACATATACATACATGTATACTTACATATACATACATGTATGTATCAATCAGTTATGTAAGATGTAATACTTCCTTTAATAAAACGGAATCTAGATTGAGAGCGGTGCTCTTGCTCTTGATTATCTAGATCAGATCGAGAATTTAATATCGCGGTGGTCTGACAATTGCTAACGTAATTGGCAGTTGTTTTAATTAAAATAACGAGTTCAATTTTAAACAAGGTGAATTCTGCGAATAGACATAGAAAAACTGATGGGTTGTTCGTTTATTTTTGAATTCTGGTGTTTTGATAGATTTATTTATAAAAGCTTTGCATTTATTATAAGAATGGACAATCTACTACGCACAAAATATATCTTTGAGTAGTACCAAGAATCAGTTAAATTTTTTCAGAGTAAAAACAGAATTTTACTCTTTAAGTTACTTACATATATTTTTACCGTAATATTTTTTTAAGAAAATCTCCAAATGCAGTGTTAAAACTACCTAAAACACTATAAAGTTAACTAAGTACAATAAATTAAATTAGAAAAAAAACTATTACATAAATTTATAGTCGGTGTATAAGTACTTGAAAATTACTATGTCAATAGATAAATGTTGCAAGAGACCTCCACTTTCGACCCTACAGGTTTACGAGCAAGTGAAGGTCTACGTTTAGCCAAGGTACGGGTTCCGTTCTCCTCACTGATCTGTGAACACCCGACCGTTGTAGAATAATTAATAATAATAATTTATTTATTTCAGGCCATAGTACACTGCCACAGACGCACTGTACCAGAAGCCCATATCATATACGAGTATACCTTACAGACTAACATACATAAAATTAATACGCAAATACGTAGACGACGCTATTTTACCTTATCTAGAAATATGCTCTATTCAGTACATTGGTGTATAGTGTATAGGGCCTTATTGGGGAGGTCATTGGCCTTGGTTTGAGCGCAATATAGTATGTTCTGCGAAAATTTACGGTTTTTGAGTTATTTAATTTTTTTTCGAAAAATCGATGTTAACATTTTACAAAGTCATAAAAAATAACCCTGTATAATTATTTATTTTTTATTATCTCATTACGTGGACAAAATATCAGAATATTATTTTAATTAATCAAATTAAATCTAATTTGTCACTATAAAAGAATAGAAGAGAAGTAACAAATTTTGGCAATTTCATGAGTCCATTGAACCTCACCACACTCGCGGCGTATATCCTATGCAATGTCTGTGATTATCCCTACCAAGGATATCCGCAAATCTAAACAGGCGTCCGCAAAATGCATCAAGCCACTGGAAAATTACCCTACACTTTGATTAAAACGCTTATTAAGGATTACGCCTTAAAAATCCTTTTGTTTTATTGTTATTTTGATGATTGGTGATAAAAATCAAGGTCGGGACTTTGATTGTGAATTGGCTTTATCTGTACCTACCTTCCTAGTGTCTAGGTACTTTTTTAACTTCTTATTAAATTGTATGAGAAGAAAGTTTAAAGGCAAATTTAGGGCTTAGAATAGTATGCTTCAAAAATAAATATTATGCGTGACGTGACTAATATTATTAGGGTAAGTAAAAGTATGCCTTGTTATACTATGGCTTAAAATGTTATGCAAAATAAATATTTTTGTGTTTACTTACTATTTCTTACTTTCACTCATCATCTAATCTATGATATCATTGGAAGGACATCTACTGACCTTGCCCAAGATAAGAAATGTTCAGTTTTCCGTGATTTATACCTAATCATTTCTATGTAAAATATAATTTATCTTGACAGCACCAGTTCAATATCAATGGCGAGTTTTATCAATGCACGTAGGAACCTAATAATTGCCAAAATATAATCATTTTATCGCATTATATCACAGTTCAATTAGGCAGATATCGTTACGTCAAACTTCTACGTAATACAAGTCATATTTTATGTTAATGATTGTCACGAGGTAGATAATATTAATCGACTTTGCTAGAAATATCCTACGTTTTTCTGCAA
This sequence comes from Hemithea aestivaria, assembly GCA_947507615.1. NCBI lineage: Eukaryota > Metazoa > Arthropoda > Insecta > Lepidoptera > Geometridae > Hemithea > Hemithea aestivaria. The sequence goes on along the minus strand of OX382344.1, from coordinate 9,030,899 downwards.
ACAAGAAGTTCAACAATAATTTATTGAATGGTTAGAAAATTTGGTGCATCCACAGTGGTCAAATGACGTGAGTGGGGGTAGACTTCCTCTGCAGGTCGTCTAGGTGGGTACCCCAACAGTGCCAGTTATTCTACCGCCTGAGCAGTGTTGTGCAAACATTACTGTGCTTCGGTAGTAGGGCACTGTAGCTAGTGAAATTACTGGGCTTGAAGAGTCTTAACGTCTTATGACTCTCAAGTAAAAAGCGTCGGCGCAGTGCACCCAGAATTTTACCTTGGTAAAATCCTGGGTAGCATTGTACTAGTTATGGGCAGCATTATCTCTTACCATCAGGAGAGTGTCTTGCTTGTCTTCTTACTTCGTTGTATAAAAAAAAAGTTACGTAGAGTCTAGAGGGTACCATTGTTCCTTGATTCGACAAGGATCATACTGTAAGCAGTTACTCATGTTTATAAAGAAATAGAGACAGGCATTCAGTTCTCCTACTTCTCCATCGTTCCAATAATGAAGGTTGATTAAAGCTGCTTGGATACAAGTACTGGTGGCAGGCTTCGGCGGTGGCTAGTTACTACCCACTGGACAAAACCGTGTCACCAAGCGGTCATTGCGATCGTGTTCTGGCATGATGTTCAGTGAAGTCCGGAGGGGGGATTTATCCCGCCTTCTAGGTTTAATCTGCTACCATCTACGGCCGCATCGTTGCTTAACATCAGGCGAGGTCGTGGTCAAAGGCTAAAGAATAAAAAAAAGTCAGAGTAAGGATAGAGTTACTTACGTCGGAACAGTATGATTCCTTCCTGCGCGTTATACCCAGTCATGAACGGCACGTCAGCTCCAGGAAGCGTATCTCTGGGGGCCTTCGTAAGGAATGCCCCAGCCACGTCGGGTTCCAGTGTCGGTAAGAAGGGAAGTGCAACCGTGCTCTGTAAGTCGACTGACTCTCCGGGAGCGCTGGACAGGCGAGCGCCTGCCTTTACTATGAGCTCGCTTGGAGTCGCGCGGAGGTATCCTGAAAGTTAAACTTTGGTTGATCGAGAGTGTTTTTATGATGAATTAAAAATGGTAGGTATATCTGTGATATTTTATTTGAGTCATGTTTTTTCGACGGTGACCCTTAAAGTTGAATTGATAATTTTTTTTGGTCTTTTCAGAGAAGAGTAAGGGCACGAATATCCTTCAATTGTTCACTGCTAGAAAATTTCCTATGAAAACTAAATACTCTTAACATACTTATATTAATTTCCACTAACCCAGTAGTTCAGCAGTGTTATTAGTATCGATGCCGAGTTCCTTCCCGAGATCGAAGGCACGTGCACGGGGGTTCTGCGCGAGCGCCCACGGTGATAAGGCCACGCCACTCTGTGCAATTGCTCGGTGGAACAGGCCCTGGAAAAAAAACATGTTGTTAATGCATTATATAGGTACAATACGCTTCATGACTCTAACATGCTCTAAAATGCGACTCTAAAATGCTGTACCTTCTTAGAAGGGTAAACAACCTCACGGGCGATTCTAAAAAAGCAGGGACGATCAAGTGCAATTTCCAACCTCATCCAAGTTTCGCTAGATTTTTAGGAGCTAGTCAGCACACGAGGACTTATAAAGGTAATGGAATGGACTGTAATACACATATATCCCCTAGGACCTAGGAGGTAATCGTCGTTCGTAATATCAATATGCAGCAGAATTAACCAAAAGCGACAATAACTGTCATCCACGAAGGACTACAGCAAAATATTGTTCCTTTCAAGTTTCAAAGTGTCCTAAGTACTCATAGTAAAATTTACTGATGGATCGGTTAACTGAACCTTATGTAAATTATGCACTTAAGGTACGAGTATATTAACTTAACGAGCATAACGTGAAGGGGACTATCTCTTATCCGTGTGTTCTTCTTCCGGTGTGTTACCCAACCGATCGAATCGTGCGGTACTGACTGCGCGACCAATCTCTTTGGGACCGAATTATTTCCTAAATTGTAGTTATTAATTCCTCAGATATGGAAATAAATTGCAACTTCCTATGCCACTCCTTGGCACTTGGACAATTTTAATAACTAGGCAAGCAAGGGATCGATTAGCTGGTGACATATTTTCGTAATGAGGGCTATATCGTACGCTCAAAGTAAATTCAATTTTCCTCCGATTTGTCCGCAAAATCATGTAGGTACAATATATATACATAACCTAGACGAAAATATGAATTCGTATAAATAGCCGTAAATTATTTTTTATTCTGTGAGGCTCAAAGAGAATTAGAATGTGTGGCGTGAACACGAGAAATAAGGAGGTCTTAAGTAGATCAATTTCTCCTGTATTAAATATTAAGATAGGATTACTATACTTAATATTGTATTCCTTAACATTTAACATACCAGGCCAGGTCAGCTTTAGTACCAAGCCTTAAAAATAATTCAAATTAAAATGCAGTGGTATTAGGTATACTGTATTGTACTGATACAGGACAATAGAGGTTTTGATTCCATAATGGATACAGAATATTATTTCTAATCGTTTTATCCTACAATACTTAATGTTAGATAAAAGCTTTATATTCGGTTACAAAATAGGTACACCTATAATAGGAATACGTAATACAAAATCACACACGTTTACGCTATGTGGAAACTTTCCTTAAATATGTGAAGTAAAGTGGAACATTAAATTGCTCTATGAGGTCGCAATTCATACATATTAGGTAAGTAGGTACAATGACTGTGACGAAATTATACATTTTAGGGTAAATGGGCATAAAATTCTAGTCAATTATTATAATAAATTCACAGAATAATAATAATAAATATTACAGGACATTTCACAAAGCGCTTTCTAACCCCAAGCTAAGCAACTTAATATTTGTGTTAAGATGGCTAAATTATGCATACCTACATACTACAATACTTTTCAATTGCAAATACTTTTGATTTTGATCGAAAAACTTTATATACGAGTAAAATACGAGTAGTAGAAACAACCCACTTTTGCCCACAACACGTCAGCAAAAGACACAACACAAATGGCAGACGTGTATATTACTCGTATAATAATAGGTAGGTAACACATAATATTGTAGATGCATAGGCGACGGTTCACCATCATTCGAGCCGAGTATGTGTCTCTCTCTACATAAAAGTAGGACATTTTTATTGTGTGTATTAACAAACCTTTGATTCAGGAGAGAGCATGTGCAGATGAACTGATGCAGCGCCAGCGCTCTCGCCGAAGATCGTCACTCGAGTAGGGTCGCCACCGAATGCTTCGATATTGTCTCGCACCCATTTCAATGCCATCACTTGATCCTGTCATACACATCATAATAAAAACCGATTCATATATTATTTAAGTAGGTATGTCGAAGCAAATAGTAAAACAATTATTTTCCAAACTAGCTGTGCTCAGCGGTTTTACACGTTCAGTAGCCTATATGTATCTCTTTGCCAAATTTCAGCTCAGTTGGTCCACCCGTTTAGACGTGAAAGAGTAAAAAACATACATCCATACATCCAGACATCAATACATTCTTACAAACTTCACGTTTATAATATTAGTAAGATTTCTTCATGATCTTTTCCAGATCATTGGTTGATAAATTAAATTTTGGTCGAATGTTCTGAGGAAACAAACGTTTAAATTTCTACCGCCCTTTTTCTAATTAAGTTAGGTACTCCATTCATGTCTTTTTTTGGAATTAATTTTTTTTTTAAGAAAGGAACATAGTTTTATTTTTAATGTATGTCTTAGATTTTCTAGCTTGGAGTAGCCCTTGGAGTATAAAATCAAGGATCAATGAGAAAGGGCCGGATGTGGAACCAGTCCAACCAGTACCTTCAGTTTTAACGCAACAAATCTACTTAAGCTTTAAGAACCTTTAATGTCATTAGAACAATATATAATTACACTTAAATAAAGAGAAAAAGAATAAATTGTCTTCGAGTGCGTTTCGTCACAAACATGTAGACGCACGAACTTGACCAACATGGTTAAACCATGACCACGCTAATGGTGTTGCTATAAATCTGAAGCTAGTACAAAAAAGAATGGCCATAGGAATTGAGAGCGTGTGAATATGTCAGGAGTCTTCACTTTTTACACATAATCTAGTTAACTTACTCTCAATGCGTAGAATTACTGAGTATAATTAAATTTGGCAATGTTTGTTTAATTTATCTAGAGTACACGTACTTTTACTTCATCTGCAGTTTGCGTAAATTGCTTTTGGCGTTTCTACATTTTACAGATTTCTCCATTTTTAACAAGCTTTTTTTAATTTCTCATGTCCGGCGTCTGACATTTTATGATTTTTTTCCACCATTTCCATGGGTTCAATTGGGTATCTACTCGTAACTGGTATCTATGAATATATGTATATTTAATTCATTTTTGGAATCAGAATCGATGGAATTTTGCATAGAGTGCTCTTGCCACTTTGTGTCTGCAACTGTTAGCCTTGAACATGGACGCTGCTTAAATCATCTTTCATAGATGCAAAAGGCCAGTGATGATAATACGCCAACAGAACAGGTTACCTACTTTGAGAAAAACAAACTAACAATACTACAGCTACTACAGCAGTAAAGAACACTTTTATTAACCACAGATCGGCCACAAGCCGATCTACAGAAAATCCAAGTGCTCCAAACCACTGTCAGTTGGCAGAGTGCAAAAAAAATTGTGTTTAATTCATTGTCTAATTGCATAAATATACCCGCAGCTGCAATAAAGGCGAAAGTGTTGATTCGTTTCTCTATTCTTTATGCAAGAAAGTGACGACACAATTTTATGCACGATATTTATTTAAAAAAAAAACAAATTATATAAAAACTTGGCATTTTACATGAGAGGGAGAAAAAAAAACCTGCAACATGACCTAACGACTGCCTACATATTATCGTATAGGAAACAGCCAGGACCCCACAGTTTTACGTGCCTTCCGAAACATTTTTGTTTATTTAAACTAAATAACTGTGCACAGAAATTACTGTTTGCCGTTCATTGGTACAAAGAAAAAAAAATTGTGACACTTTTTAACGATAGCTGGGTTCACCGAAAGAATGTTAAAAATAACGAATGCCAGTCAATATTACTATTCATTGTGTTCATCAATATTACTACCTATCTATTTGTAAATTTGTTTTAATTTTTTAGTTGTTTTTATACCTACATTTTCTTTTGTGTTTAAATAAAGTATTATACGAGTATATATCTATATCTTACCTTTAGTCCCATGTTTCCAGATACTTCATCGTTCTCCAAGCTTAAGAAACCTAGTGCTCCTAGCCTGTAGTTGAGAGTGACGAGCACAACTCCTGCGCCGACGAGATGATCAGGCCCGTACAGGAAGGCGTTACCGGAACCCACTGAAAACGCTCCTCCGTGGATCCAGACCATTACGGCCAATTTCGGGTTGTATCTGGGAATAAGTGAAATTTTAAAAAACAAGCTTTTATTATTATTACCAACCAGCATCAAAGTACTCGTCATTGACGAGTCGTCAAGACGAATCAAATGAGCCCAAACTCGATGGGGTTGCGTCGTTTAATTACGGAGTTCCAGCTCTATCATCAGATCAGCTCAATTTCATAATAATATATTGCATATTGTCATCCGATTTATACATGTAAACAAAATTTCAGCTCAATAGAAACCGGGTCAAATTAAACTTGCAAGATTTGATTACAGACAGACAAACAACAGAATTTTGACGTAAAAACTCGAAATAATGTCATGTCGTAAGTCGTATTGCGCATCTTAATCCTGCTGAGTTAAACACTACGATCCGCTAAACATAACCTTATAGATCAACTCCATTTGTTTCTGTGTCATCATGTCAAATTCATATACAAAACAAAATATCAAAAGCAGTTTTTGAATGAGACATCCGGCCGGGTCGCTAGTAATAAAATAACATTACACAATCAAAAATATAAAACAACCATACATATAAATATTTCTTACCCGGATATCTTATCAGGCAATGCCGGCGTGTAGACATTGAGGAAGAGGCAATCCTCATCGCCCTTGTAGGTGTCGAACAGCATGAACCGATGTGGGCAGACGGATCCTTCGTCCAGCGCGTCACGTACTCCGGACCATGCCTCCAGTGGTACCGGTGGACGGAACCGAAGGGAACCTCGAGGGGGTTGCGCGTATCTGTCGCGAAAAGATTTAAATGTTTTAAGTGATGTTTACGAGGTAGAGCGCGTTGATATCTTTTCTTAAGGATCAAATTAATCTAAGGAATCTATAACAAGATTTCGGAAATTTTTAGTCTTTAAATCGATTCGTATGTCTATATAGTTCTGAAAAGTATGCGTCGCAGTCCTGACAGCGAACCATCGTCCTTGCAAACACAAAATGTAACATTATAGGTCCTCTTCCGAATTGTGGTCTACCAATGCATGCACACACCGCGTCGCCCGCGTTTTCTACCTTTGCAAACTACATGACGTAATGATATCTTTAAGTTTTTTGGTAATCTATTTACAAACAACATCAGTTCCCCTTCCGAGGATACCTAGAGGTACACCTTCGAGCGATTCAGTGTGTACGCCAAAAGCTGATAAGACCATTGCATTGGAGGTAGAGGAAAACGAAAGCGTCAGTCTATTGTTTTAGAATGTACCTTATTCCTTTGAAGCTGTAGTAAGGCGTCTGTGCGGCAGTTCTCGCTGCCAGCCGTCGCCCGCGCAACGCTCCAAGCTGTGTGAACACGATGGGTCCTCCTCCAACTCGCATGCGGTCAACCAGAGCATGTACGAGCCGAGCTGCTCGAGCCGGCACCGCTTGCAGGCGACGTAATGCGTGTTTCAGGCCTACTGACTCGCTTACTGTGCTGGACAGTCGGCGCCATGCTCCCGACACCTGATGGAAAATTACATAAATTTCAGAAATATTAAGTTTTGTGTGCCCCGGCATCGTGGTGCGCTCCAGGAATGCTTTCAGGTTTTTAATGGATAAACCTCATCGCACCGATCTTCGACCCTAAAAAGAGGATATATTATGTGAGTTACTTCTTCATTTTTAGAGGGAAACCCGTTTGGAATGGGGACCGTTGGTATTTAGTGCCTAGTGCCTTGGTTAAAACAGTTGAATAGTTTTACAGGTTATAATGCAGCACTGCTGTGCACTATTCGTTTTGCATAATAATTTTATGTCCAAATATTATAGGTTAATTATAAACCGTTACAAAATAAACCAACATAAAAATGATTTCCTAAAATTGGGTGAAAAATGTAACAATTACCGGGAAAAATAATAATTAGTCGTTTTGAAATACTAGTTAATTATATTATGTAAGTAACGAGCGCATAACAGTTCTTAACATGAAATTATATTCCACATTTAAATAGTAGAAATTACAGCAATTTAGTAAAAAAAAAGCAATTTGCGTGTTAAACTGTGGTCAGGTCATTATGATAATTAGGCACATACGTGTTAAACACGATCAACAATTAGTACGTATGAGACCACACACGAACCTTTCACCCAAGACCATAATTTGACCCTTCACTTATACCTTCAACTGTCAATCATTGATACATTAAATATGGGCACAAACTCAATACAGTAGGTGTCTGAAATATTAATCATTATTTTTGGGTGTGAATATGGTGTTAAAAAGAGGGTGTTTCTCATTGCGAAAATAACTTGTACCTAACTAGTGAGTACTTTTCTCTCCGTTATGACGACTGAATATAACTAACGAAACCAGATTAATCCTGTTGTACCCGTTGCCCCTTTTCTTTATGAGAATTGAGAACAACGGAAAGGATGTTAATGCATCCTCCCCAGTGATGATTTTCCCTTATGAGGACAACGGGAAGTCATAAAACTTCCCATTGTTCCCATTAATGCTTTCTATTGAATTATTTGATAAAACGGGAAATATTTCAACAATTTCAGTTCTTCATCGTACATTGTTCTTTTGAATCATATACTTATTAAGAACAATGCGTACCTAGTATCGAAATAAGCTTTACCTGGCAATTCAAATGATGAAATTTTACGTATACCCTTAAGTACATATTATAAAACAATAACTAAGTACATTGTTATAGATCTCTTTTGCAACCCGTCACAATGTTCGATGACCTTTTCACTGTGTTTAATGTTAAGAGTTAAAAGTTGCACCATTCTACCAAATATTTATTGGCATGCAAGCATAAACAGTTAAAATGAAGCATTATTTGTTTGGCAATAAACATGAACCAGCCAGATAAGAACATGATTGGAATCAAGAGAGTAGACTATGTGTTATTCTAGACACCCCTGCCGCGGCCATCTTCGGTGGGTGAGTCCGACATACCACCCTACACCCCCCAGCGTAGGGTAATGATGCGTTATTACATTTATCCCAGTGTTAAAAATAAGAGTCTAAGCTAACTAGGTGTTCAGCAGCCGTTTAGGCGAGTCTCACTAAATAATTATTCTTTCGCATTATAGAGGTGAATACGATGAAAATCGGCAGTTCTGCCTCGTCCATTCTGTTCTCATTTCGTATTTTGCTTCACCAATACGACTAGTAATTTTTTTTTTTTTTGTTTATTAATAAAATCCACAGCCCTTAATTCTAGATTTACAAAAGTACAATATGCAGTTCTTACAGCCAATTAAAGATTTACATTTTTTAAGTTTAGACATGAAGGTGAAATTAATAAAACGCTATAAGTGCATCCTTAATATTAATTCTTATACAAGACGGTAATATGTAACGCTGACAACTCGTATCATATAGAGATAGAGTAACTCTTAATAAACAATGGAATAAAGAGCAATAAGCACACTAAATTGCACAACAATTCACATTTAAGTACATATTACTTAATTAATGATGTGATCAGTGCAACAAGGAAGTCATCGCAGCTTTGTCAACCACCTGAGAACATTAACCTAAAACACGCAATAATAAAATCTGGATGTAGCATACATTACTGTGATTAAAGTACCTCAATTTAACAATGTTACGGCAAGTTGTAATTCCAATAAATGAGATTTTATTGAGGGTAATCTATCAGCGATTGCTCAAGTAAAGGAAGAAAGCTCTGGGCTTTGATTAAAGGCTAGATTTGCTAACTGATGAACATTGGATTAGATATAATATCTTGAAGAAACATGGATGCACTGGCACTGGAGCCATAGGGTAGAGCCACTGGGTAATAGGTAGGTACATAACATTAGACGAAAGAACCTTTTATATATTAGGTTATAATTATTAGCGAGTGTTAATTGTTTATAACACCAAAATAAATAAATAAACCAAATGTACAAACAATTTTACTATGACTATAATAATTATCACTATTACCCATTTATAACAAAATTAAATTGCAACATGACAGGCTGTATCACGTTATAATTATAGAGATACAATGGATGCAAGTCTAAAAGCTGTCCGGTTCAATTCATTTAGAACATAATAGACAGCTCGTCTTGCTTTAAATGCCAATGTTAAAAGTTGCTAAAGCATGGATGCTAAAGCTGCCTGTCCATTTATGCGAAGCGAGATGGCGGAGCGGTGAGCGAGGTAAGGCGCTTTGCTGATAAAGCAACTGGGACTGATGGCGACTTTTCAGCAACTAGCCGTTTCATAAAAGCATATGACAGCTGCCGATCTTTAAATGGAGCAGCTTCTCAATTTAAGGCTTGTTCGATGTAACTATTGCATTAAATTTTACCAAGTATGAAATAGCTTGTTGCCAGAAAGTTGCCAGTGCTTAGTTGCCAGTGTTGATGCAATATAATATGTTCTGTCTCCAAAGCGCCAAAAAATCCACAGATTAAATTGCATAAAATTCTGCTCCTGAGATTTTATTAGTCGGGCCGGCCTAAAAGGCCACATTTGACACATCATCAAAATTCCCTTACAGGATGATCTAAAAATTTTACTTATTTTTTCTGTAAATAATATATGTCAACACTTAGCTGAACAATAAATAATATGACAACACTTAGCTGAACACTGAACACTATACTCGAATTTACAATTAACAATTTACGCATTACCATTAAAATTTCTACCATTTGGTAGATTTTTTGCCTACCATTTAACTTATTACCAAATTCTTATATCATAATTTCTGCCAAAACTACCATTAAATTTTTCTACCAAAAACTACAATTGAAATGTCTACCAGAAGAAACGTCAAGAAGGAACAAACATACTCACACACACACACGCACGCACGCACGCACGCACGCACGCACGCACGCACGCACGCACGCACGCACGCACGCACGCACGCACGCACGCACGCACGCACGCACGCACTCACGCACGCACGCACGCACGCACGCACTCACGCACGCACGCACGCACGCACGCACGCACGCACGCACGCACGCACGCACGCACGCACGCACGCACGCACGCATGCACACACACACACACACACACATTATTAAAAAAAATTAAAGTCCTCAACGGTGTCAAAATGTGTAATTAAAAAAGTAATCGGCCATTTTGTAGCGGCCGTAGCCGTCTTAGACGGATTTCCACCAAATGTGTATTTGCTCAAAATAAGCTGATTAAGATCGGAAAACCCCCCTTGTACCCCTTCTGGCAGTAAGGAAGGGGGGTAAAAGGGGCCGCTCCACCCTGCTTCACTTAATCAACTCTGGGAGACCATGTAGAGCCACGAAGAAAATGTCGGTGTCAATTTCGGATAAGCCGATGGTATAGATTTTATTTCTAATATAAAACAACGGTTTTTGTGGCATTATGTTTAACCAAAAAAAAACTAAAAATAAAAAATACTCAATTTTTGTTTCAAGTCATTGTTGTGTTTATTTTTAAACTATAAAGAATATGTTATACACATAGCTAAGAACATTTCCGAGTAACATTATTAATCTTATAAACGAAAAAATAAACAAACTTCATTAATCCGTTCGGCTACGATGGCACAGACAGATACACAAACAGACAGACAAACAAACACGTCAAACTTATAACACCCCACCTTTCTTGCGTTGGGGGTTAAAAACATTAGATGAATAAATAGGACACCCTATACAAGGTCACGTCAATCAGTTTTTGTTTTTAAAACAATAAGGATGCTACCCAATAAAATCGCGAAATCGAAATTTGAAATGTAGAATCGAATGCAATTATAACTTGGATTGAATATTTGATCATAAATATTAAATAAATAACTATTTTGCGATTAAAATAAAATATGTTGTTAATATTGTGATTATATTATAGTAAAATATAATGTAATTAAAATAAAATTGTGTAATGTATAGAGAATAAACATATTTTTTTATTACAGGTTTTTTTATAACTCGTGAGATGTTTCTGGCAAAACTAGCCCATGACGCCATTACATGTTTACAAAAAAAAACCTATTAGAATTAAAATTAATTAGACTTTATGAATGTTTTCATAAAACTGTATTCGATTCCAACGTGTTTGAAGATCTTATCGATTCATATCCTGTAATCGAAATAAACAAACAATGTCCCAACACTTGTTTGCTATGACTGACATCTGTCAAATGTGGCCTTTTAGGCCGGCCCGACTATAGTGGATTTGATCTCGCTTAATGCTCCTCATCAATGGACAGGCAGCCTAGCAATTCCATGCATACATGCGCCGTGAATTTAAGAGTATACACAATGAAGAATAATTTTCTCCTTATTACTTCATCACGGCAATGGCATGACAAACATTATAATCTCTGCCAGAAGACAAGAAACAATGTGGGGCAATTATCTTTTTGGGCGTAAATAAGTCGTAAGAATATAAAAGAATCCAACTTGCCTCATTACTCATTACATATTATATAGTCTTGGTAATAAAATGCAATTGTTCCACTTAATGAACAAGATTAAATAATGATATAGAATTAGTATTTTTATTTATTTAAGTAAAAAAATACATACTTATTGTTTTTTTTACAAGCTTTATATTACTTTCACCTGTCTGTTGTCTGTCTGTCTGTCTGTCTGTCTGTCTATCTGTCTGTCTGTAATCAAATCTTGCAAGTTTAATTTGACCCACTTCCCGGTTTCCAATTGAGCTGAAAATTTGCATGCGTGTGTAAATCGGATGACAATGCAATATTTTTATGACATCGAGCTGATCTGATGATGGAGCTGGAAGGTGGCTATAGGAACTCTGTCATAAAACAACGCAACCCCATCGAGTTTGGGCTCATTTGATTCGTCTTGACGAGTACTTTATGATGCAAGATGATAACAATAATTAAAGCTTGTTTTTAAAAAGTATTTTTTAAATTTCACTTGTTTTAACACTAAATAGTACCTAATAAATATCTCACTAATTCCATCAATTATAATCAGGACAAATTATTTTAGTTAACCGTAAAGCTTTTAGGATCTTAAAAATTGAATGTATTTGGATAATTTTTTTCAGAAATTGCAATATTTTACCCAAGTTATTCATATTTCCTATTGAGTAGGTTAACTTTTTAAATTTGCGAATGTGGGTGGAGCGATTTTTGTCACCTTACTGCGAATTCCGAATATTTAGTTTACTTAAAGAATTAAGTATTTTATAAGTTTGGTCATATAAGAGAATTTTAATTTTCAATTCACAACATAATATTTTTGTCAAGAAGATTTTATGTATCCTGTCTCATTGTACTAATTATTATTTTTAAATGCGAAAGCATGGTTAAAAATTCGCTGACATAGATGTAAAATGACTTCATTTACCTTCATAATGAAGCCCATTACACGCAATAAATCCGAATTACTAAACTAATAAGCAGAATTTGACCATACATGGCAGATCCCATCGAAAGGTGCTTAAACCAAAAATACTTCGCATAATACGACCAAGTAAGGCAAGGCCGTCCATTACCTAAATGAAGAGCAATAATGAGGCCTATATAAATGCGTCGCATTACCAGTTGCCTAACCATTGATATATGAGCTTAAGACGCAATCCCTGGATGACCAAACTCAAAACTTATGTAACTTAACGTGCTACAATAGACAATTTTTCGGTAACTTGATAGAGCAAGGTGACTTTACGCAAACGGATTACCCTTCTTCGTAAATGATGATTTTGCATCTTAATGTTATACGCAATACGCTAAGAAATTACACAATTTGACAACAATGGTACCTACTTAAATTGTCGCTCATGTGTTAGACAATGGAAGAAAATAATGTGTTTGCTTTTGTCTCACGAATTTTAATTGACGCGAATTTTGTCTAGAAATAGAATCTTGCCTAGCTACCTTGCTAGTGATTACATGTAAAAACATCCTGAAAAGGTTGTCAAAGGAATTCCTACTTTAGTTAGGTATATATTGACTCGTATGATAGTGAAAATAACTATATTTTTTTAAATGTAGGGTTCTTGTCTGCAAGTTTAATAATAAAGTATACTCATCTACATATATAGGTTTTTCTCTTTGATTTTTCGTACACATATAGGTATGTCCTGAATATCCTCAATCTCCAAATATGTAACTAGGTCGGTGAACCGGTTAACAAAAACTCGATCGTCTGAAGTACGCTCTCTTCTGCACGCGATCCTCTTTCACTTTCCAGCACGAGAACAATAGAATTAAGTTCATAAAAAGTGGTTTGGAGCACTTGGATTTTCTGTAGATTGGCTTGTGGCCGATCTGTGGTTAATAAAAGTGTTCTCAACTGCTGTAGTAGCTGTAGTATTATTGTTAGTTTGTTTTTCTCAATAAAGGCATTTGCCATTTAAAAAAAAAAGATGATATTATAGTGGTAATGATCAATGGCGAATTTCTAGATATTGTATCCAGAATTTTGTTACAGGCTCTAAAGATAATGGAAGAATGGTGAAAGTGAAAAGTCACTTTTATTCGGCACAGAGTTGGAATGATCTATCTTCTTCTTCTTCTTAGTTCATAAAAAGCTCAATCTTATAAAATCCAGGAATTACTACTGTCTGAACAAAGCTTGTCAATCCTACTAAAAATATTATAATGCGAAAATGTGTATATTTTTGAATCACGCCTAAACGGCACACCTGAATCTATTGAGATATTATAATAAATTAATCAGCCAATTTTGTTCTAAACTAAAAGAAAACAAAAAGGATGATTAATTTTGCTCTACATTATCCCTGAAATAGAACATATTATATAGGCTACTTTTCCGCGGGTAAAATATTATTATTATTGTTTAGCCTATATTGTCCCACTGCAGGGCAAAGGCCTCCCTTCTCTCCCTCCACTCATCACTGTCTATTGCAATTGGGTAAATATGAATCAAGCTCATCCCTCCATCGTATTCTGGGCGGCAGCGGCGTCATTTTCGGTTTGGTGGGCTCCACTGAGTGGTAGCCCAGGCCCACCGTTCTTCCGACATGCGGCTCACGTGTCCGGCCTTTTTCCATTTGAGGCTGGCAGCTTTCTGAGCTACATCTGCTATTTGAGTTCTGGAGGGCAGTGTTGTATTAGGTAAAACTACTTGGATAATAATAAATTACAAACCTTCATAGAATTCAAACTGGTGGCAGCATTAGCGACGACATCCCCGAGCGTGGCCGGCGGGAGTGCATGGCTGCGCAAGACCAATGCGCACGCGCACAACACCACTGCGCGCCACCATCTCACGCGCATCTTTACTCGTTTACTCTATAGGCGGCCGTTTATCTTCTCTCCTTGAGGGAATACTCCTCACTGTAGGAAAATAAATAAAAAATCAGACCAATAACAATGTAATAAAGGTCAAAGCCACACTATTATGATGTGGTGTATATTATTTTGGTCTTTAATATTTTCTAAAAATATCTTATTGTAAGGAAAAAAAGACAATTATAAAAAGTTAGATTAATCCATAACAATGTCACACTGAGTCACACATGGCTATGTCACAATTAAATTATCTATAGTAAAGAGTGCGTGAGTTTACTCATATACATACTTATCATATATTTTATACTTTTGTGCCTCATTTTGAATTAACTTCATTATTATGCATGGCGGATAAATAAGTACTGAAACTATTTCAGTAAGATACATAATATTCACACCTTAAGTTTAAAAAATTGACGAGTTAATTTTTTTATAAAAAATCTTTATAAAATATCTTTTTTGAAATCGTGAAATATATTTGTAGGTACCAAGATTCTGAGGATCTGTGGTACCAAGCCTTTTGTTGATGAATATTATAATACCATCTTATCTATTAAAAAGATTTAAAACTGAATTTAACGCGGTTTTAATTGCTTTTATTGTTAAAAAAATATAGTACGGGACCAGCCAGTCTGATTCTATTGTATACGAGTATACTTGTATTTATTGTTGATACGATTCAATGCCTTATACCTTATACTTTCACCGGTACGTGCAGTCTGCGCGAAGCATCACGGCCCTAGCACGGTAAAGAAATATTCTTTACTAGATGCACCCAGCGGTTTTACCCGCTGTACTGTAGCCTATGTATAACACATATCCAGGGTCTAAGCTATCTACCAAATTTCAGTTCAATCGGCACCCGTACCCGAACAATAAATTATGTAACCAAAATTAACATTGGAAAAACATATTTAAAGAACTTATAACTTGCTCGTTCTTCTCATTTGGTTGTCTGGAAGAGATCGCTGTTAGCGATAAGACCGCCAATTGTTACACTGTTTACATTACAAATTGTATTTAGTTCTAAGTTCTTTTATGTTGTATCAATAAAGCGTTATCTATCTATCTATCTCATAGAGGTGCTTTTCGAACAAGCGGAGCAGTAGAGTCAATAATTGTAAAATTGACTTACCCAATACTAATTTTTTTTTTATGAAGTAGAAGACGAGCAAGACGCTCTCCTGATGTTAAGAGATAACGGCTGCCCATAATCAGTACAGCCTACCGCCTACCGCCTACCTGTTACCTAGGACTTCACAATTATGTGAAACTCTAGGAGCACTGCACCAACGCTTCTTACTCAAGAGTCATAAGATGTTAAGACTCTTTAGCCCAGTAATTTCACTAGCTACAGTGCCCTCCTACCGGAGCACAGTGATGTTTGCACGTCACTGCTCAGGCGGTAGAATAACTGGCACTGTTGGGTACCCACCTAGACGACCTCCTGCAAAGGAAGTCTACCCCCGGTATAAGTTCCCTATTGTAGCCTTTTTGAATAAATTTGGTACATTAAAGCAATAATTTATTGTATAATGCTTTTTATAGAAAAATAATATCTTTACATTAGACTCAAACATTTTGATTAGGACTTAAAAGTTAAAATTTCTTTCAAAAGACTTCAACGCGTTTGAAATTTTATTCATCTCAATGCGTTAAGGTAGGTAGTAAGTAAGTAGGTATGTATTTGGCTCAGAGCGCGTCTGCTTTACATCCGATCTGAATCCGTCAATCCGAATCCGAAACGACCGAGGCCGTTTTTTTCATACTAGAAGTTTTCGTATAAATATTAGGTACTATGAGTACTACTAACTATCGCACACCACTTTACGCAAATGGTTCGCTTTGTCAAATTCTCGTTTTCTTAGAGTGCTTTTAATAGATATATTTTATTTATTTCATATTATTTGACACTGCGACACAGTTTCACAAGTAGAGCTTGCCTAAATGGCTACTTCTGTCCGCTATCCATCCGTCAGAAACTATAACATACAACATGTTTTCCTACGCCGGACTGTCATTTCACGGATTCGGATCGTATATTTACTACCAGTACGTTATAATATTAAGTACCTATACATATACCTAGTAGGGTCTTTTTACGCTAGGTTCAGCTTGAAGCTTATAACTTCAAACTGAATTCTAAAGCATATTGTAAGTACACAATAGGGCACAATTCCAATATATTAGGTAACGCACTTGTATATCGTCGTTATATTTTGTCACGCACCAATTTAACAACAAGTAACGAGTATATATTATGTACAAATAAACGTCAGTTAGACCTCCCTTATTTACAGAGGCTTGAGATAATATACTCGGGTGGATGCCGTGGATTAATCTAAATGACGTGTCTAAAGTAGGGTAATCCTTTTTTTTTGACCCAGTAAAAATGCGTTACGCATCATCACCCCCACGCCGGGGGGCGCGGGGTGGTATGTGGGACTCCCCTGCCAGAAATGGGAGCGGGGGGGAGATGGGAAGTAGGGTAATCCTCCCCGTACACAAGGCAACTTCAAATCGCCTCAGTTGTGGTACCTACGCTACGTATAAAATAAGTTGTGCAATTCTTTAAGTTAGCCGTTTGGATTAATAGTCAATTAAGCACTAATAAACAGCTACAAATACAGATATTATATTAACAATTGTTAATTATAATTAGTAGTATATCAGATTAATTAAAAGTCTACGTCGGATATGACAACTTACGAACGTGTAGAGTAACTACCTGTGAAAAACGTTGAATGAAACTGTATATTAAGGAAAGGTGCTGAGAACCGGGCTCAGTAGCCCATATTTGTAGAGTCAGTCTAATAAGTATAATAGCGTACGTGCTGCTGATGATGGAATTAACAAAAACTAAAAAAACAGAGGCTCTACTAACTTCATAGTTGATGTAAAAGCAAAAAAAATACACAATTTGTCAATAGAAAGCGCCTAGCGGCGTCTATCCTGATATATACCCGTGCCTCAGTCGAAAGCCCGGAACAATTGCATAAGTTGAGTTACATAACACGACAATTGCACCCCTATCGCTGTACCCATATAATATTATGTGGTTATAGTAAGGCTAACCCCACATTAGTCATGGCTTAATCTCGAGTTACGTAAATCACGATCACCCGGCAAATATACGCCGCACGCTGGGCTGGTAAAACGCGACAAACACGTTGCTCAGCGTCGCGGCGCCCACAATTTACAATGTCACCGTCTCTAACGCAACTGTCGCACACTCCCAATGTGGTGCAGCCTTAGAAGTAAAGGATAGCATGCCCGCACTACCGGCACGGCGGTACTAGAGACTGTTTCCTAGTCCGTAACCACGTTGTCTTCCGCAAAATAAATAACTGTGATTGTACCGAGATCACTCGGCTAGACTATTATTAAAAAACTTCACATTACTATAATAATTTGTAGATAACTTACTCGTATATCTTTATATTTAATTTTATATAATTCAAAAGAAAAAGAACGAGTCTAAAAAATTAATTGAACTTAATAGAGCTATAATAATATAATATGTATGTATTTATAGTTTAAGAGGGATTTATTTAAGTACTAGCTGCGCCCAGCGGTTTTAACCGATGTACTGTAGCCTATGTGTTATTCCAGGGGCCCTAGACAAGCCCCGATCGTTTGTCGCTATCGTTAAAAAAATGTACTGAGATGACAGTCGTTTTCGTTTGTTTTTCGATAACGAATGTCATCTCAGTACATTTTTTTAGCGATAGCGACAAACGATCGGCGCTAGTCTAGGCCCCCAGGGTCTAAGCTATCTCTATACCAAACTTCAGCTCAATCTGTCCATCCGTTTAGACGTGAAAGAGTAACAAATATACATCCCGACATCCATGCATTCTTACAAACTTTCACGTTTATAATATTAGTTAAGAAACATATTACACTATAACTAAGTACAATTCTTACTTAACACTTTTACTTAACTTCTACTTCCATTTTTGAAGTTGGTTAGAGTTACTTAAAGCTCGCTTTAAGTAACCGTGAGTGAAATGCAGACGTTAATTTTTCCAAAACTACTGGTTAGATTTAGACCACTCTTTTTTATTGGTTTTAAAATTACTTAGTCCAACTTAGGGCATAGTTCAAATTTTATCAATGTCGGGTCAGTAGTTTTGAAGACATGAATTTACGTGTGCATTTTCCTCGCGGTTACTTGTGAGCTTGAAGTATTTTTAACCAACTTCAAAAAAGAAAACATCGTTGTATAACTAAGTTTTATTTTTATGTGGAAAAGTAAGAAGACGAGCAGGACGCTCTCCTGATGTTAAGAGATAACGCTGCCGATAATCAGTACAGCAGTGCTTCCCAGAATTTCACAATGATGTGCAATTCTAGGTGCACTGCACCAACGCTTCTTACTCAAGAGTCATAAGATGTTAAGACTCTTTAGCCCAGTAATTTCACTAGCTACAGTGCCCTCCTACCGAAGCACGCAGTAAGTATATTAGAACTTTGCGAATTGTTCATGTATTTTTTTAATTTTTACTTGTGTACCTAGTCATATAAAAAGATACATACAAATTATAAAGTAGATAGCTTAGCAAGTCAGCTATAGCTATTAGGTATATACCATCGCAGGTAATTATAAACACTAAAGTGTTCTTGATATTTTCACATATTATCATATCGGTTCATTAGTTTTTCAGGCTACAGTGGACGTCAACGACCGCAGCGCGTGTACGAAAATTAAACCTTCCCAACATCACGAATGCAGTTAAATACAACTAGGTAACTTACATAATACTAGTTTAAACTAATATTACCTAAACGTCTCCCCGATTATCTTCAATTACACGCACAACACTAAAAGTTAACCAGTAAAATTAAAAAGTTAACAACTGTTTCAGTTTTGTTTTGTTTTGATTGAAACTTTACGCCTGGCGTTACGCTTAGCGTTGTTTAATGTGCGAAGCAGGTTCGCGTCGCGGCGTTTCGCAGGTGACTAGCGCGATGTCGCACGAGCATGTTACACAATACTACCCTCACCATCGCCTTGTGTTATCCAACCTTTCAGTTCTGAGTTCAAGATGCAGATAGTAGAGCCCCATACGGCACATGGAGATAGGAACAAACTAGCTAATGCTTGCGTCTTTGCCCGCGTGGGAAAATCCTTTCTTAGCGGAGGTCTACATCATAAAACCTACATAATATATCTATTTTCCAAATTTCAAGCGAATACGTTCATCGGTTTGGGCTGTGCGTTGATAGATCAGCCAGTCTGTCACTCTTTCCTTTTTTATATTTAGACTAGCCTGTCCTGGCCTGTCCTGGCTTCGCCCGGATTTGATACAGCCAAGGGCGGATCCAGGATTTGGTCCTTGGGGCAAGGTGCAGACGGGCAAATATATAATATTATAATTTTTACTACGAAAAGTGTGTGTTTAGCTCGCTCTGAGCAGTTAGAAAGTTCAAATATCCTTAATAATAAGTGCGCGAGCAGCTTGCTGCCAGCGCCGAGAGAAAAATTATAATTTTGACCATGAAATATGTGCAAAATTCGTAACTCTACCATACTTCCGCCTATGGACACAGCCTTTGTTACTCAGAGATAAAGTATCGTTTTATTGGGGAAAAAAATATCAATATCCGTCCAATAGTTTTTGAGATTAAATATTTGATAAGGTTGTCTATAAGAGATTGCTTTATGCGATAAGACCGCCGATTGTTTACCTCTAGTTTAATGCTAGTCATATTATGTTCATAACTATTTCTTGTATTTTGGTATGCAATAAAGTATCATTCTATTCTGTTCTGTTCTGTTCTATTCTATTCTATTCTATTCTATTTGTAGCAAACATAATAAGTAGTAAATACAAATAGGTATATCCTCTATAACATAATATTAGATTTAGAGCGCTTCCGCACTGCTTCTGTTTCAAATCCGATCCGAATTCGACGGTCAGTTTCTGGGCCCCCTGCCCATTTCTGTTCGTGGTTTTAAGAATTTGGATGGTTATAGGGCCGTAGGTAAGCCAACATAAAAAATGTTATGCTACGTTCAACGCGCGCTTTAAAACGTAAATACATACCTATATGTTGTAAATGTAATAGTGCGGCTCCTTAGCTCGATTTTGTATGGAGGTATGACCCCAAGCGGCAGAAAGCATGAAACTTGGCATGCGTATAGCTTTACCGTTCATAAGAAGAAAGTTTTGTAGAAACCCCCCCCCCCCTCCCCCCCACTACAATGTTTCCACCTCTCCCCCCACTTTTATGTCCCTATTTTTAGTTTTTTGAGTTTTTCTTGAAATATTTGAAAGCTACAATAAAAAGTCAAGAAGAAGTTTATTCTCCGTAAAATTCTCTACAATATTGTCCTTTATAGTATATTGCCAGGACTTATATTTTCAAAAATATGATTTATTTCTTTTTTGAATATTTTCCAAAATGCCATATAAGACGTTCTCTGGGCGTAAAACATGTCGTTTTCATGCAGAGGTTTGAAACTTGGGACAATGATTCCTTATCTCTAAATAAGCTGATTAAGATAGAAAACCTCCCTATCACCCCCTCTGGCAGCAAGAAGGGGGGAGGGCAAAAGGCTAAATTTAATTTGAAAAAATACAAACAGTGTAAAATATACAATGACTTGGAACACAAAAAAATTGGTATTTTATTTTTATTGCTAAACATAACGCCACCAATACCGTTGTTTTATATCAGAAATGAAATCTACATCATCGGTTTATCCGAAATTGACACCGAAATTTTCCTCGTGGCTCTACATGGTCTCCCAGAGTCAATTAAATGAAGCAAGGTGGCGTGGCCCCTTTTGCCCGAGGCCTCCTTGCTGCCAGAGGGCGTGATAGGGGGGTTTTCGATCTAAATCAGCTTATTTGGAGATAAGGAATCATTGTGCCAAGTTTCAAACCTCTGCATGAAAACGACATGTTTTGCGCCCAGGAAACGTCTTATAATATGGCATTTTAGAAAATATTCAAAAAATAAATTAATCATATTTTTGAAACTATAAATCCTGGCAATATACTATAAACGACAATATTGTAGAGAATTTTACGGAGAATAAACTTCTCCTTGCCATTTTTATTCTAGCTCTCATAGTTTTCAAGAAAAACTCAAAAAGCTAAAAATAGTGACATAAAAGTGGGGGGAGAGGTGGAAACATTGTCGTGGGGGGGGGTGTTTCTACAAAAATTTCTTCTTATGAACGGTAAAGCTATACGCATGCCAATTTTTATGCTTTCTGCCGCTCGGGGTCATACATGGAGCTAAGGAGCCGGACTATAAAGCATTTTTCCAGATCATAATCATCTTGCTATTAAATATTACGATAACAGCGAACCGACCATCTTGATGCTTGGACCTGGACAAGCTATGAGGACAAAGAAGGGGGTAGGTTTACGAAAACTTATTACGTTCATTCTCTGAATTTATCCGTGTATATGAGCCACTGAGCCATGGCGGAAAAAGGAACCATATAAATATTGCTTCATACAAGTTTTATAAATGAAAATTCAGTGTTTCACCATCTTTAGAAAAAAAAACGAACAAATATTTGACATTTGTGATTGTGTCATGTGTCAGATGTCATTGTCGTTTTGCCTTTGTGTTTTCAATATTTTTCTGAGTGCACATTCCGTACGATTTCTTGTTTTTATCTAAAAATTCTGACGTCATAATCGGGTTTCCCTTTTCGAAAGTTCAGAAGTGAACGATAACGCGATTGTAAAAATATATTTACTGTGTTTTTTCCGAGAATAACGAGTGTTAGACGTGAATATGGCTAGCCATCAAGGACCAAGTGTTGCAGCGCCTACTGCGCCGGAAGATCTTCCTCCTCCTTACTCAGACGTGATTAGGAATCCTCAGTATGGATTTGTGGCGCCCGGAGTTGATCCGGTGGTCGGTGGATATCCGGCTCCGAAGCAGTTTACGGCGCCTGGTGTATATCCTCACCCTACAATAACGGTGACTAATACGCAGCCTCTCGCCGGAAACATACCGCCTCCTCCCCCCGGGCCCGTCGGCATAGTTCTGCCGCTGGCTGTGGGGACAGAACCCACCACCATCAACTGCTTCAACTGTGGGAAAACAGTCACCACGAGAGTAAACTACACCACTGCTTGGCACACACATTTAGTGGCTGGATCCATCTGTGTTGTTACCATGTAAGTATTGACATCCAATGTGTTTCACTACAAATTGAATACATAAGAAATTTATTGTCATTTGAGGGATTTGGGGATGTCCTAAATAGGTTTGAATGAATTGTGTGAATAAGGGAGTAAACAAAGATAATATTGCATTAGATAGAGTAGAATGGATGAGGAAAACATGTGACAATTCTATCTGGTGTGTGATAAAGACGGGAAGATGATAAAAAAATATGTACAATATGAGGGATTTATTGTGCAAGATCTAGATTTTACTTTCCTTGACTCTATACCAAAATAAATACCCAATAAAAATTGGCATTTATACTGCCTAGGTTACCCTACTTGTACTGTCATGTCAACAAAATGGAGCTGTGTAAGTGCTTTAATGTAGTCCACAGTAAGTCTTCATTTTTATTGTCTACTCATAATGAATGGAGAAAATCTAAATGTGGGATACTTTTCAAGATTATGCAATTAATTACAATACCTCAAAGCTTAAATCTTACAGATGTTTGTAATATATGTAATTCTATGTGCATATAATGCAGGTGTTTCCTTATTACTATTCTAAACCAGTTATTTAAATAAATTCTAGTTGGTTTTGTCCTGAGCTATGTTGAAGTAGGTGACTAAGAGATAATACCATACCCTACTTATATATATACCTACCTACATATTATGTTGATAAATAGGTACCTAGTTACACTATAATATAGTGATTTATTGAAAGAACAATATTTTATAATATGATATGTAAATCATAATAATTATTATCATAGTGTATCATGGATCATTCGATACATTCATACATCCAAAAGTCACCTTTGTACTGTATGTATAATATACCTAACAAATAAATAACAATGACTTTAATTTTTTTTAGATTACTTAAAAACGAAGGGGAGGATACAATTGATGATTATTAGCCCATATTTTTATGATTTTAAACATTTTATTGATCAAACTTTTTCTTTTTGTGTTGCGTTCATATCTGCAACCAGTCTCTAGACTATAAGCGGATTTGCTGGAGGTATTGGATGTTTCAGGGAATTAATCCAGTGATCATTTCCCTGCTTCAATTTCAATCACTAGTCGAACAAACTTAATTTTTGGACACTAGAATGACTACAAAATAAAACCTTATAAAAATGAGATCACAAACCCACTGAGTTGATTTTTTTGTTTTACCAGAACAATTTTGCATGGTTTATATATAGAAGGTTATTAATTATGTAATACTAGATGCACCCAGCGGTTTTACATGCTGTACTGTAGCCTATGTGTTATTCCAGGCTCTTAACTATATCTATTCCAAATTTCAACTTAATTGGTCCATCCTTTTAGGCATGGAGAAGTAACAAACATACACACTCACTAACTTTCGCCTTTAGAATATTAGTATAATTATCTTTTTCTCATTTTCCTTATATTTTTAATAGTCCTATGGTCACATTGATATGTACTCAAAGCCACTTCCCTCTCCATAATATATCTTCCCTTTTTTTATACATCGAAGTAAGAAGACGAGCAAGACGCTCTCCTGATGGTAAGAGATAACGCTGCCCATAATTAGTACAGTGCCACCCAGTGCACTGCGCCAACGCTTCTGACTTGAGAGTCATAAGATGTTAAGACTCTTCAGCCCAGTAATTTCACTAGCTACAGTGCCCTCCTATCGAAGCACAGTAATGTTTGCACATCACTGCTGAGGCGGTAGAATAACTAACACTGTTGGGGTACCCACCTAGTCGACCTGCAAAGGAAATCTACCCCTGGTAAAAACCTTACTTTGTTCCTATGATTTGTGGTTAATAAATGTCTATATTGTTTCCAGGGTTTGTTCATTGTGCTGCCTGGGGTTGATACCATACTGCTTCGACACATTCAAGGACGCGGAACACTACTGCCCTAACTGCAACACGTTTATTGGTAAAAGCAACAAATGTTAAACACCTTGTGATTGGTACTCTGAGCTCTAAACACAATGTACACGGGTTTTTATCTAAAATCTTTAACTATTACAGCATTTATAGTGAATTAATGGTAATCATAATGTCATTCGAGAAAGTTACATTGATTTAACTCAAAGAAAGTATCAGGATACTGTGAGAATGAAATGCAGTGAATTCATCAGTTAAACATAAAAATTGAGACAATTTTTCAACTGACAAAATCAACACTCACTATAGTTTTAAAATCGACAAAATCAAACGGAGGAGGTTTACAATTCGACGCATATAGGTATATATATTTTTTATATATTACCACATTATATCTATTTACAGAGTAGTCTGATTTTGAAAATTCTTTTCGTAATGGAAAGGGTGCTCCAAGGGTGGTCCCATAAAAATTTATGTCATAATGCCAACCCTAAGGTAGGAAAGCAGGGCTGATTGATGGTTCACTGCTGATTGCAGGAATATAGCCTTTCTAAAATGATAAAATAAAACTTTTTGGCAAAAAATTCGCCAAACATGCAAGTGTAAGCACACCAAGCGCCGACTCAAAATTACTGAGGTATACTAACATTCGTTTATTAATTTTTGTTTGTCAGTGTTTCGGCGGTTTAATTTTTTGCTAAAAAGTTTTATACACATACATGATTAAATCATGCATTCACTGCATTTCATTCTCGTGACATTCCTGGGATTATGGCAAGTCCAAAAAAATTATAATCAAATTAGCCCATCATTTAAATAATGAAAAATCTAACATACATATTTTTGGTTTGTGATTAAAATAAAAAAATGTCTGAGATAGCTTATAAGTTATTGGATGGAGATGTGCTATGTTACACCTTTCTTTAAGTTGAATAATATGTGTCTTATTGCTTAATGAAAGTCGATTTGAAATCTGTTTTTTTTTTAATTCACTAATGCTGTAATAGATTAATGTGTATACTTTGTGCATGTAGCCCTTCAAAATTGTTCCATTATCATATTAAAAGCTTCTTGACTGTGGTATACAACATGCTTTTGTGCAAATTCGTTTGTGTGGAAGTACAGTTTTACATACTGATCTTTTTAGAGGCAAGTCAGAGATTGTATTGGCCAATTCACACCATAGGCAATCACTATAAGTTGACAAAAATAAGATTTTGTTATAGACATAGAACAGTTAACATTAATAGACATTTCTCAACTTGGTCGCATAATCCAGCCGTATTAATATACATATAGTAAATAGTATGTCAGAATCAAGAAGCACCTATTATCTTTAAAGTTCTATGTCTCTAAGAACATTTAATTTTTGTCAGATTGCCATCAGTGTAATTAGCTAATACAGGCATGTAATTTTGTACCTTCCTTGCAATTTGTCCTGCAGTGAAATAAGTGTTAATTAAGGATAATTTTAAACACATTTATTATAACTTTTTACCTTACATTGTGCACTTTTGTTCTTGAATTTATTGAGGATAAACGTTTTTAGTGGTTTATTTAGAATGATTTACTTATCTACAATACTTTATTATCGTTATTTAAGAATATACAAAGTTCACAATGTAATCAGTTTTATTTATTGATGATTATTTTATAAGTCGTGACAATAAAGAGACGTTTTGAAAATGGCTGCCATTTTCCAATATCATTATAAGATGGCATAGTGTGCAATGACCTTAATTTATTTTTTTGTAAATTTACGCATTCACATGTAGGTATATTTTTAAATTACTTCATAGCTTGCCAACCTATCTTAGTATCTTAGTCTGAAATAAAATACCAAAAGCTGTTTTTACTTACTGTACCACATATCAATGATTTACCTTCATTTTCAACACGTATCTGTATTGCACGATTTATACATTGTTGTAATATTTTTGACTAAATCTTAATGGCCTAATATTATTTATTTGAAAATTTTTACGTTCGTATTAACATAATCGCGCTATTAAATTATTGTACATGTATAATATTTATACATCATTGCATAGATATAGCCCCAGAGCCAAGTAATTGGTAAGGCGATGATTCATATACAAGGTTACTTTTAATGCATAACTTCTTAAGGGCAGCAACATTAACTTAAATACGTAAAAATAGCTGTTCCATAGAAAAGATCGACGAAATGTATAGAAGACCTAAGCTGCTCATAATAGCACTCTCATGAACCTCTTATGGACAGCTAAGATTATAAGTAATATAGAACCCTGTATATGACTTGGAACTTGTTAATTACGTAACGTGCAGCCATGGAATTTTTCTATTCTAAATTTGTATTACGTATAAACAATGTCTAATATAATTGAATATATAATATTTTTCATTTATTATGTAGTTACTGATTTTGTCAAAATTATTTAGGGGGTTACATTTAGATAATCTTTAATTTAAAGGATATTATTATTATATTCGACATTTAATTGGCAGTTCTTTTAATTATTTCATAATAATGGAAGAGTAGTAAATAAAAGTATATTTTTGTAATAAAAAGTAAGTTATATAATACCTACTATGTATTTATTTTATAGATTTAGTGTGAATGATATGTAACTATTTTGTATCTTGTATGATTCAATTAAAAACAAGGCAAAGACTTTATAGGTCTTTTTAAAAACGAGTTATATTTTTAAACCAATATTGAGGTATCCATCATTTTTGGGTAGAAAAATGAAAATTTGATCTTCAGTATTGGTCCATCAGCCATTTTATCCCACCCTTTCGTAATATTTTGTAAGAATACCTTCCACCTACTCTTTTCTCAGTAGGATAGTATATCGACACGACATTATATTTTAGCAATTTTACTAACTTCATCACATTTTTATAAAATACTTAATAATATAATAAATGTGTATTTTTAACATTTATCTTGTGCTATAAATAAATGTTAAAAATACAATATAATGGTTATCTCTCCTGGTTTCACGTAAATTTGTTTCATAATTAGACATTTTAATTGACTATCCCCATTTGCCGTGTCTGGGCCCATATCCTGTCAAAAAGTAAAATTAGACTTTATTCATAACAAGATACTTTAATTGGTGTAAATGTTTGAGAGAAGCAACCCAAATTTAAAGTAAAGCTCTTCTAATACAAATTTAATCATATAGACTTATAATAATGTTAGTGTTAGTGCCTTGATCCGGGTGTGTTTGAGGAGCGCACAGTGCATGGATTGTATGATTGCAGGTACTAGACGAAACCGCTTCGCCCTCGGGACGAGACCCGATGTATATTCTCAACAATATTTCCTCCTCCAACCTGGCGCCACCTCTCAAACGCACCCAGGAACACTTTTGTAAAGTAATATGAAAACACTTTAGTACTTTATTATCGGGATAAACCATGCATAGTGAAATTAAAGCAAGTAGGCTGACGGTGTTTGGGAAAATAACTGAACAACGCTCGGAGCATAGGGTTGTCATATAAACTTATTTTCTGAAGTCATTTCTTCTTGCGGCAATCTGTAAATATACATCAGCTAGCGACGCGGTGCGGCCTTGAATGTCGGATACCGAGGGAGATTGAAATTTCGTGTGTGTGCCGCGTACACATACAAATCGCAAAATACCTTTGTTCTGTGTCGACCTACTTGCTATAGTTTTACTAAACTTCTTGTATGTATATGTACTTACATATTAAGTTAAGTTTTTGCTTTGGTGTTCACATATTAATTTGCAATATTAGCGTCATTGTGTTTTCATCAATCTATAGTATATTTTCATTGTTCATATGATATTTATATGGGTTAATATTAGGTTTAGTGATTTTCTTTAATAACCATAGCTAAAGGCGCAGTACTCGGAGTTTAAGGCGCTTTGTTGAATGCCCATCGACTAATGATAATTCGTAAGTTGGTGAGATATCCACTCGATACTAATAATCTCCGGCGCATGAGTTGAATAAAAATAGCTGCCTTCTCAGTTTGTGCAGGTCTGCTCATTCGAGACCTGAGAATTTGTAAAACTGTGCATTCAAGTTATTCAACTGACGCGCTACGGAAAAGTTTTTAAAGATAATCTGGTATTTCAAAATTGACAACTGTGGCATACATTATATATTATATTGCATGATTGGTAGGGTTCGTTCAAATTTAAAATGTACTCTAAGTTCGTAACGGTTTAGTGGAACAACGTGCACTTTAATAATGGGCGATCTCTAAGAACCTACTGTGTAAAGTAATAGAACACATCATAAAATATCATACCGTCCATTTTAATTTTGATTCATATTAGGAACTGACATAAGTTATCATCTAGGTATGGTAAATTGATATTTTTCAAGCTTTTCTAATATTGTGTATGTTTCAATTGAAACCGCGCTTATGTTCGTGTGCTATGCGATGAGATAGCTATATCATCAGCCTTAATTTCCCACTGCGGTACATAGGCCTCCCTTTGAAAGCTTAGGTCGCGCAAATCTTTTTGAATGATCTTAAGTTAGTCGTTTGATTGCGCAGCAGCAGTTCACTACAATATTTAATTTACTATGGCGTCGCCAGGCGTGGCGTAGTGGGCGAAATGGGACGATGATATCCGGAGGGTCGCTGAGGGTGGGTGGAGAAGAAAGACTGAAGACCGAGTTGAGTGGCGTGCCATTGGGGAGCTTGGTCCAACATTGAATGATGATGATGTAGCCAGTCTGCTGACTTCAGATCATTTAAAGAGATTTGCTCCATTTATAGACAACAGTTATTCCTTTACACTTACGAGCAAACAAATCAACTCAATTAATCACTTACACTCACATATTTATACTCGTACATACTCACAG
Organism: Hemithea aestivaria; assembly: GCA_947507615.1. Taxonomy (NCBI): domain Eukaryota; kingdom Metazoa; phylum Arthropoda; class Insecta; order Lepidoptera; family Geometridae; genus Hemithea; species Hemithea aestivaria. The sequence goes on along the minus strand of OX382344.1, from coordinate 9,001,461 downwards.
TTTGAGTTGATTTGGTTGTTCGCAAGTGTAGTTATTGGTCACTTTCCAGACGTACAATGACCGCGGCGCTAGTGTTCATGCAAAAATTAAAAGTTTATTCAATATGGAGTGATGACCCAAATCTGCCTATTTGGTGCATGCGTACTTGATAACAATGTTAATGTTTTTTAAATATGTTTCTAACTTTTAACATATAAAATATGATAATTAACCATTTGCATTCCCATGGATAACAACTTACCATATTTATTATATAATACCTATAATTGTCATCTCTAATATTGCTTTGGAATACATAAAAAATATAATTAATATACATAATATATGGACTGGGTGAGCGTGATTATAACGTATACAGGGTGACTGATTGCACTCTTTAAAAAAATATTTAAAATTAGGATGTGTACCTACTCGTTTTTCATTCGAAATATCGTTAAGCAGGTATAGAATAAATTCTACTTACTACTTTTATAATAATATAATAGTATACTTAGATGATAATAGAATAAAAATGTGAAAACAATATACATGTGGGAAACGGAACGTATTGAGAGATGATCTATGGTAGGAAGTGTGCAAGTGCAGTGTGAAGTGCGGTGCGGGTGAAAGAGAGGAAAGTTAAGTAATGCATGCAAGAGTGACAGAGAGAGTGTTAGCAATTAAGTTAGTTAATTAAGAATGTAAATGCGAGGAGACCGAAAGACGACAGCGAAGAAGTAAGACGTGTATTTGTGTGTTAATTTGATAAGAAGAAATAAATCAGTGAAATCTAAGACCGTGTCCGATTTATTGCAACGCATTACTCCCACATTTTTGGGGGCTCGTCCGGGATATGCGTAGCTACAGTCGGTCGGCGGAAGACGTAAGACGATTCAAGACGATGGCTGAAGCCTACAACGAGGAAGGCGATGGCGTCGGGGCGGTCTCGCCGGCGGCCATTGCACACGATAGCATTTATGGCTTCAACTCAATTAAAGATATTATAACGCCATTTACCGGAGAGGACAAGTCCCACTCTGTGTCGAAATGGGCTCAAGATATTGAAGATAACACGGGAATATTCGGGTGGAGCGCGCAACAACAATTAATTATTGCACGCCGGTCACTTTGCGGTACGGCGGGCCTGTGGCTGAGAACGGAAAAGGCGTTCCGAAATTATGACGAGCTGAAGACGGCGCTCTTGAAAGAATTCCCAGAAGCAGTGAACTCAAAAGAAATGCACGAGCTAATGGCGGCAAGAAGAAAGCGAAAAGACGAAACATATTATCAGTACATGCTCGTTATGAAGGAATTGGGAAAAAGAGCCAAATTTCCCGATTATGTCGCTATACAATATATCATCGACGGCATTTCAGACCTACAATGCAACAAAGTGGTCTTATACGGCGTGACGACGTACGCGGCGCTAAAAGAAAAATTGCAAATTTACGAGAAGATGAAAGATAATATGAAGAAAGGTGCGCGAGTGGAGCCGGCTGTGGACAAGAAAAAAGGAGCATCCAATTCCAGCAACGGCAGCCCCATGCGTTGCTATAATTGTGGTGAGAAAGGGCATAAATCCGCAGAGTGCTCAAGCGGAGTAAAATGCTTCAAGTGCAATCAGTTCGGCCATATTGCAACACGCTGCACTAACAAAGCGAGTGCAACCGGAAGCAACGCGCACGCAGAACGGAACGTCGGGCGGTCAACTTCGGCTATGTTCGGTAAATCTCCGGCAGCCAATGACGATCGGCGCGGGAGCGGCCATATTTATCTGCAGAGCGATGACACTGACAAGCTGTCATTGTCGAACGACGATGTAAACAAAGATGTTTTGATGGAAAATAATCGCAATGTGTGCCCCGAAAAACCATTTAAAGACGTAATTTTGGCAGGGGGCCATCGCCTGAGTGCTCTCATCGATTCCGGGAGTGATGTAAACTTAATATCCGCGGAAGTTTGTGCGAAATTGTTCGATGTGAGTTTTAATATCGGCGACTTGGTTTTGACCGGTTTAGGACATTCTAAAGTGCGTTCTTTGGGTAAATTTAAGACTGCTATTTCTATAGACGAACAGTGCTACGACGACGTGACGTTTCACATTGTACCTAGAGACTGTATGCCATTCGACGTAATAATTGGTCACGAATTTTTAAAAGGTGTAACGATGGTGATGAATGAAGGGCGTGTGAAAATATACAAGGACTCACTGTTGTCTTTGTATAATATAAATTGCATAAATGATAATTTTGATTGTTTGGTAGAACATGTACGAGATCCATTGGTGAGGCAAGAGGTATATCAGTGTGTGCAAGACTACTCCCCCGTCCAGGTGAAAGAGGCGCCTTTGGAGCTTAAGATTGTGCTTAAAGACGACGTGCCTGTAGCGCAGAGGCCACGACGACTGTCTTATGCGGAGCAGGGTATTGTAGAGAAACAAACAGAAGACGGCCAGCAATGGATTAAGCATGTCAGCCGAGTGCAAAGATGCATCAATAGTACATTTCAACGGAGTATCAACTCCACACCCTATGATTTACTCATCGGTAAGAAAATGAGGTGTAAAGAAGATATTAAGATGTCAGAATTGCTTCAAGAAGAAACTGTTAAGCAGTATAACAGCAGCAGGGAAGAGCTGCGTCAGAAGGCTAAGGAGCAAATACTTGCTGTTCAAGAGGAAAACAGAAAGTATCTTAATAAAAAAAGGAAAGAGAGATACAAGTATAACATAAAGCGAACCCAGTTTGGGAAAAATCTGAAGCTGAAGCCTAAATACCTAGGACCTTACCGTATTACCAAAAAATTCAAAGATCGGTATGAAATGCAAAAGGTCAGTGGCTCATCCGAGGGCCCAAACAGCACGTCCAGCTCTGCCGACCCGATGGAGAAGTGGCCAGGGTAGACTGGGACAGTTTCTTAAGTATGAATTTGTGAAAGGTTGTATGAATGATGACGAAATGGTATGAAAGTATTGTTAGGTATTGTTTTTCTTTATTGTAATTTCTAATATTTTAAGCTGAAAATGTTGTGTTAGCTTATAAGACGGCCTTATCAAAGATGTACCAAGGGTGTTTCAATTTATATCTGTAATGTAATGTCTAAGTATTACCTAAATTTTCAGTGAAGCAGAACCTATATTATTGTGGAATTAAATTAGTTTTTGGTGAAATTTAATTTAAGTTTTTATGAAGTTTAATATAGTTAAAGAGGTAAAATGAAACACCAGTTAAAATTAATAATGTTTATTTTGTTAAATAATTATTTAAGGTGTTACAATTTAAGATAGTTAGTAAGGCAACATTGTAAAGAGTGAAAGGAGTAGGAAAGGATGAGGGATAGCATGTCTGGGGACAGACATGAGAGCAGGATGGCCGAATGTGGGAAACGGAACGTATTGAGAGATGATCTATGGTAGGAAGTGTGCAAGTGCAGTGTGAAGTGCGGTGCGGGTGAAAGAGAGGAAAGTTAAGTAATGCATGCAAGAGTGACAGAGAGAGTGTTAGCAATTAAGTTAGTTAATTAAGAATGTAAATGCGAGGAGACCGAAAGACGACAGCGAAGAAGTAAGACGTGTATTTGTGTGTTAATTTGATAAGAAGAAATAAATCAGTGAAATCTAAGACCGTGTCCGACTCATTGCAACGCATTCATCCCACATACATAAATAATAAAATTGTGGACATTCACTTTTTATGCAGTTTTTCGTGACCATAATATGATACATAACTATGTAGAACAATAAATAATATATAATTGTTACGTCACCCTGTATATTAAATTTGTGGAACCAGGGGCCTTAAATGGGCCTATGCGAGAGGCTATTATTATTGTAACTATAATGTTACTTCAATCAAAATTATAATATAAATTACAATAACTGTTATAGCGCCTCCAGACTCACGCGAGAATTCTCCCAGAGTTATCGCGGCAGAAACATCATGTTATTCAAACTCATGCGACCTTCTGTTGTTCTTTTCTCATCCGAGCACCCCTTTGTAACGGATAGAACTGACAACAGAGGAAAACAGGCGAGCGCGAGAACGAGACGACGAGAAATCGATCACATTCACGCTTGGAAATTCTCTGCGTGAGTCTGGGGGCGCCTTGTAACTTTAGACGGCGGGTAGTGATTGTAAAAAAACTTTATTGTTGTATGCTGTTAAGAAACAAACTATTGGGTGCGTGGTCTTTTAAATCTGTCATGTTAACTTAGTGATTATAGCGCCACTATAGAAATAAGCTTTGTTCTTCAAATTCTTTCCAAGTTCTCTTCTACACATTTTTAAATGTGTGCACGAATAACATAATGTATATTTTTTTATCATAGAAATTATGAAATTAAAATGAAACATGCAATTAGATTATTCCGATAAGACTGGTTGAAAATTGTCTGGATTTATGTAAATACTGTAGAAAAAATTTCATGCAATTAAAATGCATAGATACTTATTTTACTTCAAATAATTTGTAATGTATTTATGCCATGAATTGTGATATTTTATTATTTATTGTAATAGTTAGGTACAAATACATACTACCAGTCTTTTTGTATATAAAATGTGTTGGCTAATGCAAGGTATATAATGTTGTGCACTATATCTCCATTCCTAATATTATCTCTTTTATTTTATGTACCTATCTTCAAAATAACTATTTTAATCCGGCTGTTAGCAAAAATCACCATCAGATTCTTTGCCTCGACATCTTACCTGTTGACTTTATAGACAGTTTTTTTACGGAGATAACCCTCTTGCTCCCACTGTATCTTTAACAACCCACTACATTTTAAACAATATGGACATCTATGAAGATAGTTTCAAAGTTCAAAATCGATTGTGCAAAAAAGTTTATACAGGAGTAAGTGGTGCGTGTACGAGGGTGTAATTAACGACATCTTAGCAGAAATGGTCGGACTAGTTTATATTATATACTCTTATGTATTTTGGTACCTAGGTAAAAAAAATAAGAGTGGCTCTACGATACTTGAATGGAAAAAATTAAGCAGCAGGGGGGAAGCAGTGAATTTGCACCATAAGGTAACTAAAATTCAAAATGTGAATTTATTTGAAATGTGATCGCTGAGTCACACTGTATAATTTTGTCTTTAATATGGTTACTATTTTAATGTACACAAAAGGACATGATTTTGTTTTACATTACGTACGCATTGTGCGGTTAGCTGCAATGCGGTCAGCCGTCCGGCTGGCTGAGCGATTGGAGCGTATTAGCGGATGTACGCACTACAGTAATTTTATAAAATATTATTTTGGACGAGTCCGATTAGCCGTACGGCTAGTGTATTGCGGCTACCCGCAAAGTACGTACAAAACATTACTCGGTGTAAACAACTTTTGTTAAGTGTAAAACTGTAATATGAGATAGTTATCCTACCGACCGCGCCAGTGCGTTAACGATGAGTAGTTTCTCTAAAAACAAGATGCAAATCCCTTGAGTGAAAGAGATGGATAGTGTAAGAAATCCATTACTGACCATTTCCACGAATTATTTATATTACTACTCTTTTGCTTATGTAGGATGCATATAATAAACTCATTGTTTTTTGTGGGACAACTACCTCATTAAACTCGATATTTAAATACTTCCATTTATATTATCTTTAGTGTTATGATGTTTAATTTTATTTAATGGCATCAGTGTGTTTTGTAATTACCATATATACCATACAAACTTATGAAATAAAGGGTTTCATAAAATTTATTCTTTTTATATTTTTTACGTACACAATGTTAAATACCTACATGGAAAAGCAAATGAATGTTCAGTTATCAGATATTTATTTATCTCAATGATAAGATAACTTTGGCTAGAACGATAACAACTTAGTCTAAGAGTGTGTATGTAGTAATCAATATGGCATTATAGAACAAATGTTTTGAAATTTTTCCTTTCAATATGGATAATGTGAACAGTGTTAATCCGGCCAGTCGTGACAATGAGAATACAATGGGTTATAGAGAACCTCCACCTCCTTACACTCCGAGCAATGTAGTAGAAAACCAGCCGTCTGTCATTCACCAAACTATAATTGTGCAAGGACCACTCAAGGATACCCCTATGTACTATATGTGCCCGCGATGCCAAGAAAGAGTCCTAACTAAAGTTAAATATGTCAGTTCCAAGGCTACACATATGTTCGCCGGATTTTTATGTGGATTGACTTTGTAAGTACATATTTTATATTGTTACTCTTTATATAGATCAGCTAATGTTAATATCCTTACTTAATGAAACAGTTACAGCTAATATGTTGATATTAGCACAGTGGAATGATCCAATTAACTTAGTACAATTTATGCAAATTTTTAGTGCTAAAGCACTGGAAGTGTCAGCTAATCTATTCAGTGATGACAATTTGCTTTTACTGTGTCTAAAAATTTGAAACAAAGACTGTTTCAATTCCTGCACCACAATAAACACAAAATATTTAATGAGTCAGCACATGTATTATAATGAAACGGCTCATAATCTAATCAGTATTATGAATCATTGTTTTGATTGTTTTCACAATATTTATGTTGCAGATGGTGCCTTATATGCTGTGTAGCTGCATTGCCATATTACTTCCAGACTTTCAAGAACGCCCAACATTATTGCCCCAACTGTGATGAATTACTCGGAACTTATTCAAAAATATAAATTTCCTACACTATTTTTATGTAATATTGTATATTTGTAATATATCTAGAATATTCTTTAAATTAATATTTTATCCTATAGGGAGGAGAACAGGTTATAAAATATATCTTTTTTTGTAAATTTTGTTCTTTATTTTACATTAACTCAAGTTTGTGGGCTTTATATTAAAAATCTTTTTTTGGAGAATATGTATTTCATCCTTTATCTTTGTGCCATAAGTCAATCAAACCAGCAGTTTACGATTAGACTGATCAGAAAACATGTATTATAAGGATAACCCTATGTCTCCGTTTATTACTGGACTGAAACACCTTCACAGATCTACCCTTAGCTATATTATTTATAAATTTACCAATGCTAAGCATGGATTTTTGAAATGAACAACATTTCAAGGGTTATATTAAAACTACAGAATACAAATCATCTATTTAATACTTATGAATTATATGGTACTTGCAGTCTAAAACAATCAGAGGCAATCTTCCACTTGCCGTCCACAGCCACAATCAAAAATGTTTGCTGGAATGCTTTTCTTACATCATCATTTTGATATGTGACATCCCCACAGGCCTGTATCAAGTAACTAAGTTTGTTTGATACCAAATTATCCGATAAAGGTTGAGCATCTAAAGTTCTTAGCACATGATTGCTGGCAGGCAAATCCATAAGGAACTTCTGAATCTTATCACTACCAGTGATACCATTTCCATTCCAAACTAGTAAACCAGTGTCAAGGTACAGTTTAGAGGTTAGATGCCGACTGTTGTCGACTTGTTTGTAGAATACTCTTGTAAATTCTTCTGCTGTTTCACAAGCGTTGTCCACATTCTTCACCACTGCGTCTGACATTTTTGTTTTGTAATATTGATGTTTCAAATTTTCTCTAGGGCAGAAAATGTATTGTATTTGCGATATCCTCTTCTTCTGCTTTCAAGTCTTGCGCTTTGCTGCTGTTGTTGATCCAAAATCTGCACCAAAACAATATTTTTGTGGTTGAGGCTGAGGCAGTAAATTCGTTTTACTGTTTAAGATTTTAATTAAGTCACACCTTAGCAATTGCAAATTAATTTGTATTCTTTAAATATTTATTTAATTATTAAATAATATGGTTTAATTATTTTGTTTTGAGGTTATTTTAACAGCTTCTTATACAGTTTTTGACAGTGACATTAATTGACAATGACAGCAAGCCGCTATTTGATTTTTCTTTTTTTGCATTTTTGTAACCTAAAAGGTTCTTGTATTTGCTAAAAGCTTTACAATTTTTCTTTGTAACCAATGAGGTGTGCATCTGCACTGAGTGTCTTTTTTTTGAAGTATCAGTAAAAAATCTGAAATTTACAGGGGAGTTAGTAAAAATATAGTAAAAAATAATGCACAGGGTCTCGAATTTCTAAAACTTGAATTGAACGAGATATGACCAAAAGATTAGGACACTCAATCCTGATGCGCCGCTAAATACGAATATTTTCAAAAGTATTGACCCTAGGATTATAATTTTTAGTTCTGGAGTTAGTAAAAAATTTCTAAAAACTTTTGGGAAATTTTCAAATCAATAGAATGTGCCGTTACAGATTTATAACGGTTTAACTAGGACACTCAGTTCTTACGCCGTAAGGATTGAGTGTCCTGCTAAATATGGGTTTATTGGAATAAATACATAAAAATAACATTACCATCTTATAGTCTGACCCTCAAAACAATTTCTAAAAGAGAAACTATGTCGAAAAAGCCTACCCTTTTAAAATAAATGAAAGATTTCATTTTTACGAAACGTCTGTACTGAGTGTCTTTTATTTTTGAAAAAAAAGGGTCAAATAGTAGTTTTAGAAATTTGGCACTTGGTGCAAAAGTTTTTACTAATTGAATACTAAAACATGATATATAATTTGTTTTTCTAAATTGTATATTTTTAGAGTAAATCCACTTTTTGCGGTTTTCTGTGTGTCTTTTTTTTTTCGAGGTTGAGCAAAATTAATGAAATTCACAGGGGAGTTAGTAAAAAATTAGTAAAAACTTTTGTAGTAAGTGGCGAATTTCTAAAACTTAAATTGAATTTTTTATGAGCAAAATACTAGGACACTCAATCCTTACGTTTTAAAAAAGTGAAAAACCTCGATATCTCGGTAAGTATTAACTTTTTTTTCAGGATTTTTTTTTCTAGAGTTAGTAAAGAATTTCTAAAAACTTTGTAAAAAAAAATATACAGGCTAACACGTGGTGTTACTGAGTTATAGCGGTTTAATTAGTTTCACTGAGCGTAAGAACTGAGTGTCCTAGTTAAACGGCTCTACAGATAAAACTAAACCTCTTAGATAAAAACAACTTATATCCACGAGTTTTACTAATTTTTTACTAACTCTGGATATAAAATTCATTTTTGTAAGTTTTATATTTTTTGAGAAAAACCACATTTTCATGTTTTTCACTGAGTGTCCCATTTTTTTCAAAATATCAAAATGATTTTTTCAGGAGAGTTAGTAAAACATTAGTTACAACGTTTGCACTAGGTGTCGAATTTCTAAAACTAAAATTATTCTTTTTATGATCAAATAACTACAGTCCAGACGCTCGAAAAACATGAAAAACCTCGATATCTCGATAAATATTAACTTTTTTCCTAGGATTTTTTTTTCAGTGGTTAGTAAAAAATTAGTAAAATCTTTTGCACTAGGTGCCCAATTTCTAAAACTGAAATCAAATTTTTTATAATCAAAAAACTAGGACACTCAATCCATACGTTTTAAAAAAGTGAAAAACCTCGATATCTCGGTAAGTATTAACTTTTTTTTCAGGATTTTTTTTCCAGTAGTTAGTAATGAATTTCTTAAAACTTTTACAAAAAAAACCAACAGGCTAATATGTGTTGTTACTGATTTATAGCGAATAATTAGTTTCACTGAGCGTAAGAACTGAGTGTCCTAGTTAAACGGCTCTACAGACAAAATTAAACCTCGTAGATAAAAACAACTTAGATCCACGAGTTTTACTAATTTTTTACTAACTCTGGATATAAAATTCATTTTTGTAAGTTTTATATTTTTTGAGAAAAACCACATTTTCATGTTTTTCACTGAGTGTCCCATTTTTTTCAAAATATCAAAATGATTTTTTCAGGAGAGTTAGTAAAACATTAGTTACAACGTTTGCACTAGGTGTCGAATTTCTAAAACTAAAATTATTCTTTTTATGATCAAATAACTACAGTCCAGACGCTCGAAAAACATGAAAAACCTCGATATCTCGATAAATATCAACTTTTTTCTTAGGATTTTTTTTTCAGTAGTTAGTAACGAATTTTTAAAAACTTTTACAAAAAAAACCAACAGGCTAACATGTGTTGTTACTGATTTATAGCGGTTAATTAATTCTGTTTTACGGAGCGAGCTAAATGAATAAAGCCGTGAGTTGTTCTCACCATGAATAATTCTTATACCTAGGCACTATTATTCAACTGACCACTATTTAATTTGTTGGCAATACTTTCTCTCTGATAACATACACGTTCAAACACTTGGCTGCCTCCCGACTCCCGGTGCCCAACTTTTACGAGGCTGCTGACTTTGGGAAGATCAACTTTTGCACACAGAATTGACACACTCACACACGCACACACACACACTAACACACATAATACACCTAGTGAGCTGTTTAATTGGATAAGAAGGAGGGCGCCGGCAACTGCAACATAGTTTTATAAACTATCGCAATTTCCAACGTTCATGGCGTTTAAGATTAACGTGTATTTTAAGCGCAAATAAAGATTTATTATTTATATTAAGGGGTACGATTTTGCAAATTTACGCTAGGGCGTATTACAAGACGGATGTCGCAAAATTTAACAAAATTTATAAGAAACTAGTTGTTTAAGGATTTGAAATTTTAAAATTGGTGCCAAATGTATTGTTATTTATGTTATTGGCTTTTATTTATATTGTTATGATTTTGCAAGTTTACGAGGGCGTAGTGCTAATCCATTCGCAGCTAGCAAAAGGAGCTCATAGTGAATAGGTCACTCATACAAATACGCACGAGTGGTGTATATTAGCGCTGCAGTACCTCATTCCCGCGTAAGTAAGACGGGCTCGCATATACTTACAGTAACACGTGTCAGGCAAGAATAGAATAGAAAACTCTTTATTGTTCACACAAATACAACAATATAAACTTAGAACTAAGATTACACAGAAAGAAGTGTTATAATTGGCGGTCTTATCGCTAATAGCGATCTCAAGGCAAGCTTGGTTGCAAACCTGCACAACGGTAAGTAAATCATTATACTGCCTGAGCATAGGCTCAGGTTGAGATTTAACAACCTCTGTGGCGCGGTGGGCTTATACCCGCCTGCAACGCAAAAGGTTGCGTGTTTGATTCCCGCATGGGACAAATGTTTGTGTGATCCACAGGTATTTGTTTCTGGTCTGGGTGGTTTTCAATATCTATTATAAGTATGTATTTAAAAACGAAAAGCATATAAGTATTATATCCGTTATCCTAACCACCATAACACAAGCATTAAGTTGCTTAGTTTGGGGTTAGGTGGCGCTGTGCGAAATGTCCTGAAATATTTATTTATTATTTATTTAATTATAGGTTAATGCAGATTTATCATGCACACCCCTAGCCCCTATACGTATGGTATGGTAGAACATATTATATTATAACTATTATTACAAGTTTTTAAAATACCTAACATTTTCCACATAAACTTCATTAGATAATGTATTCATCCAAAAGTTGGTTAATTCTGTGTGCAAAAGTTGATCTTCCCAAAGTCAGCAGCCTCGTAAAAGTTGGGCACCGGGAGTCGGGAGGCAGCCAAGTGTTTGAACGTGTATGTTATCAGAGAGAAAGTATTGCCAACAAATTAAATAGTGGTCAGTTGAATAATAGTGCCTAGGTATAAGAATTATTCATGGTGAGAACAACTCACGGCTTTATTCATTTAGCTCGCTCCGTAAAACAGAATTAATTAACCGCTATAAATCAGTAACAACACATGTTAGCCTGTTGGTTTTTTTTGTAAAAGTTTTTAGAAATTCGTTACTAACTACTGAAAAAAAAATCCTAAGAAAAAAGTTGATATTTATCGAGATATCGAGGTTTTTCATGTTTTTCGAGCGTCTGGACTGTAGTTATTTGATCATAAAAAGAATAATTTTAGTTTTAGAAATTCGACACCTAGTGCAAACGTTGTAACTAATGTTTTACTAACTCTCCTGAAAAAATCATTTTGATATTTTGAAAAAAATGGGACACTCAGTGAAAAACATGAAAATGTGGTTTTTCTCAAAAAATATAAAACTTACAAAAATGAATTTTATATCCAGAGTTAGTAAAAAATTAGTAAAACTCGTGGATCTAAGTTGTTTTTATCTACAAGGTTTAATTTTGTCTGTAGAGCCGTTTAACTAGGACACTCAGTTCTTACGCTCAGTGAAACTAATTATTCGCTATAAATCAGTAACAACACATATTAGCCTGTTGGTTTTTTTTGTAAAAGTTTTTAGAAATTCATTACTAACTACTGGAAAAAAAATCCTGAAAAAAAAGTTAATACTTACCGAGATATCGAGGTTTTTCACTTTTTTAAAACGTAAGGATTGAGTGTCCTAGTTTTTTGATTATAAAAAATTTGATTTCAGTTTTAGAAATTGGGCACCTAGTGCAAAAGATTTTACTAATTTTTTACTAACTACTGAAAAAAAAATCCTAGGAAAAAAGTTAATATTTATCGAGATATCGAGGTTTTTCATGTTTTTCGAGCGTCTGGACTGTAGTTATTTGATCATAAAAAGAATAATTTTAGTTTTAGAAATTCGACACCTAGTGCAAACGTTGTAACTAATGTTTTACTAACTCTCCTGAAAAAATCATTTTGATATTTTGAAAAAAATGGGACACTCAGTGAAAAACATGAAAATGTGGTTTTTCTCAAAAAATATAAAACTTACAAAAATGAATTTTATATCCAGAGTTAGTAAAAAATTAGTAAAACTCGTGGATATAAGTTGTTTTTATCTAAGAGGTTTAGTTTTATCTGTAGAGCCGTTTAACTAGGACACTCAGTTCTTACGCTCAGTGAAACTAATTAAACCGCTATAACTCAGTAACACCACGTGTTAGCCTGTATATTTTTTTTTACAAAGTTTTTAGAAATTCTTTACTAACTCTAGAAAAAAAAATCCTGAAAAAAAAGTTAATACTTACCGAGATATCGAGGTTTTTCACTTTTTTAAAACGTAAGGATTGAGTGTCCTAGTATTTTGCTCATAAAAAATTCAATTTAAGTTTTAGAAATTCGCCACTTACTACAAAAGTTTTTACTAATTTTTTACTAACTCCCCTGTGAATTTCATTAATTTTGCTCAACCTCGAAAAAAAAAGACACTCACAGAAAACCGCAAAAAGTGGATTTACTCTAAAAATATACAATTTAGAAAAACAAATTATATATCATGTTTTAGTATTCAATTAGTAAAAACTTTTGCACCAAGTGCCAAATTTCTAAAACTACTATTTGACCCTTTTTTTTCAAAAATAAAAGACACTCAGTACAGACGTTTCGTAAAAATGAAATCTTTCATTTATTTTAAAAGGGTAGGCTTTTTCGACATAGTTTCTCTTTTAGAAATTGTTTTGAGGGTCAGACTATAAGATGGTAATGTTATTTTTATGTATTTATTCCAATAAACCCATATTTAGCAGGACACTCAATCCTTACGGCGTAAGAACTGAGTGTCCTAGTTAAACCGTTATAAATCTGTAACGGCACATTCTATTGATTTGAAAATTTCCCAAAAGTTTTTAGAAATTTTTTACTAACTCCAGAACTAAAAATTATAATCCTAGGATCAATACTTTTGAAAATATTCGTATTTAGCGGCGCATCAGGATTGAGTGTCCTAATCTTTTGGTCATATCTCGTTCAATTCAAGTTTTAGAAATTCGAGACCCTGTGCATTATTTTTTACTATATTTTTACTAACTCCCCTGTAAATTTCAGATTTTTTACTGATACTTCAAAAAAAAGACACTCAGTGCAGATGCACACACCAATGAGCTACTATCCAAAAAATGTCTGATATCTTTATTGTTCGCAAGACTTTGCCAAAAGATTATGGGGGTCATCACACGCAAGCTAAATGAAATCCAGGCTCATGTATTTAAATTTATGATAACCGCAGCCTGCAAATTATTTAGATTTATTATTTTTAGGTATGAATATGAACCCAGATCATTCTGAATAATATCATAGGTTCCATGATAATAAATACGGTACTTAATATCATAACATAAATGAGTGTCAAATAAAGATAATTTATACAGTAAATAATTTTATTTCATAATGTCTTTATCTATTATATCGTACAAAGTTTCTTACGTATTATACAAGATTTCATAGTTCACTGTCGCCAGATATATGGACATTTGACACAATATTTCAGTAAACATTTAAAACTTTTAATTTAAATAATTATTAATGTATAAATTATTAGGAAATCATTTATTAAAAATCATAAAATTTTAGCATAAAACATTCAGCTATGATCAATTTAAATATCACCCTAAGGCACTGACAAAATTAATTAGATTATGTATAAAATACAAAAATATGTAAGAATAAATTATAATTAAAAGAGAGTAAATAAACATTCCTTAAAGTAAAAACTGTAGGTAAATTAATTCGGCAAATTATATTAGGTCTCGATATTACATTGAACTAAAATAAATCGTAGGGCTCGTAATCATAGTTAAACATCCCAAAATCTATATATTCATTATAATAATATATTATCATAACATACAATAGAATAACCTTAAAATAATATCAATAGAAACAATGAATAAATGTTATTTGACGAACACTCGGAAAGTCACTATTGCTGATTGCCTACTGCTGCCGTAAGGGACTGCGCAGACGGCACACTTTTTGTACGATCGAGTCTGCGGCGTACAAAAAGTCTGCATGGCGCGCAAAAAGTCTGTTGCGGATTTTTCACAGACTCAACGCACACGACGCACATCTTCGATCATTCTGTCGGCAGAGCTGTAGGGACGTAGACAGGCCCGGATTTAGCCAAAATGCCGCCCTGGGCAGTGAGAAAATGCCGCCCCCCTCCGCCGAAATATTATTTATAAACGCTCATCGGCTAGACATTTTGCTAAGAAATTTGTTGTCGAGTTCTTTCATATTATACGTAATTATGAATATTTATAAAAAAAAAATATACATCTAACTACGAAAGCTGTGTGTATAGCTTGCTTTGAAAAAGAGAAATTATAATTGAGAAATTTTATAATGCTAACTACAATAAGACCGCTGATTGTGAATTGTGACACATAGATTATAATACCGGGTTTTTATGTTTAAGTTTATTTTTCAATGTTTCAATAAAGTGTTTTATCTACCTATCTATCTGTCTACGACAGGTGTGCGTAAGACTCGCTTAGAGTGGCAAGAAAATTATAATATTATGTTGACTAAAAAGACTGCGAGCAGCTTGCTGCGAGCGAGACAATTTTGTATATGTTTTTGTAATTTTGTATTTTGTGACTACACAACAGTGGGCGCATACTTCACCCTGAGTGCCAAAATCGCTGTGAGCACCGAGAAAATTTTGTTTTTGTGACTATATAAACAATGGATGCATAGTTTGCTCCGAGTGTTAAAATAAAAAAAAAAAAATTATTCAAAGCGCGAGAAGCTAGCTGCGAGCACCAAGAAAATTTTGTATATCTGACTGCAAAAAGTGAGTGCGTAGTTCGTTTTGAGTGCCAAAAATAAAAAAAAGAAGGCGAGCAACTAGCTGCAAATGCCTAGAAAAGTCTTGCTACGAAAAGTGGACGGATAGCTCGTTTGGAGCAAAAATCTTGAGTTTGTGTGGCCAGTATTCCAGACTTCTTATTATGAGCGCAAAAAAAAAATTATAATAATAACCAGCGTGATTGAGAATACAAATTTTAATTCAACATCGGATGTTTATGGATTGAATATTTTTTTCTCGTTTCGAAATTTGCCGCCCTCAGTAAATTTGCCGCCCCCTGAAAATTTGCCGCCCTGGGCACTCGCCCCGAATGCCCCTAGTGTAAATCCAGGGCTGGACGTAGACGCTATGGAAATCGTGCAGAGATCGCGAAGTATTATTTTGTACATGAAGTACAGAAAAAGAAGAAGAAAGAAGCGTTACGTCCACCACTAGCAAATGCAGATTGCAGACTAAAGTGTGTGCCGTCTGCGTTAGCGCGCGTTGAAGCAAACGTTCTATTTTTTTCACACACTTTTTGTGCGGAGCGGCGCGACGCGGCGCGATCCGGTCTGCCCGAATTACACGGATTATTTGTGTGCCGGACTTTTTGCGCGTCGTGTGCGTTACTGCATATAATTGCATAGGTTCTATTTTCACAGACTAAAAAGTGCGTCATGGATAGTCTGTCGTCTGCGCAGCCCCTAAATGTACACTACCGACGGAAAGTTTCCGGACAAGCTTCTTGTTTACTTTTTAATTGAAATATGATGCCTAAACACGTTAACTTAATATATAACGAAAACGCTATGTTAGTTTACAAAGTGTGTACGATCGTGTCTTCGACTTTCCTCCCTGCCCCCGCGCACTGTTTGTGAAAAACAAAATAAAATCGTCATCCGTAACATTTAGTACGCATTTGGAATGCAACAAAGTGAACGTATTTGAATTATTTTTTGCTATTTCTTATAAGAGTTGGATTATTTTTTGTATTTTTTCGATTTTTTAGTAGCGATTTTATTATTTCCACATAATTATAATACTTTTAAGGTAAGTAAATTTCCTTGTTTTGTGGTATTACTTCCAGTAATCTTGTAGTCAAAATAATTAATTTTTTTCATTAATTTATTTAAGAAAATGGGAAGGCACCCTAATACAAGTATAGAACAACGTGCATCTATTGTTGCTCTTCACAATGAAGGTTTTAATATACGTTATATTGCGAAAAAATTAAAAATACCGCGTTCTACTGTCGGAGATGCTATCACTCGTTTTGAAAAAACTGGTTCAAATCAAGACAGAAAACGCAGTGGGAGGCCTCGTGTAACTTCTAAAGCAGAGGATAAGTCCCTAATCATCATGTCTAAAATGAATAGGAAGCTTACAGCACCGGAAATTCAAATGCGGTTCAATGAAAGTCATGGTAAACAGATATCAGTAAGTGTAGTAAAGGAACGCTTACAAAAAGCTGGCCTAAATGGCAGAATTTCTACAAAGAAACCACTCTTGCGACGCGGAAATAGAAAGAAAAGACTAGAATGGGCCCTTGAACATAAAGATTGGACAGTAGAAAACTGGAAACAAGTCCTGTGGACTGATGAGTCCAAATTCGAAATGTTTGGACAAAAGCGAAGAATTTATGTTCGTCGCAGATCTTCAGAAAAAATGCATCCCGATACTATAACTCCAACTGTTAAACATGGAGGTGGCTCTGTGATGGTGTGGGGGTGTTTTTCATATGCCGGAGTAGGGGATCTCTACAGAATTAAAGGAACCCTGGACAGAAATGGTTACCATCACATATTAAAGACGCATGCTAACCCTTCTGGGATGCGCCTAATTGGCCGTGGGTATGTGTTTCAGCAAGATAATGACCCAAAGCACACATCTAAGCTTTGTCTCAACTATTTAAAAAATAAAGAAAATAGTGGAGAATTAAAAATTATGAAATGCCCCCAGTCTCCGGATCTAAATCCAATAGAATTATTGTGGGATGAACTGGATCGGAAAGTTAGAAAATTGAATCCCACTTCTTCGGATGATCTTTGGAAGGCTCTTCAAACGTCTTGGAATAATATACCAAAAAGTGTGTTAGAAAAACTGATAAAAAGAATGCCGCGTGTAGTTAAAAAATTAGTGGCGGTCAGAGGTGGTTTCTTTAATGAAAAGAAAGTGTAGCAGTATAAAATGAAAGAGATAAAAAATGTTGATGGTTTTAATCGTAGAATGTTATCTTTTAATATTTTTAAAATAAAACTTTTTTAACTTGATTTAATTTACTTTTAAGAATTGTTTTAATAAATTTTCACCTTGTCCGGAAACTTTCTGTCGGCAGTGTACATAAAAATAGAAGCTATTTAATTACCTTTCCGAAAGCTATATCATATTAGATAACTTCCATATACATAGCACAACTATCTGAATAAGTCACTAGAAGACGCTTAACTTAACGAGCGCGCATTTTGTATCAACTAACTCCAGTATTTTCTCTGTCTTCCTATTTCGAAGTAGACGATTTATCTGAAAATTGCACTTTTTCATAATTTATTAAAAAATAATATTTAAAATACCCCTTTCTTTAAAAAAGGTTGAGACGAGGGCGAGGACACGACTAAAAACACGGGGGTTAACCCTTTAACCGCCACCGTCGGATATATCCGACAAGCCTGTTCTGTTACGTAACCGCCAGAGTCGTATATTTCCGACTGCACTTTAAATCTACATTTTAAGTCATAACACTGTATTTTATAAAACTATACTCGTAATTAGCTAAATATTTATAATTCAAAAAACTTGCCTGGCGCTTGCGGGCACGACAAGTGATTTTAAGTCTGGCGGTTAAAAGGTTAAGTAGCGTAGAAACGATATCCTTCCATTAACTTATTCGGACTTTTCTTATACATTCCATAAATTAATTTAAAATAAATTGGCGGATTTAATCAAAGTTTAAAATTAAGTTAATGATATTGCATCTTTCCAGTGTGATGTTGCTACCGAAAAATATTTCTTTTAATGCGTAATGTTATTTACTTTTGAAAATAAATAGGGAAATACCTATACGTTTTCCTCAAAATAGATGTACATTTCCTATTGGAAAGATGCCAAATCAATAATATAACATTCCTATTTCCTAATTAACAATAGTAGGCCCAGACCGATTAAGCCAAATTAATACTAGGGATGTCCCTTGGACTTTTATTTGAAAAGTCCAAATAAATACCTCAAGAGACTTGAAAAGAGACTGACTTGTCCGGTCCTACCACAGCAATTTCTGTTTGCACTTGACTTTAAGTGCGACATTCACAATGAAAATAATTCCATGGTTTAACACACATTCAAGTCCGTACAGACTTGATAACAATTTTAGATGTAGCCTTCACTTATGTAGATTAGACTTTAGACTCACAGATATGTATTAGGTTAGATGCCACAAGTACTCGAATTTGTATGAAAAAGTGATACTATTAGTTCTTTGTTATTTGAGACATTGAATCTAAACAGTTGTTATGTTGTTTTTTGTGAATAAACTGTTTTTACAACGTCAAATTCAAAATGTACTTATTCAAATATGCCGCAATGGAGTCGACCATTTGCAAATCAATGTTTTAGGATAAATTCTCAATTGAGGGAGGACATACGAAAACGACTGTCATTTCAGTACATTTTTTTATCGATAGGGACAAACTATTGGCGCTTGTCTGGGGCCCAAGGTTTACTCATGGTATTAATCCTAACACATATCTGTAATTTGATTTAACGAGTATCAAACAGAGGCTGCTATGATAAATTATATCAAAGGACAACACAACAGTGCCTTCGTTTCTAATCTGTGAGTAACTAACATGGCTACTTATTTAATCTAAATTGCATTGCACTGGATTTCACACTTTTAAATAAACAAACAAAAACATACCGTTACACAAGTCAATACAACACAAATTTGAGCGTTCTGGAAATCGAGAATCAATGAAATGGTAGATAAAGCCTGTCACATACGTAACTTTAAAATTATTATATGGCCTAAAGATGGTAAAAATACAATTTAGCAGAGGATAAGATATAAAAGCTAAGAGTGCTCACACGATATTCCCACCAATATTCTATAATATTGTGGACGTTTATCGAACGACACGACTCACTCATTTCGCAGCGGTTCATGTAAAACAGCAAACGGGAACTTTGTTTCTTCTGACAATAAATCATATTTAAGAAAACTCAAATCGTGGGGTTAACCCACGATTAATGCAACAGGTTCCTTGTTTTTTTTTTGCTTGGCACTTGCGCGATGTTTTGTAAGAGGTCTTTTCTATGTTAGAGACAGACGCACAAACAGACGGCGCGCCTGATATTGAGCGGTTACCGTCGCCTATAGACATCTATTGACAATACTTGTGATGTTTCCACACAACTATTATAATAACAAAGGTTTATTTTAGGTTACTCTTTAAACTTCTGAAGTTGTAATTTTTGCCGATGGACTTAAGAATTGAAACAAAACATGTATGTCCAATCTAGACTCAGTAGACCAACAATTTTATATTACATCTGATCAACTGCCAAATTTCACTACTATAGCTCTATAATAAAGTTACTTATGTGACATGCTTCAAGGTACATTAGATGGACGAGCGCGGAAGTGTTAACATTTCGTATAAAATAGCAAAACATTTGAACTTTACAATGCGTTTGAACGGTTCGTGTCCACAATATGAACGTAATGTGTAGTGTACAGCGAGTCACGGTCGCCGCCCGCCGGAGGGTAGGAATGAGGCCTCGATACTGCTTGCATAAGCTATCTTGGCTATCGTTATTTTTCCTCTAAGCCAACCTGAAAAAAAGACTATAATTAGAAATAATTTCATTTATTACCTTTATTTTCACGTCTTTGCGCGTGGAGGGATTTATCCCACCTTTTAGGTTTAATTTACTACATCATTAAATCTGTAATCAAAAACCCAATACATCGGTTTGGGTTGTGCGTCGATAGATCAGTCAAACAGTCCACTCTGTCCTTACATTATTATGTTTACATTTACAATAAAAATTACTGGGCTGAGGAGTCTTAACATCTTATGACTCTCAAGTAGGAAGCGTTGGCGCAGTGCACTGGGTGGCACTGTACTAATTATGGGCAGCGTTATCTCTTACCATCAGGAGAGCGTCTTGCTCGTCTTCTTACTTCGTTGTATAAAAAAAAAAGTACTCCAACTAAAAAATCATTTTTTCTTTATCAATATAATAAGATCTATGAAGTACCTAAAGCGATGAGACCATAAGACTGCCAATTAAGAGTTATCTAATCTATCTACAGATGTAAGATAATTATCTTACATCACTACAAAAACTTACTACTAGAAATCGTTTAATGAAAACTTACCTGTGACGGACCATTACAAACATCGAGGTTGTGTTTTTCGGACAGCCCCATTAGTCTCTCCTGCAAAGAAAATGAAATTAATTATAGTTTATAATAAAAACATTTAATATAAGTCCTAGATAATACTGAGAAAAAACTACTAGACTTACCAGGGGTAGACTTCCTTTGCAGGACGTCGACTAGGTGGGTACCCCAACAGTGCCAGTTATTCTACCGCCTGAGCAGTGATGTGCAAACATTACTGGGCTGAAGAGTCTTAACATCTTATGACTCTCAAATAGGAAGCGTTGGTGCAGTGCGTTCGGTAGCACTGTACTGATTATGGGCAGCATTATCTCTAACCATCCGGAGAGCGTCTTGCTCGTCTTCTTACTTCGTTGTATAAAAAAGGTAATACTGATAAAAATGTGTTTACCTCTGTAAGCCTCTCCGCGTCGGCAAAATTATGATTGTGGTTCGCCTTCGCCTGCGATAACTGTGCTTCTAGCGAGTCTATTTTACTCTGCATCTGTACACAAAAATAACATACATTAAAACCTGTCTAATAATTATCTTATGAAACCTACTCAAAATATTATGTATATCATATTATGAAGGAGAAAGTTCGTACGTAGCTATATGAGTGTGTATATTTGCAGCTCTTTCACAAAAAACTACTAAACCAGATTACGATGAAACTTGGAACTTTGTAACTTGGTATATATCGAAAACTACTAGGCTAGTCAGTTTCCGATATTCGCACGGGATCAGCACGGTTATTCACTTATCCGTGAAAGAACCGAACCGAATACCGAATTGTCAAAAATGTATGAAATGACGTATTATGTAGATACAACTTGACATGTCATGTCACGCCATTTCATACATTTTTGACAATTCGGTATTCGGTTCGGTTCCCTAACCGGTAAGTGCCCTGCTGGTATCTCGTGTGAAACATGGGATCGCAACTAGATATTACATTCAAGCTGGGATCACAGGGTTCAATGTGAAGGTTTTTATTTATGATAAGAAACTCTTTATTGATCCACATTTAAAGCAAATTATACAAAAAACAAAATTAAAACTTAGGGTGTATCAATTGGCGGTATGTATATTTAATAAAGGATACAATAAAAATGGGTAGGCTGTGATTTAACAGGCCTAATGAGGTTAAAACAATAATCGAACAATCTCTTCTAATCGGATAATTCCTTCACCAATGACAATCATTATCAGAAAAGAGGAAAACAATAAAGATGTTCGTGGAAACATTGTAGAGATATCACTTATCACACACTCGAGAAACATCAAACAAAAATGATAACAATTCCGTCACCGTAGTTTAGATTATATGTTTGACGAACGGAGGAAGTAGTTACATTTGATCAAATAGGGTTGTAAGAGTTCGAATTCTAGAAACTGCACGGAGATGATGCACTTTTTTGAGAGTGGTCATAATTTCATATATTAATTAAATAGAATAATATTTATTTTAGATCCACACACAAGCAGACGGCCCGCTTGACGCAGTGCAAGTAAAAATCCCTCTAAAAGTCATGAAATACCAACTTTTACACCAATGTGTAATAATTTGGCCTTTATTGATTGTCTATCATATAGGCATGGTAAATTCCTCCCAAAAACAATAAATTTTCATCTTTGTATAAGAAATTTACAATTAATAAGTGTCCAAATGAAATATAGTAAGAAATGTAAATGTAGCAAGAAGATAACAACAATAGGTAAAAAACATTGCTTTAAACGTAGTCGGCACAAAAGCACACGAAATTATATAATTCCGGTGTGTACCTCCTCCATAATTGCTGGCAGTGACTTTTCTATGCAGGAGTAGGCGAAGGCCAGAGGTTCCTACATAAACAATTACATTAAAATTGATTTGTTTAAGAACCAGCAACTTTCAGTGGTGCTCACACAAAGATATACTCTATTGCATGGATTGGCAAAGCAAAGCACTCTATTTCGATGAACATTGATTTAAGTATTTAATTTATTTTATTATAAAAGTACCTACTTAATAAATTTGTTGCATACAATTTGAGTCTTATTTGCATGGATTGGCAAAGCAAAGCACTCTATTTCGATGAACATTGATTTAAGTATTTAATTTATTTTATTATAAAAGTACCTACTTAATAAATTTGTTGCATACAATTTGAGTCTTATTTGCATGGATTGGCAAAGCAAAGCACTCTATTTCGATGAACATTGATTTAAGTATTTAATTTCTTTTATTATAAAAGTACCTACTTAATAAATTTGTTGCATACAATTTGAGTCTTATTTGCATGGATTGGCAAAGCAAAGCACTCTATTTCGATGAACATTGATTTAAGTATTTAATTTCTTTTATTATAAAAATACCTGCTTAATAAATATGTTGCATAAAATTTGAGTCTTATGACACATTCATAAATTGCATTTAATAGCGGGAGAGTAGACTCTGTTATATGAATTTTCAGTTTGTTTAATTGGTGGTTGTTAAAATAGAATAAAAATGAATTTTCAAAAGTGCTTCACTGTAGCCTATTTGAATATAAATGCAATATAGGTTCTGCAATATGGATATGATGAAATTTTTAATCCTTGTTTTTCTAAACTTTTCTCGTAATTTCTTAAGCGGTTAATAGTCGCTGAGACTGTCTCGCTCGCACGATACGACTTATTGTCAAATAACAATTGATAAAATTGACTTTTTGGAAATGTGTTAAATTGAAAATTTTGCTCATATTTTATAACTATTCCCAGTTTACTACCTTAAATAACAACAATGGCATTCTCAATTATATGAAAAATATCTATCTTTAAACATATGCCTCAACCATTTAATAAAGTATCTAACTGGTTATACTTTTGTATAAAAATATGAGCTAAATTTTCAATTTAACACATTTCCAAAAAGTGAATTTTATCAATTGTTATTTGACAATTTGTTATATCGTGCGAGCGAGACAGAGGTTCAGCGACTATTAGCCGCTTAATATTGGGTGTCCATTACGGTTATTAATTTGAAAATTTCCACAATTTCAAATGTGACATAATATTATATATTATATCTTCAGTATATTATGATATGTCGGGTGTACTGACTTGTAAGACGGTTCGTTGGCGCAATGTGTCGAGCTCCTGTTGTTTGTCGGCGAGCTGCTGCGCCCAGCGACGCTCCTCTGACGTCACGTTGTGCTGGAGCCGACTGAGGACGCCCTCCTGCATGCAATATCAACACATTCTACATCAATTCATTCATTATTTATATAAATACTAGCTTACCCGGCAAACGTTGTTTTGCCATATAAATAATTTCCTAGTAATTTCTAGTGTAGACAAAAAATAGCTTACTTATTGGAAGTATGTATGTATGTTAGAATGTGTATATTGTATGTATGTAAGAATGTGGTATATGCGTGAAATAATCATTATTTTATGGAAAAAATTTTCAAACAAAAGTAAAAAAATTAATTTTATGAAAACATTGTCTCTTATAATTTTTTCATACAACCAATATTTCCATTGACATTTCAAAATAAAGATTCATAATGATTGATTTTTTGGAAACTAAGAAAATCTTAATTGTTCAATTACATTTTTTTAATAAAATTAAATTAAAATTACATTTTTATAAGATCAACAACATTTTCGATAAAATCACTTGATTAACTAATCGTGCAAAATACACTCAAAATTGATAATTTAATTATTATTGATAAAATAGCAATGATTAAAAGTTAATATGAGAGTTACACTAAGATAGCAAAATAATAATTGTCAACGTTACTACTACACTTGATGCATAAACAATAATGATGGCCGACAACTGTGTAGGGAGTGAGAAAGAAAGGAGACCGGCTTCGTTCTCATCCCTACTCCGTGCTGTTTACTGGGTCAGAAGTGACATCTGTAGACATCTGGCGGGGATAACTAATTAAATGACGATTGATCAGTTTTCGACCGGAGAGGAAAAATTATTAAATTATTAAAATGGCTATTAAAAAATAAGGGTTGATCGTAGAAGGGTAAAAATTGAGGATTGTATGTATTTTTGTATGTTGTATCATAAAAAAATAGAAATTAAAAATTTTGTCTAAAAAATAAAAAAAAAATTTAGGGGTGGACTACCCCTAACATTTAGGGGGATGAAAAATAGATGTTGGTCGATTCTCATAGATACCGGATAAGCACAAAAAATTTCATCAAAATCGGTCAAGCCGTTTCGGAGGAGTATGGCAACGAAAACTGTGACACGAGAATTTTATATATTAGATATAGGGATAAACACAAAGGTGGACAGTAGACACTAGTTCTACTTTTAAACTTTATTTCGGTCGCTTATAGACTACGGATGAAATTTGCCGGCAATATTCAAAATTCCAAAGTTACCATATCAACTTTGGATATATTGCCGTCTTTTTTGTGAATATTTTGCAGTGTTGCTACAGCAACTTTGGGAATATAGCCGGCAATTTTCATCCCTATTATAGACCAACACAAATAGGGTTGCCGCAGCGTAATCAACTTTGACGCTTAATAACTCCAGTGAGTGTGTGTCAGAAAATGTATTGTTGGTATTGAGGTCAGCTATTATCTACATCTACGTACTGGTCACGATTTTGAAAAAATAAAATAAAAGGCATACCAGTAGGTTTGCCACAAATCTTCAAGCCCCTGTCTTCTCAAGGCAAGATTTAACATTCCAAATTCAATCTACAAATTATAATAGAACCAATTTAACTCACCGTGTCATCAATGACCCTCTTATATTTATCCACGAGCCCTTGCAAATGCTCATTTTGCTCCTGAAGTTCCGAAACTCTCTCATCACTCTTAGGGACGACGGGGGCGATTTCTCTCTTCTCTTGCTCGGTGATCCTCTTTTCTAACTCCTGCTTCTCTGCTTGCCGTTTGAGCAGTTCCTTCTTGAGGTTGTCTGCGAAGGTTTTCAGCCATTCCTGGCCGACTGCTGAGCCTGGCGCGGCGGTGGGGCATACTGAGCGGAGGACATTCGCTACTTCGTTGTAATGGGACTCTTGCGCTTTCGCTATCGCTTCCTGTAACGTATGTTATCTTTGTACGATCATTTACACACGTATAACTTTCCCTACACATTTTTATGTCCTTAAAATATGATATAGATTTATTTAAAAAAGATTACTGTTATTTTCAGATACTTGTGAGTACAAGTCTAAATATATAAAAGGAAAGAGTGACTGACTGATCTATCAACGCACAGCCTAAACCGCTGAAGAGATTGAGTTGAAATTTGGAACACAGATAGGTTTTATAACGTAGACCTCCGCTAAGAAAGGATTTTGTCATGCGGGCAAAGCGGCGAGCGTAAGCTAGTTAGTATATAAAAGACTAGCTTATGCTCGCGGCTTTGCCCGCATGGCGCAATTCTTTCTTAGCCGAAGTCTTTATCATAAAACCTATGTGTGTTCCAAATTTCAACCCAATCCGTCAAGCTGTTTAGGCTGTGCGTTGACAGATCAATCAGTCATTCTTTCCTTTGATATATTTAGATGACAGATGATATGACGACCCGCTTGATATCCGTAACATACGAGTATGTAGCACAATGTAGGTTATTGACTTTTCTACATTATCTCCTTCAGAATGTGTATATTCGAGAAAATGTCTGCGTCCACAGGCGCCCAAACATTGCGTCCAAAACAATAGCACGGGACGATTTGCGGCTAATTTGCTCCTTCTGGACCAGGTCTAAACCTAAGGCATGACAGGAACAGTCTTTTACGACATTTTTGTCCTATCTTATTATGTACAAGGACATGGATGTAGCGTCCGTGGACCAGTGGTCATAACTCCGACTTGTAAGCTGCTGGTCCTGGGTTCAAATCTCAGTGTGGCAAAGATTTTCGCCTGGACGCTACCGTGTTTCGGAAGGCACGTAAAACTGTGGGTCCCGGCTGTTTCCTATAAGATATGTGGGAGGCAGTCGTTAGGTCATGTTGCAGGCCTTGTAGGAATCCCGGCGACCTGAAACTGCAACATATAGGTTGGCCACACGACCTATAATTTGTGATTTGACTCTGACAGTGTAAGTTGGGTAACCTGTTCTGTTGGAGTATAAACCTCAATTATTATTGTATTTTTTTATGGATAGAAACGGTCTTTTACGACATTTTTGTCCTATATAAACATGACACAAGTAAAAGCAACACAGATGAAGTAAGCGAAGCCGGCCAAAGAGGTGTTCAACATTGAATGTGCGTCATATGAATACACGTTTAAAGCATCAACTTACGCGCAAGTCTTGGGCCGGCAACGTTCCCTTCGTCTGATTCTGTAGGGCCTTTTCGGCGGATTGTAACGCCTCCATTACTTTCCAGTTTTTAGTTCGCAACTCCTGGACGGGAGTTAAGTAGATGGTTAGTTTTTAAATCATGCGAAGAAAATAAAATGAAAAAAAAAAGCGAAGAAATAAAAATGATGGCTGTAAAAAAATGGCGGACAGTCTTTTTGCCAAACATCATATTATAAAAAACCCTTCACAATATAAAAATATATTATGTCAAATTTAATATAAAATAACGATAATTAAAGTTTTTATTAAGAGTTTCGCCAGTGACGTCACGACCAAGCAACTTTAGTGCGGCTCACACGGCACACGTTTAATTTTTATCAACATTACAAAGAAGACTCTACTGAATCAATATCCCTATTAAAGTGTTAAAATAAGTGATATAAAGACTCACGTTGTTCTTATCCTGGTAGTGGTTAAGTTGTGCGGAGAGTGTGGCGAGTTGTTCGCGTTGGTCCTTCGCGCCGCGCTGTGCCTCTGACAACTCGGATCTTAGTACCGCCACTATTTCCGCCGTCTGCAAACATTATACAACAATGTAACTTTGACTATATAATATTATTCCAACAGAAAATTATTAAAAACTAGTTGTGTCCAGTTGTTAAACGTAGTAGATACCCTTTAAAATGTAGCCTATGCGTTAAGCGACGGCCACATTAATAAGATCCCGTCCCGTGTGTCGTGTCGCGAGGTGATCACACTTGTCCCTCGTCTTGAGGAGCGTTCTGTCGCGAAATTCATTCATTCGCAACACACGCTACAAGTGTGCACGCCCGCGCCTCAAGACGCCTCATGGCTCCTCAACACACGGGATCTTATAAATGTGCACGCCTCGATACAAATGCATAGTTCAGAAACGCGACAGATGACGTCATCACGCGCGTTAACGCGACACGACACGCGGGATCTTACAAATGTGGAAGTACCATTATTCCAGGGTTTAGCTACCGATAATAATATGCCAAATTTTAAGTCAATGGGTTCAGCCTTTTAGGATGAAGTTTTGAAGAGGTAACAGACACATGCTTCCTACTTTATTAGTTAAACTACTATCTATTTCGGCATTTTTATAAAAGAAACGCCAGCGTTTGGACACACTCACCTGGATTCCCAAATTGTATTGCTCGGAAAACACGGATGACAGCAAAGTATTTCAAATATGACCTGCAGGGCTATTGGCTAATTCACGCCCACTAAGATTGATGTCCACTTCAATTTAAATTACTACGCTAATATTTAAGCCATTAAGTATGGACGCCACTTAGCCGTCTACCGTGACGTCTGAAAGGTAGATTAATCTTCTAGTTTCTATAAGAAGCATACCTTAAGATCCTCGCTGGCAGTGGGCAAGCCGTTCTGCGCCGGCGCAGCCTTCTGTTGCTTCAACTCTGCCAGCTCCGTCTCACGTGCAGCGTATTTCTCTGCTAATGCAGCGAAATCACTCGCCATCTGAAAAAAAAAAAAACAACAAATTAGTATATACTTACATATATATGAAAAGTTTCTGACCAATTCATCTCCGAGCCTGCCCAGAATGGGAGAAGGGTGCACAAATAACGAAGTTTAGTGGAATCAAAACAACCACATGTCTCTCTGGGCCCAGGAGAAAAGTAATCCGGATTGGTTAAGCCGAGAGGGTAGGTAGGACCATCGGTAGATAGAGGGTATGACCAATTCATAACTCATTTAATAATAAGCCAAAATAGATAAAGGTGAGAGTAAAAACAATAATATAATTTCTATTTCTGTTCTATTTTGTCGTAAATCTTTACAAGCTTTTATTTTCTCTTAAATTTTCCCAATTAAATAAAAGGTTGTGAAGATAAACTGAATCCCAGATGTTTTTTTCTTTAGAATACCTGTTTCCTTTGTTTTTCAGCGTCCTCTTTGATAGCTTCGGCGTTGGCTTCCGCCGCCTGCACGCGACTCGACAATCTCTGCACTTCCTTCTGAAGTTCGGTCATCGCTGTAATGACAAAAAAAAAAAAAAACAATTTAGTATGCCATCATATCAGAACTTGAACTTGGAAACACTTTGGACCCCGGAAAACAACAAACGCTGTGTTTTTGCTTATACGTGGGTGCTGACGCACACAAACGTCGTGTTTTGTGATTTTCGTCTGTGGATAGTACTAAAAAACAATTACAGCCAAAGTGATATAATCAAATTTTATATAATAAATGTTCAATAATAGTAAGCTTACCTGCAATCCGTTCCTGCAATTCCTGTTGTGCGCATTGTTCGTTGCGCACGGCGTGTTGACGTTGCTGTTCCAACTCGGAGTACGCGCGGTTCGCTTCCTATAACAAAACCGTTCCTATTGTAAGTGCTGTATCTAGAGTGCATTTCATCAAATAGTTCCTATGACGTCATGTCTGGTCGCGTTTGGAACACTTTGCCGTCATCCGTGTTTCCCGAGCGGTACAACTTGGGTATCTTCAAGGCACGAGTGAATAGGTACCTTTCTAGGCATCTTACGTGATCCATCGTCGACCGCATTGTCACTTTCCATCAGGTGGGATGTGGTCAAACGTAGGCCTATCTCGTATAAACAAAAAAAAAAAATGTTGGCACCCCTGTTTGTCAAAAGTGTCAACTGGTTACAACATCTCTTCAGGTTATTCGAGGTTTTATTGAAATATCTTGGGAAAATCATAGAGGTAAACAGTTAACGGTCTTATTTTTATCTTTTTGTTTTAGTTGTAACGCGTAAAAGTGATGATGGCAGTGATCTTCCCTGGCCAATCTGTAATTCTTTAAATAGACTCCGCGCTGGTGTTGGAAGGTCACAAGAAAACCGGGTAAGGTGGGGTTTCTCTGCAAACGATAAGTGCAACTGTGGAGCTATCCAATCGACGGACCACCTTCTCCAATGTCCCAGCTGCCCTGTCATATGTACGAAACAGGATCTCGTCGAGGCCAATGACAGAGCTATAGCTCTGTCCACCTACTGGTCCAAGCAGCTATAGAAAAAAAAATAAAGCCATTTCGACTCGAAAAGAAGAAGAACGCATAAAACTGTAGAGAGTATACCTGCAATTGCTGCACCATATCGGCAGCGTGTTGTTGCGCCATGATGCATTGTTCCCTAGCCGCGGACGCGTCGCAGCGCGCCTGTCCAGCTTCGATGGCGTGCGCCCCGCATTCCGCTTGTATCGCCGCCAGTTGCGCCATCAATGCTGCCTCCGACTGTACATAGAGATAAACAAGAGAAATTAAATAAAAAAACCTTTTAAAAACAAGCTTTCAGTATTATACTAGCTTATGCTCGCGGCTTTGCCCGCGTGGTAAAATCCTTTCTTAGAGGTCTACGTCTTAAAACCTATTTCAACTGAATCCGTTCAGTGGTTTGTGCGTTGATACTCGTAGATCAGTCAGTCAATCAGTCACTTTTTTTATATATTTAGATTACCATCTAACACCAAAGCACTCAAGACGAATCAAATAAGACCAAGCTCGATGGGGTTGCATCGTTTAATTACGGAGTTCTTATGGCCGCCTTCCTGCTACATCATCAGATCAGCTCGATGTCATAATAATATAGCATCGTCATCCGATTTATACATGCATACAACATTTCAGCTCAATCGGATACCGGGGAGTGGGTCAAATTAAACTTGCAAGATTTGATTACAGACAGACAACAGACATGTGAAAGTTAATAAAAGCTTTTAAAATATATCTCCATATACAAGGGAACCCATAGACCCCGCTTTCGCGATGTTCTGTGTGAAAATAAAATCGCCAAAACATGGCGGAACGTGGGGGCCGTTAGCTAGTTTTGATTGGCTCGTTCAAAGTAGAAACTCTTGGAACGTGATATTTACAAAGACGGCTAGTTTTGATTGGCTCGTTCAAAGTAGAAACTCTTGGAACGTGATATTTACAAAGACGGCTAGTTTTGATTGGCTCGTTCAAAGTAGAAACTCTTAGGATCAAAGACATTTAATGTGCATTATGCGGCGTCAATGCGTGTCGTCGGCGACAGCATATCTATAGTAAAGCGCACTCTATGGTTGAGAACTCTATGCTTACAACAAGTGAAATTTAAACAAAAACTTTTCAAACCAAGCCTTTATTATTATTACAATCAAATGAACCAAAACCAGGGGTTGCGTCGTTTAATTACGAAGTTCTTACGGCCACCTTTCTGCTTCATCATCAGATCAGCTCCATGTCATAATAATATTGCATTGTCATCCGATTTATACAGGCATACAAAAATTCTGCTCAATCAGAAATCGAGAAGTGGATCAAATTAAAGTTCCAAGATTTGATTACAGACAGACAGACAACAGACAGGTGAAAGTAAATAAAAGCTTGTAAAAAGAAATCGGGTTTATGCTTACTTCGGACAGTCTCTGCATGTGCATCTCCATCTGAACGCGTTGTGCCTGCGCCTCCCCCTCAGCACCGAGCTTGGATTGAAGCTGCCAATTAAAACAATCATAATAAAATAAAAATATTTCAGGACATTTCACACAGCGCCACCTAACCCCAAGCTAAGCAAAAATGAAATCTTCTCGAAGACATTTAGGTTACTTTTTTCTTCTGAAAAACATTTAATGATGTATTTATAAAATACTAGCTGACCCGGCAAACGTTGTTTTGCCATATAAATAATTAAAAAAATTTAGGGGTGGACTACCCCTAACATTTAGGGGGATGAAAAATAGATGTTGGCCGATTCTCATAGATACCGGATAAGCACAAAAAATTTCATCAAAATCTGTCAAGCCGTTTCGGAGGAGTATGGCAACGAAAACTGTGACACGAGAATTTTATATATTAGAAGATATTAAAGCGACATCAAGCTCGCTTTCATGAAGCGAGGGTTAATGTGCACATTAAACGGGACAGCTTTGAAAGTAGGTACATACATACCCTTTGAAATAAGAATTTTTCAAATCGGTCTGAGTGTCTTCGAATAATCATAAAACATACGAGGAATTATGAACATTTCCTCCATCTTAAAGTTAGTTATTAATTGACCCATGACATATATCTAAGTACATTACTGACCAGTGCCTTCTCCTGTGCGAGTGCATGGTTATCGTCGAGCAGTCGTTGCAGTCTGGTTTGCAGCGTGTGCCTCTCTGCGCGCAGTGTAGCCGCGCTTTCATCTGCGGTGCGAGCGGCCGCGGTGGCTCGGGACCTCTCAGCGTTTAGATTCGTTCTAAACAGATTGATTTTTTAAAAATAAAGAGCGGCAAACAAGCAGTCGGCCCACTTGATGTTAAGTAGTTACCCACGCCAAAGAATAGAAACTATTACTACGTAAAGAAGCGACACTCACCTCCCCCCGCCAAATTTTTTTCCTCCCCGCCAAGTGGCCCGCGAGTTGGCCTTATGCACAGGGTTGACAGTAATCAATAGAGCGTATATTATAATATAGGAACAAAAATTGGGTGTTATCGTACAGTGTAGGAATGCTTACAAATCAGTTATTCTTACAAGAATCTAAACTTATTTTAGCTTTCCTATGAATAAAGCCGTGATCGTAATATTATTTGACATTTAAAAATGCCTGTTTAATTTCTAGATAGTTTTCTTGTTAGATTCAGATTCAATAACTTTATTCACTTTCCACAAAATTAGTTTCAAAAATGAAAATAATATTACTAAATAATTATATTTTATGGACCCTGTCGGATGTTGCAAAGAGCGCCATCTAGTCGATACAACTCGTACCACTTGTTGCAAAGTGAGTTTAGTATCAACCCTGCGAGGTTTACACGCACAATGATGAGTGTGCGCACGTTATAATGTGTTCAATGTAGTAGTAGTAGGTAATTATTCGCCGACTATCGTACTGAGTTTCATGGGCCTGCCCACGCATATGGACCCTTTCAACACCAAGGGCGTTAATGGAGCATTCGGAGATACCAAACGTATAGCTTGGCAAAAAAGTCATTAACCCGTATGTCCCCGAACTTGAACCTTATTTTAAAGAAGCTAGAAATAATAGATGTCAATTTTGATTTGAACCGGAAGTGTTTTCTGGATCAAGGGGTTAAATAAAGTTTATGTCCTATTAAAGATTATCCTATAATAAATGAAATCAATTAACCTCAATTCCTTCAGTTTGGCATGAAGAGCCTGCGAAGCTTCGATCTCATCAGCGAGTGCTTTTTCCTTGTCGGCAAGCTGCTTCTTCAGTTTTTGCATGGGATCGTTGGGACCCTGTCAAAATAAATGCTCAAAATGTAGATATTTAAAAGAAAAACTATTGATCCATCGACACACAGCTCAAACTGCTGAATAGATTCTTGAAATTTGTCACAGAGATAGATATTGAATGAAAGAACGATAACTTTTTATTTTAACACCACAAAATATGCAGAATCTATGACAAGTTAGTAGAGCCAGCTATACGAGCACAAGCTAGAATATACTTCTGCTCACATAAAGAAATCCTTTTTAGTGAAAGTCTTCAACCTAAAATCTATATGTGTGGAAATATAATAATCCATTGAACTGTATGAGCTTTGCGTTGACAGATCAGTCAGTCGGGTGAGAGGTGGAGAGAAAGAGAGAAAGAGAGAGAGAGGAGAGGGGAGAGAGGGAGAAGGAAAGAGAGTGATGAACTACCTCGGTCCACTCGGAGTGTTGCGGCAGCGGATCATGGTGCTTGTTCAATAACGCGTCGGTGAGGATCTGTATCTCGGTGCGGGAGAGAGGCGCCTCACGGACCACGCGCACCAACTCGCCCACATTCACTCCGGCGCTGTCACCCGCTACGAACAATAAACGGGTCTTGAGAAAGGTATATATCGACCTATAATAAAGTCTTCTTTTTTCTACCCTTATCACACACTAGGTGGTCACAACTGTAACAAATAAAAAAAAAATAGCACTCCGGGAGTGCCGGCAGAAGTGAAAACTTCAATATTAACGTTGTGTTTAATTATAAGTATAAAAATACTATCATTTATGAGGTAGAATACAATGTTTATTTATTGCGCTATCGTACACAAATATGACAATTTATATGTTGTTATTTATAATATTATATCGTTATTTATATATAACATTAAATTTTATCTCTCAGAAAAATCACCTTCCATCCATAATTTCGACGACTTTTACACCATCGTTATTATCAGAATCATCATCGCAAATTTTTACAACTGATACAATTGGTTTATGATAACTTAAGTAAGAAACAAACAGTTTTGATTCGAACCTATTTAAGTGTAATAAAAAAAATATAAAATATAAAAAAAAATATCGGGCGCGCGCTTGTCTAAGCCCCCTGTGCCGCCTAAACAGAGCAGCACACTCAGGCACGGTAGAAAGAGTGGGAGATACTAGTTCCTCTCCCTTCCCCTCGATCTTACGCTTTTTCGATCAGCATCACGTGACCCTGACGCGAGTTTGAAAGTTTTTACCCATACAAAAAGTGCTCAGCGCCGCTAAAGAAGTTTTCACTTCAAAAATTATTTTTTTTTTAAATGTTTGTGTTTATCCCGTTGAGCGCGGGGGGGTGAGGTCCGCGTTCAACGTGGAAGGGTGTAAATGCAATGTGGGGTGCCCTACGGGTAAGCACAGTAAAAAATATAAAGGTTGAAGACCTTGGGACATATACGTCCCCGAACAAAAATTGGTGCTATACTTACCTGCGTGTCCCCACACTGAAGGTTACTAATTTAAAGGATCGTTACATACATCGTCTTCTTCCTCCATTCCATTCTATCATCCGTCATATATTCATCCCCCTATGTGTTGTAGTAGTTTTGGTATATATGTAATGACCGGCCGCCAGCAACCTTCTTTGGGAATGCCTTTTTTGTTGGCATTAGATTTTAGATGTTCGTCATAGAGCCCTTAGTCATCTCTTACGACACCCACACGGAGATATAGGGTGGTTCTATTTTAAGCCGGACTTTTACGGCCATAATAAAGTCTGAGATATTATTTATTGAATCTCGTAATGCCTAATCATTACTG
Organism: Hemithea aestivaria; assembly: GCA_947507615.1. NCBI lineage: Eukaryota > Metazoa > Arthropoda > Insecta > Lepidoptera > Geometridae > Hemithea > Hemithea aestivaria. Next base: position 8,966,437 of record OX382344.1, on the reverse strand, counting down.
ATTTCTGCTTAGTGGTAAAGTGGTGGGGTTCAACGAAAGCTTTATTCTAAGATTTTTAAAATTTTCCCCTTTGTTTTTGAAAAAATAAACCGCTAAACCCTAACTGGAAGTTTGATCTAAACTAAAATGAAAAAACTATATCTACAACTAAGGTACATTGAACATAAAATAATTCACATAATATTAATATTACGCTTTATGCATCTATTGCACAAGGTTATGTACTACAAATAAGTAATCACGTTTTATTGGTCATGGCAGTATTGACTCTATTGACCTGCATCTTTTACGATTCACGACGCGACAGTTACAGCTTAATACATCGAGCTAAATATATGCCAGAGTAATTGCAATTTATACCAAAACCACACTAACAAAAGTATCTTAAAATTGCAGCATCTTCAAGTAACAATATAACTAGATTTTTTGTACTATAAATTCGAAGTAGTTCGAGCGATAAAAATTGGGACTCTTCAAGGCACGAGTGAATTGGTGCCTTTCTAGGCATCTTACGTGAGTTGTCGTCGAACACGTCTACACTTTTCATCAAGTTAGATGTGGTCAAACGTCAGAGTCGTTAACACAAAAAATATGAGTATGTATATTTTTTGTAACTGGACTGGAAGTTCTTATCTGGCTTTGTAACACAAATTAACTAAAGATAAAGCATCCGGAAAAACGCTATATATAATGTCCTACTTGTGACAAATCATTCATAAACATAAATTCTGAATTAGGCCTGAATCACTTCGGAAGCGGACGTATGCTTTATTCACGGGTATTATGGAAGGGTAAAAAAAACCTCGCGACTCAAGTAAAAGGGTCTTGACAGACAGAAAGACATACATAGTTTCACTTTTGTGAGCTTCATCATCATCATCAGGCTGTGTTCGTCCACTGCTGGACATAGGCCTCCCCCATGGCACGCCACTCAACTCGGTCCTCCGTCTTTCTTTGTGAGCTTACTCAGTTGTTATACAAGTTATAGTAAATTCACCCATAAGTAATTCAACCCCAAGTTAGGTTTAGGTTTTTTCTTCTTCGTGCCAGCAGGTGGGGATGCTACCTACGCTTTTGTTTCAGCAGTTTCTCTGTGATAGACTCGCTTGATTGCTATATAATATGTCATAGTAAACTCACCCATAAGTACAAACACATTAGGTTCAGGTTTCTTCTTCTTCTTGACAGCAGGTGGGGTAGAGGCGGGTGGAGGTGCTACAAACGCTTGTTTCAGCAGTTTCTCTCTGCTGGTCCTATATGATATGTCATAGTAAACTCACCCATAAGTGCAAACACATTAGGTTCAGGTTTCTTCTTCTTCTTGCCAGCAGGTGGGGTAGAAGCGGGCGGGGGTGCTACAAACGCTTGTTTTAGCAGTTTCTCAGTGGTGAGCTCGCTCGGTTGAGGTGCATTCAGAGGTGGGATTATTTCCTCGCGGACTATTTCTACCAGCTCCTCGACTGGCTTCTTCTCGGCTTTCTTGGCTGTAAAGAAAGTTGTTTCACATGATAATTCTGTATTTTTAAGTATGTATCTTAATTTGTTAGTAAGTATGTTGGATTTGAATTTTGCGCATCCTACTAATATTATAAACGTGCAAGTTTGTAAGAATGTATGGATGTCTGGATGTATGTTTGTTACTCTTTCATGCCTTAATGGGTGGACCGTATGAGCTGAAATTTGGTATATATCTTAGACCCTGGAATAACTTATAGTCTACAGAACAGCGGATAAAACCGCTGCTCTGGGCGCATCTAGTTTAACATGTAGGTAGGGGTTCTCTTCTAAAGTATTAAAAGGAAGTTCAGAATATCAGTGTCTCAAGACATTTAATCCCTCGCCACCTCTTAATGAAAATCATTAAATAATAACATTTTATTAGTAATTATTAGGGAGTTCCGCAAAGTGAACAGAGGTCGATACTGATGCTTAAAAATTGTAAACCTCCTACTTTACTTAAAGTTGGTTAAAAGGAGTACAAATCCTACGTCATTCAGACAGATAAACAAGGTATATAAACGACCATAAATATAATTATTATTAATGATTTGATCGTTGAGGTCAGCAAACAATGTATTTACTGATAAGCTTTGTTTAACATCTCCAAGAACTTGTAATCTATCAGCTACTTATATTATCGTATTGATATTTATTCGAAAATGATGCGATTGTTTACTTTAATGGAATTTTGATAAATATTTACAGTTATCAAAATTCCATTAAAGGGCGCTTCTTGGAATAGAAATTGTATTCAAGAAATAATTTTGTTTCTGTATCATATTAATCATTATGACGCTTTAAAAACTGAACTATTGCTGCAACTGACAATTTTTTGCAACTTTCTAGCAACTAGATGAGCTAATTCTTCCAAGCCATTTCCATCTACAAACGTCACAGCAGACGGCAATGCGGCATCTATTCTTAGTGGCGCTACCAACAGTCCGCACCAAGCGTTTTGCTTCGACTTTTTAAAGAACTTTTTAAGAAAAGGTCGCATTTGGAACACATTGCCGTCATCCGCGTTCCCTGAGATATAACTTGGGAATCTTCAAGGCACGAGTGAATAGGTATCTTTGTAGGCATTTTACTTGACTCATCGTCGACCGCGTCTGCTCTTTCCATCAGGTGGGATGTGGTCAAACGTAGGCCTATTTAATTTAAAAACTAGGTGTCTAATAAATCTATGACTTTTCCAAACTTTATTGGTGCAGCCTGTCAACTGTTCGATGAAGCAATAAGATACATAAGTATTGTATATGAAACAGCAAGTTCCTAGGAAATTACTGGATTCGGGAGCGTTTTAATTTACCTTTACGTTGTTCTTTAGGCGCATCGCCGCTGTCGCGTCGTTCACGCGCCTCCTCCTTGACGGCTTCAGCGGGCGGCGCTGGTTTAGGTGCGGCTACCTTCGCTGCCTTCGGCTTGGCTGGCTTACTTTCCTTCTTCTCCACTGGCTCTTCTACTCTCTCTTGGGACTGTTACCAATGTATATTTAATTAAGTATTGTAAAAGAAAACTTTTTCTTTAAATTGCACATCTAATTCTAAAGAGAGTCAACACAAAATATACTTCTTTTTTTCCAGAAAATGCGTAAAGGTGATTGTTTTGCATTGTAGAAGTGTTTTGAATAGAAATAATATGCTTTATTGGGCTTCGGTTCGGGAAGTTGATGGTGGACATATTATTTATTATATGCAAATTAGTGACCTTGTGTTGACTCCTTTTAGATCTGGATGTGCGAAATGTGTTAAGAACATGTTTAGTAAAACTGCGATGAATTTGTCTCACTGCTATGTACATCCTTCTGTATATTTCCATGGTTATACATTTGTTTCATTTCATAATGAATTAGGATGCGTTTCCACTAACGTAGTGCAAAGCAGTCCCTTTAGCAAAATTTCTTTCTACCAGTTGGTATTTAAATTGAAATACTTGAACTTAAACTTGAAAAAAAATAGTGGTTTCGTGTTTCCACGACGATTCTAATATCAGTGCATTTAATAGAGTTAGCCACGAACGTTTGGTTCTTGACTAAAGTGGCAGAACACTCTAGAATTACGAATGTACAAAACGTTAACAAGTGTGTAAGCAACATAGTTGATTTACCAACCTTTGCGTTGTAAACATACAAAATATAAGTGCATCATTACAATGACACGAGTATTGGTGGATCACCTTCCATATGACCTTTAAGGCGAATAGCTTGGAATTTAAATTACTTGTTCGTTACTTATTTTTATTGTATTTTATACGACCACGACTTGTGCGAAAATAATAATATTAACGACTTGGCAACAATCAATAAATGAGTACCTATTAATGATTGTGGTGACAATCGCTGTGTCGTGCCTTGTGCAAAGAATATACAATACTATAATTACTATAATTTTATGGATTAATTATGGATCTGTTATTGTATTTTAGCCTTTTTAGGCTAATAAGTAATTTAACTCTAACATATTTTTCTACAAAATTATAATAATATTGCTACAACGGAGAAACAGCTACATATTAGTGCTGTTATGGGCGTCTCTGTACCGGGAAAGGACCTAGGCGGTCTATATACAATTTTGAAAATTGTTAAATTGTATCTAATGTAATTCGCACATCTACTCGTAGATCTACAAAGAGTCGACTCAAAAAAACACTTTTCAAAAAAGGCGACTGATTACTGTTTCCTTGTGCACTGGAGAAGTGTTCTGAATATAAATTATATATGCTTTTACATTTTAAATTTAAGTTTCTTTATTGGTCGATAGGCATCCGGTTCGGGAACTCGATGGTGTGCATAATTCAAACTAGTCGATTTTTGAGTTGATTCCCTTTAGATGTAGATGTGCGATATTATGTATAAATAATAAATAACGTATACTATGATGTTTATTATGTTAGATAGTGAATAGTGACATTCAAGCGCATGCAACAGGATAATACAATGTATTCCAAAAGATATTCTATAAATGACGTAAATAATGCGAGAATGTGTAGCAAATGAACAAAAGCACACAACAGTTTGAGGTCGCAGGTGTAAATCGGCCTACGTAACAAGCAAACATGATAAACTTCGCAAATAATGTTGTTTGCGCAGACGCATTCAACTAAACCCGGTTGGCGTGTACACTAAAAAAACACATAAAAACTACTGCCTTTATCCAAGAATGAAAATAAACTTATTCAACTAAAAACTGGTTGTATTTATGACTAGACTACAGCAATTTGTGCTACAAAATTAACTAAAATGCATGAACTAAGGAAAGATATTGAACTGAACTTGATAAAAAAGAGGCACACAGTAAGAGCGATTCTCTGCGTTACATCTGAATCGACCAAATTCGGATATTATAGCTTTTCGCCGGGCCGAATCAATCAAGACATTTTCCGTACAAATACTAATATAGCTATTTCGGTCCGTCAACACGATGTTACAATACGATGACGGACAGAAATTGGATAGCTGAAGTGCGTAAGCGACTGTACGAAATATTCTACGGCTACGCATGCTGTCATTTGACGCTTTTCGATCGGACATGATTAATGATTTATATTAGTGCCACATTTTTTAACAAGCTCTGTGCAATAGCTTCCTTCGTCAATTAAACATGTTAAAAAATGATAAAATGAAAACAATTAATGCACTGTACAAGACAAACACAAACAGTGTCATGGCGCACATATAGTGGCACTCACTTTTTCAGCAGCAAACGTGGAATGCAACAATTCGAACTCATCCTTGGGGTGCATTTCCTCGAAATGGTTGAGGATAGTGGGCGAGGAGGAAGCCACCGCGACGGGATCGCTCACGCAGCTCGGATCCTCTTTGTTTAACAGTATCGGCTTTACTTTAGGATCCTTACCGCGCTTGCGGATCTGCAGAACGTCACCTCTTATTTACTACAAATATCCCTTATGGTACCTTTCCACCAGAGATGTGCTATGCATCTATGCTACGAAGATGTGAAAGCTACGCTATGTAACCGTTTCCACCATTGCTAAACTATGCAGCTGTGCGAGGAAGATGCTCAACTATGCGATGTTGCCATAGTAACTTCGCGGCGGCGGAACATAGCACGCATCCATAGCATGCACCCATAACACGCATCCGTAGCACACATGCGTAGCTCGCACCCTTCCATACAAAAAATATAGCTTCGCTGAAACAGTTTCCACCAGTGCTAAGCTATGTGCACCAATGAATATGGTGGATATCAAACGCATCCATAGCAACGTAGGATAGCACATCTCTGGTCGAAAGGCACCCTTAAGCCAACATTACATAGACACCGGAACGCGCGAAAAAGTGATAGCGTTCTTTGAGTTTTTCTTGGCCGCGCCCGCTTAATATGTGTGGTTCTAATTACAAAATTATAAAAATCCCGTCTCCGTTCACGACCGCTTTCACGCGCGTTTCTGAGTCTGTGTTTCGTCTGCTTTAGAGCGTTTGTCCACTGCAGCCTTCACTGTTACGTCAACGAAAACGAGATGACGGCGCTGAAGAAGCAGTACCTACATTCAATTACATATTTACTTGGAAATGTTGGAAGGGCCCTAAAAAAGTTGGGATCAGCTGTGTAAATGAGACTATACTTATGAATCCTAGCGGATGGGAACAAGGATATGACGGGTGATAGAGTGAAACAGAGAAGGAAAACTTGTTAACTTATCTAGTGGGATAAGGGCAGGAAGATAATGATTTACAATATCCTACTCAATACATAAAATCGGCGCCTTCATCTCGTTTTCGGTGACGTGATAGTGGAAGTGTTGGAGTTGGTGGACAAACACACTTAACCTGTTCAAAATATCTGTGCACCTCCCAGTAAAATCAGGATGACTAATTTGATTGATAAATCAGAGTAATTCTAGTCTGATCAAATGCACAAACTTTAGACCGGTTGAAAACATCATCTCGACAGTTAGCTTTCCACTCTTGCTTGACTTTTGCATCCCTATTGCTCATAAATTTGGTTGGCACCTTTTATTTTCGTTAGGTATTAGTACAATTTCAATCGCGTTGATCATACAATCGCAAATTCTTATAAAGGTTACGCTTTTGAATTATTGTCTAGTTAGAGGTTTTGAATAACAGACTAAGTGCACAGATACTTTGCTCAGGCTATAAGTATACACATAATAATATATTTACTACATTCCAATACCCATACCAAAACCCATCAAAACTTATTGGCTTGCACACATGGCAGTCTGGTGATCTGTGACCTACCTATACCTACTACACTATACAAGTGTGCAAATATATCCTTAGATTAAAATAAAAAGGGAAGACACTGTTCGCGCTACCGGCTACCGTTATCGTCAAACTAGGGCCTGGTGGGTCGAAAATGATCGAAAAGCCTCGCGCCTAAATAAATTTGTGCATGAACCTCGATGGAACATGGAGCGGTCCATTTGAGAGACGCGTGTAATGCATTTTGTCTTTTTATTTTAATCTAAGTTTATAACACCTTAGCACCTGTCTTCCTACATAACTCAACCCACCCACATCAACACCCTCTATCTCCAAATTTGGATAATGGAAATGATGTAATTACGGCCTTATATACCATATCCGCAATAAAGTGAAAGACAGTCGTCATGCAACCTTTTATAGACTCAATTCCCCAAAAATGAAACATGATATGATGCCCAAGTATAGATTTAGTTATATGAAAGCATGATCTGATAAATATGTGCTGATATTGCTTTGAACTGTACTTGTTCAAAGTTCCTTCATTGGGTTTTGTATTACACATATATTAACATGCCTTTTATTATCTCTATACAAATACGAAAGAGTTTGAAACCCTTTTATGTCTGAACTGCTTAGCAAATTATCGAAAAAACAGGGGCAGGGTTGCTTATTACGGATGTCCACATTAAAATTGTGGTCTGTTTTATAAAATTGCTTTTAATAGAGAGATTAGTTTATTCTAAAGTGGTTTAAAGATGTGTGGCATACCTTTTTTTAAACATCAAGGCGAGAATAAAAACAAAAATGTTCTGATTTTCTTAAGACACATGCTTTGCAACTATGGAGTTTTTAATTGGAGTATAAATGGAAGTAGAATGGGTAAGATGGAATAAACAGGTTATTCTTACCTTAACATTGGGTGGGGCGTCCCTAGGAATATCAACAACGACCGCAGGGCTGAATTCAACATGTCCCTTGCTAACCGGTTCATCTTCCACGCCACTCTCGGCCGGGGCTTCGCTCTCGGGTTCGCTGCCTGTTGGCGCCGTTGCTTCTTTCTTCTCCTTTTTAGCTTGCTATAGAAGATACATTATTTATATTATAAATACGACACGGCTGTACTCACGTTAACTAAAATCGTCGTAATTGTCCGAAACCGTGGTTGAGACATATCTCAACGAATAGTCGTATTTATAATATGGATAACACTCACGGTAGTTTCCAAAATCGGATAAATTATTTATTTATTTAAAGCATGCCAACATAATGTACACCTTTACTAACAATTACACACATTTTTTTATATAATACATGCTAAGTGTCATTACATTTATAGGCACAGACTGAATGAATGATAACTCTATTAAAACACCAGTTTTTTTTTTTGGAACGAAGTTCCTTATCGCGCGTTGTGAAAGGGGGCTAGACGGAAAAATTCTTACGAAAAGTTGTCACGACACTTTTTGCTATAGTAAGCTATTGTAAGCTGTGCGGCGTGCGCATGTTTCTCTGTCTCTCTGTCTCTCTCTCTCTATCTCTCTCTCTCTTATAGAAAGCAAGCCAGATATTTTCATTAATCAAAAGGAACTTCGTTCCATCCGGGTGTCCCTTGACACCTCTCAAGTTTTTATTTATTGTTAGCTTTTAACCACAATCTCGCGTGATGTTAAGCAACGATGTGGCCGTGGATGGTAGCATACTAAACCTAGAAGGCGGGATAAATCCCTCCCTGGTTGCAGTAAAACTTAAAACTATGACACAATTATTAGTAATCTAAGTGTAACAATTGGTGGTTTAAACACCCATATGTGTGCACAGCCATGTGTGTCTAGTTTCCAGTTATCTACATACAGAGTTTCATCAGAAATGGTTCAGCGTTTTTTGCGTGAAATATCAACAAACATTTACACTTACATACAACAATTCACCTTTATAATTTTAGTATGATTAAGTTGCAGCTTTGTAATAACTTTTTTTTATGTGATGAAGTAGAGGACGAGCAAGACGCTCTCACAATGCTAAGAGATAACGCTGCCCATAATCAGTACAGTGCTATTTAGGATTTCGCAATGATGTGAAATTCTAGAAGCACTGCACCAACGCTTCTTACTCAAGAGTCATAAGATGTTAAGACTCTTTAGCCCAGTAATTTCACTAGCTACAGTGCCCTCCTACCGGAGCACAGTAATGTTTGCACATCACTGCTCAGGCGGTAGAATAACTGGCACTGTTGGGGTACCCACCTAGACAACCTCCTGCAAAGGAAGTCTACCCCCGGTAAAACTTTTTTTTATTGAGAATATCCACTATTGAGATATTCATCAATTAATTTTGGAAACATTTTTGACTATTAAATAGTTAAGGTAATTGAAGGAAACCATTACAGTTAAAAACAAATAAAAAAGCAATAAAAATTATTACTTGTTGGTACTTGGTACCTTTATGGCAGGAAACTCAAATGGGTAGTTAAATATCTTTTTTACAGAAAATATATAATGTGTAATGAACACCTGCATACACCACCATATTATTATGTTATACTTTATTTATCCTAAGGGAGATAAGGGCCCAGATATAATTAATTGAGAGCTGATGATAATGATTTCTTCCGCACCACATTTGAATCAAGTCCAAACACCTCAATTCTCAGATGACTGTTAATAGTTCTACAATTTTGAGGTTAGGTGGCGTTGTGTGAAATGTTCTGAAATATTTATTTAACTACACTGAGCCGTCATTTGACATATTGGAATTATTAAGAGAAGGCTCATATTGTAAAAGTTATCTCTTATTATAAGTACATTGGACTCTTTACTCTGCTTGACACTCTCTTCCACACACTATTTTAACACATTTTGGAATAAAAATTCTCAGAATAAACTTTTTAAAGATTCCTCAACAGATGCCCTGCACAAAGTCATTGCACCCTTTTTTTATGCATAAGAAGATGAGCAAGAAACTCTCGTGATGGTAAGAGATAATGCTACCCATAATTAGTACAGAGTACAGCAGTCATACTCAGGATTTTACAAGGGTAAAATTCTGGGTGCACTGTGCCAACGCTTCTTATTTGAGAGTCATAAGATGTTATGACTCTTCAGCCCAGTAATTTCACTACAGTACCCTTCTACTAAAGCACAGTAGTGTTTGCAAATCACTGCTCAAGCGTTAGAATAACTGGCACTGTGGGGTACCCGCCTAGTCGACCTCCTGCAAAGAGAGTCTACCCTCAGCATAATACATTTTAAGTGTTTTCAGTTTGCTACCATAAATCACAAGAACTTACCTTCTTACTAGCCTTTTTAGTATTCTTCTTAGGCTTGTTCTTGTTTTCGGCGAGAGCAAGCAGTTCGGTGGTGGCCTTCCGTTGCTGAGCGATGGCTTCCTCGTAGCTGGTGCCGGAGGAGGTGAACAGCCCCATGAGGAGCAGCACGGCGACTCCGGCCACTCCCACTCCGCACAGGACTAGTAATGCTTGCAGCTCCATCGGATCTGCTGCATTCACCTACCACCTGTTTGATTACAAAGAGATATTTTTATTTATTAATAATGGAGGAAATAAAATCATTCATAGAAGGCTACAAGTCACAACTAAACAACTATCCTAACACACTGGCTGTGCAGCTCACAATTCCTAGTACACTCAGGCGCCCAATGAGATGTCGAATCTTCGACTCACACAAGTGATTAAATTGTGAAAGAAGGGGTTATTTCTGATGGGAAAACGATTCCTATAAATGACCAGTAGCATACAACCCATCTGCTCATAGTCAATAACAGACTAATTGCATGAAAAAAAAATTAATAACTATCTTATGCTTGTGGCAAAATCCTTTCTTAGCAAAAGTCTACATCATAAAACCTATATCAACCCAATTAAATCTGCAGTTTGGGCTCCTTTTCTCTTTTTGCACTCTTTTCATTGTCCAGAACTTTTCCTGCAGTTTCGGGACAACTGGTAGAAAATATTGAGCATTAAATTCTAACATAGTAAGTGGGTAATTAATAATAATAAATATGTAAACATACATTATACAGGTAAACAATTGTAGGCCTTAACATACAGAGAAGCTTACAACTAATCATCATTAAAATTTGATGACATGGACTAGATTAATTATTATAGCAACATAAATAAGCATAGTATTTTATTTTCAATATTAGCATATAATTATCATAACTGTCTACATAATGCAGATAAATATATGTTTTAATTAAATGATTCATTCATGAATGATTCCAGTAATTATTTTAATTACAAATCATTAATGGAATTGATGCATCTTAGATATTACTGATAGTGGAGTTGATTTATTATCACTTATGTTTTTAAGATATAAATTATCTAACAATAAATCACAAGAGAACCTGGAAACTTCCACAAGTACCGATTAAATATGATCCTAAACTGCGTAAGGGCAAACTCGATCATCTCCAATGACCCATCAAAGTGATGATGAATAAAATGAAAATGCTATATCAAAATAAAACTTAGATACGAACCAGTTCGAAGAAATTGTAATGATAAAGACTTCTGAACACTGCAGATAGTATTTTTTAACGTAAAATCACAGAAAGTTGTTCACAAAATGAAGGTATTGGCTGACACGTAAGCAATGACACATGTCAAAGGTTATTGACAGTCCTTTCGCTAGAAAGTAACTTCGACGGAGAAATGCACTACGTATACGAAAAGATCACAATGTTTACCTATGAGAACATTATTATTATCCAATAAGAAACATATTTTAACAAGAAGCACTCGAAATCAACCGTAAAACTTATTATTCAAGAGGCGTCTGCAAACCATTGCTTCTGTGATACGAGATCGTATCATTTATTTTATTTAGGTGCAAATTGTACTTACCGCTAATTGATTAAAGCGAGGAAATCTTATAGAGTATGGTCGCAATCTTTTAAAAACTCCTCGTAATAAACAAATTTATTAAAATAATTGAGATGCACCGGACCACAGGATGAAAGCACAGATGAATGAAATGAACGATAGACCGGCCGGCAGTGTTGCCAGTGCCCTATCTTCAAAAGTTATCTCGTCAAATTCAAAAAGTAACGTAAATCGTTATATGTATAAGAAAAGTAATGCTTTTTTAAATATCTTAAAATCTTTTTAAATAACTCAATTATAATATACGCTTACTTATTCATACATTTTAGTAATTATTTCCTAATTTTTCAGTTTTTACTGTACGAACTTGTAAAAAATCTTGCTACTAAACCAGATCTCTGCTCTACCAACTTAACTATGTTATTATTTACTATTACAAGGAAAATTCATTCATATTTCGTTCGTAATTGTCCCGTACATACACGTCGTTACTTTTCGAGACTCCCAAACAAGTAACGCAAGTAGTGTCCGACCGAAATTTCGGTTTCGGTTTCGGTTTCGGCCGAGTTTCGGCCAAAAATCAAGTTTCGGCGAAAGTTTCGGTTTCGGCCAAAATTGGCCGAAACTTTTGCCGAAACCGAAACTCCTTTCGGAAGTTGTCGTGCACGCTCGCCTAGCTTCGTTTCTCGCGACAACGCTTTGCCGGACGACTAATTGTGATATAGGTTTGTTAATTTTAAATGTGTGATTTGATATTATCTTTGTTGAGACTGGAACTAAGCGTTTAATAGCAATTTTAGTAATTATAATTTTTACATAGAGGTACCTAAAAGAGATTGATGATTCTTCTTAGTACAAATAGGTACAAACTACAAACCAAAGTATTAATAAGTAAGATTTCAAAATACTAATACTTAGTATTTTACCCGTATGTCCCCGAGCGGCTCGATCGAGCTGCATCTGCGCATGCGAATTTGAACCTTATTTTAAAGAAGCTAGAAATATAATAGATGTCAATTTTGATTTGAACTGGAAGTTTTTCCTGGATCAAGGAGTTAATGAAACAGTAACAATTAGTGATTTGATATTATAATTGATAACTGATAAACATTTTGCTATAAGAATTTAATTTAAATAAATAGGCCAAGCGCTATTCAGACAATGCAGGCTTCCGTAGAACAGGCAAATCGTATATCTACTGCCTTAATTTTTATCAACGACATCTTTAAAACTTATAAAACTATATTCGTGATTTTTAACAGTGTTTGAAAACCAGTAGTTTAGCTTTTAGAGGGCGGGCGACGAATATTTTTCAAATGGATCATTTAATCGAAAAATTTCCTTAGAAATATGTCCTTCATTAAAATACATATCCAACAATACCCCAAATGATGGGATCAGCCAAAAAAAATCATCCCCATTTTACAAGTTTGGGAGGTACCCTAAATTATTTTTTTGTAACAGTTCTCTTACCCTAATCATTGCCCTCCTCTGTGCAAAATTACAGTTTTCTAGGACTTATAGTTTCTCCGTAAAACCGCGGACAGATGGACGGACAGATAAAGCGAAACTATAAGGCTTCCTTGTTGACCACGGAAGCATAAAGATAATAAAAATATTATTAATATATTTTTATATTGAAACTGATACATCAAACTTAATGATAACAACAAACTTTATAATATGCTGTGCTTCCATTTCATGTCCTAATTAATGCAGAATAATGGGTAAAAAGCACCAAATTTCAGTATTTTAAAGATTTTTTTACTTGACCACGTGAGTTTCGGTTTCAGTTTCGGCCGAAACTAAAGCCTCGGCCGAACATTCGGTTTCGGTTTCGGCCGTAAAACTAGTTTCGGTCGGACTCTACGCAAAAGTAACGTAAAGGGTCAAAAAATAACGTAAAATGTTACAATAATAACGTTCTGGCAACGCTGCCGGCAGGGCACAGCGTGCTGGCGCCCCCTGCCGTCTGTGAATGAACTATTTTCACAGATAATCAATAATATGGTTTTTTTACACTAGACTATTTATTGATATGCTAGTATTCCAGTTACTTAATAAATAATAATAATTTCAAGTTTAATAAAAACGTTTGCTTGTGAGCTTGAGATATGATAATTATTATGCAAAGAATCAAACGTGGGGCTTGCGTCTAGGATATTTGTAAAAAAAACAGCATGAAATGGAACTGGCGAATGCATAATGAATCTTACTACTATTGTATAATAAGGAGTTTAAAAATAAAATTACTGTCATTAAAATTGACAGTAAATGTTTTATTAAAATTACTGTCAATGTCATCCATGTCATCGTTCATTCAATGTCTGTCAATCATCAGCCGTCATAAAAAATATTTATTTTCTCGTTCGTTTCTTTCTCCATCGTAGCAAACTTTGTCAATTAAAAACAGCTGTCCCCATTTTAACACCAACGAAATATATCAGCTCTTTTTATTATGTAGTGAATGAAAATCTCTGAACAAATAACAATTGAAGTGATCATACGAGTGTGAAAGTGTTGTGCGAATCCTTGGTGTAACTTGTAAAGAATGTCGATTCCTCCACTCGTTTGCAGCACTCCTCCACCACCTGACCAGTGCGAAGAAGACAAAGAACCAGATGAATTTGGTATCCCCTACGGCTGTAAGTAATTTGTTCTCCTTTCGCAATATTTTAAATTCTCATGGTAACATTTTTATGTTGTTCTTTCCTCTAGTACATTCTATTAAAATTCTGTAAGTTATTCTTACGTTTCAGTGTCACAAGATGACGATGAGGACGATGGCTATAACTATGGAGACTTTTCTTCCTACAATCACTATTCATCCAACTGCATCACCCAAAAAAATGAATTGCATTCTATAAGTGTAGAACCAACAATCCCAAGTGATACCAAAGAAGTAGTGAATGTGGTAGAGCCTGATAACCAACTGCCAACATGTGAAATACCTGAAGATAATTTTTTTGGGACCAATACAACTGAAAAGACAAAATGTGATGAAGATACGAACTTAGAAGATTTGTGCTTGGAATTGAATGAGGAGTCATTAAGTTCCAACGAAAAGGAAGATGATAAAAGTGAGACGGGAAATGATATTGTGGAGGATTCAGAGAAGGTTCTGGAAGCTGATAATGTATCAGATGAAAACAACACAAATTCTAGCCCTAGTGTGGAACATGTAGATGAAATAAGTAGTGTAGATAATTTAAAAGAAATTATAGATGATCCTGTAGAAGATCTACCTGTAGATATAGAAGGTGATGCCTCGCCTAGTGAACCCACATCTTCAAGTGAGGAAATACCTAAAAATATTGAAGACATTGATCTAAAACCAGCAGAACCTAACCTTGATGATGATTTTGGAGATTATGATGATTTTCAATTTGTTAGCACTGAAAGAAAGACATCAGATGTTATAGAAACCTGTGATAACCCTTGGGATAGTAATGAGAGTGCTGTAACAAACGATTTTGGCAATTTCACTGCAAATTTTGACACTGTAGAGAGTGTTGATCAAGAACCTGTTGTAGAGCACATTGAAAAAGTTGAAAGTGATGATTTAACTGCCAAAAGCAATGTCAATGATGATGATGATGATTTTGGAGATTTCGATGACTTTAAATCATCAACAATAGACCAACAAAAAGAAGATAACATTGAGCCTGAATGTAGCCAAAACTTGCCCGTATTCAACTTACAGTCAACTGATAATGAGCATCAAGTTATGGAGAGTATAACGAATGTATTAAGTTCTATATTTGAGGAAGAAATATCAGAAAATGAGACGGAGTTTGAAGGCAGGCTAGAGACGATGCTCAGTGAGACGTGGAGACATTTGAGAGAGACTGATGTGAGGCAACCATACATTGTGAACTGGAATAATACACTCGGACAGAAAACTCTTCTGAAAGCTCTATGTATAGATTCAAGAAATATTGTAAGTGCTTTATTGTCTTATCTAATAAGATACATATAGATATAGATCCATTATCAGTCAGGGTCTGACAACCTATTGGTCATCTGCAATGAACAATGTAATAATGTAGCTGTCTATATGCAATGGAACCACTCTCCATCAGATGGGCTGGACCATCTTGTGTTTCTGCCTTTAACAAAGACTACATACTAATATTAAAAATGCGAAAGTTGTTACTTTTTCACGCATAAGTGGGTGGACCGATTGAGCTGAAATTTAGCATAGAGATAGCATTGAGCCTAGAATAACACATAGGCTACAGTACGGCAGGTAAAACTGCTGGGTGCAGCTAGTGGCACATAATTTATGTAATATTGGATACACTATTCTACCCCCGTTGTTATTATTACAGTAAGTCGAAAAACTGTGATGGTGAAAAATTGACCTTCAGTGAAATATCTAAATTTCATTTCCCACCATTGCAGTTTTTCGACTTACTGTGATTATGATAACGGGGTCAGTATTGTTTTCATGGTCTATAACAATAATAGATTGTATTTAATAGGGTTATAAATAAAATATATAGATAAGATTACACAGTTAAACACTTAGGTACTACACAATTTAAGATTTTTATCAGTCTATGGAACTGCTGTAAGAGAGAATAAAAGATTTTGGATATAGCCTTGAATTACTTAATTAAATACTAGTGTATGTTCATAGCTACACTCATTTGCTTTTTTTTAGTAAATGTTCCATCTTCGACCCAAGGATGGCTCGTAGGAATTCTGCTTGAAATCCAGAGATCTTGGGTTCAATCCCCTGTGTGGTACTTTTCATGTGTGGGTTGTCATCTATATATAAGATATGATATATAACTCAACTCAAAAAATATTTATTCAAATAGGCTACATTGGAGCACATTTGCAATGGAGAATGGTTACATTATGTTGGAGAAATTGTAGAAATCTTGGCAAATTCGAACTTCACCATACAGGTTGACTTAATGTAATAAAATAATGATTTATTTTGCAGTTATTCGGTCCAAAATGGAGTTACAATATGCCCAAGTATGCTGTAAATCTTTCCGCTGCGCCCCTCCAGCCTCAGAAACCTTTGACGCCGTCCAACTCATCACAAACTGAAGCTGTGACGAGCAAAAACACACCAAAACCAGGCACTTGGAGTGATCCGTTCACTGCAGATGGCCAAGAATGTAAGTATACATATATACATCGTTAAACACATTGGAAATTACTTAGTAAGCTAACACGCAAGATATTTTGTGCATTTAATAAAATATTGGCTTAACTTAAAATGTAAACAAGGTAACTGAATTGGTGAATCCACAATCATATAAAACTGTGACTGTTTTTGGGCTCAATGTTTAATGAAGCTAGAAAGAGATTAGATTTGATGTCACAGTCCCATTGTTTCTAGTTTTATCCTGCTATAGGTAGGCAAATTAACCAACCAATAACCTTTTTAACCAATTTGATGTTAGCTGAGTGGTTGTGAAGTACCCAATTAAATAAGGGTCTGCTATTGTGTTAGCAAACAGCTAACTTCAGATCCATAAAAAATATTTGTGCTACCTTAACATAATTGGCTACAGTGTCAAAGATCAATCAAGATTGTAGTTAAAGACTAATAAGAACATCTTTTAAAAGTTGTGGTTACAAAATCAAACATTTAGTTAAGCCTGTATTTTATTAAGTGTGCAATTTGTTAACCCATTTATTGCTACTGATGTAAGAAAATTATCTATAATAATATATGTTATAATTATAATTCATACTCAATTGACCTTCGGAAGCACTTATGACATTTAATTATTTGAATATTAATTGAGATGTCTAAGATGTATTTGTAACAAAACGACATTGAATTTGAATAAAGGTCTACACCCATTATATCAACGCAACTACGAAGTCACGGCGACACGACACGCAGCTAAGAATTTTGAGAATTACGTTGTGTACATAATGGTAAAATTTGGTTAAAATACAAGTGTACAATGCGTAGACGTATGGTTGACGCGTCTTACGCTTTCTTTAAATAAACGCTAGAAATTTCATCTAAATTTTGAACCATAGACCATAATGTGTACTTAAGTACGCATCATACAGCTCAAAATTGTCAAGAGTCGGAGTGGCGTCGGTGTTGAGTTGATATAAAGTGTAATGGGCTATGAAGCTTTATTGAAATTAATATTAAACAAGTGAAATTTTAAAAATACTTTTTAAAAACAAGCTTTATTTATTATTATTATCTTGCATCATAAAGTACTAGTAAAGACGAATCAAATGAGCCCAAACTCGATGGGGTTGCGTTGTTTTATGACAAAGTTCCTATGGCCACCTTCCAGCTACATCCTCAGATCAGCTCGATGTCATAAAAATATTGCATTGTCATCCGATTTACACACGCATGCAAATTTTCAGCTCAATTGGAAACCGGGAAGTGGGTCAAATTAAACTCGCAAGATTTGATTACAGACAGACAGACAGACAGACAGACAACAGACAGGTGAAAGTAATATAAAGCTTGTAAAATAATATTTATTTTAAGACATTTGTGTCTTTCTAAACGCTCTTGCACTACATCTGATCTAATTTCAAAAATGAGACCACATAGCACTAGAATATTTCGTAAGGTAGCTTACGCCGTCATTTAAAGATTGGAAGGCTGTAAAGCCCATACAAAATATATAAGGCTATGCCAGACCATCATAATATCAGACTCGGATCAAATGTAGTTTAGAATGGCTATAAAAGTCACCAGTGTCCAATAAATGGGTTAAATCACAAGCTACATTAATAACACTGCCAGATGCACATGGTACAAAGGATTTAAATTTAATAAAGGGCTTTATCCTGAGTGACTAAGTTTGCACAGCCTTAACTGCTAAAGATAAAGACTTGAAAAGAAAGCACCCACTCAGTTCCCGATAAATAAATAAAAGAAATAAGAGAAAGATATATATTATTATGTATAGGCAGTACGAGTATATGTAGAATAGAATACTCTTTATTGCAACCAAAGAAAATTACAGTTTTACTTAATATTAGCACTGAAATACAATTTGGTCCACAATGGGCGGCCTTATCGCTGTGTGCGATCTCTTCCAGGCAACCAACCTTCGTTTGGAAAAGTGGATCGAAAGAGTAGAGTATATGTAGGTATATATTAAGTACTACTTCTAAGTCCAATTGTATTGTTTTGGTCTCAATAAAGAGTATTCTTGTCTTATCTTTTTATGATCATGGTCCTATGATACCCTTTCACAATTAATAAAAAAGAAATCTGAATTTTTGAGGGGTCATATAATAAAGGGGTAAAAGATATGCTAAATATCTTTGAAATTACATATTTTTATTATATTACATATTTTAACTTGGATTTGGTAAAATGCGGGCGCCAAATTAGAAGAACTAAAGGTTAACTAGGGTAGACGCAACTGGTTACTCTAGTATTTTATTATACTAATCAACAATGTCAAGCTTCAAATAACTCACATTTGGGTAATTCTTTTGCATGTCTCGCACATGGACTAACACCCCACCTGTACATTACGCTTGTTCCTAATCCCCTAGTCACCTATGCCGAAGCCCTACTCCTTGATCTAGAACACCTCATGGCCACCTTAGACCAAATGGCTCACAACCATTCCACCCTCAAGATTTCCGAACTGTTGTCTCATGGTAAGTACGTTGTAAGTCTTTGTAAAGCGTCACGTGCTAAGCTAATACACATAATTTTAACTAGTAGATTTTCCTCATGGCTATTCAGATAATGGTTAATTGTCACCCTTCTTTTTGCGCGGGGAGTTAAAACAGAATAAGTAAGTAATAAATAATGCCCCGACGTTATACTTAATATTAGTCGGGCTTGGGTCTTGACTCGTTCTTTTGAGTACCCTACTCATTCCGCCCAGCGACTTTACGTAATGAAAAGTAGCCTATATATAATTTCGGGGTTGAAAATATCTACACATACACCAAGTAATTAAATTTCAATTGCGTAACCCGTTTAGGTGTGATCAAGTAATAAACACACACATCGTTCGCATTTATAATATTAGTAGGATTCCTGAAGCTTCGTGAAATAGCGTGCATCATGCATTTTCTGACCTTCACCTAAATATGTCCGTCAGTTGTCCTTATTACTATTATTATACACATCATCAAGTCCAGTCCAATTCATTGATACTTGGTTTATCTTATATTTTCGTTATTATATTAATAGCCGTTTCAATTTCAACCACACTGCTGGACAAAAGTATCCCTTCCTGCGCGCTGGACATAAAATATTTTCTTTAGATATTTTAAATTGCAGTACGAGGAAAATTAGTACTTTCCTGTTGTACCTATTAATAACCATTATCTTACTCATTGTTATGTTCAATTTCAGCTTGCAGTACAGAAAACGACAGTGTCGTCGAGGTAACGGCTACCGATCTAGATGTATTTGAAGCTGCTATATCAAAGAAATCCGATAAAATATATTCGAGCACGTTAAATGTTCAACCGTTAAGACAAATCAGTTTACCCGACACTCACATATTCACGCCCACTGATTCTGAGACGCCAACTTCTAAAACGGTACACTACAATAACGGACCTCCAATTCTTCTACCCCAAACATCTGTAGATGGGAGTAAACCTGAGCCATCTAAAACTCCCGATAAAGACGATGACGATTATTGGGAGTTTCAAGACTTTAAGAGTAGTTCTGAGAAAAGCTCGGCTTCATTACCAACCCCGGCTGAACAAGAGCCAAGTCAAACTGTGTCAGAAACTAAAATGGATGATGGGGCTTTAAAACCTAACATCACATATAAAACTCAAGTCCTCCAGCCTATAAAAATGGAACCGCTGATGCCTACTGTCAACTGGCCCGACCCTGGTCATATAAAGGAGACATTCGATGATTTC
The DNA here is from genome assembly GCA_947507615.1 of Hemithea aestivaria. NCBI lineage: Eukaryota > Metazoa > Arthropoda > Insecta > Lepidoptera > Geometridae > Hemithea > Hemithea aestivaria. The sequence goes on along the minus strand of OX382344.1, from coordinate 8,946,047 downwards.
TCTGACTTCGTGTCCAACTCATCGTGGAATGATAAACCTCAATCGCAAACGTCTACAACGCAAGAAATCAAATCTGAAACCGTAACATCGGATAACGCTGACAAAATTAATGAAAATCATAAAGATAAGCCAGTCAGTAATACCGTTGACGTGGATGATGATTTTGACACATTCCAATCAGCTTTACCAGCCAAGCATATCACTTCAGAGTTTAATTTTGATAGCTTAACGACTAACACACTTAGCAACATTCCACAAGAATCACAAATGCCTGATTTTAATGCAGCATTTCCAAATGTCAAGTCTGAAAACATATCTGTTAATAGTCTAGCTAGTGAAGGCTTAAAACCTAGTGTATCTCTGAATGCCGAGATACCCGCATTCAAAGGACCGCTAGGGAATACATCACATAGTTTACTTCAGCCTATATCTTCTAATTCATCACAAACACATCAAAAAGACACAAGTCAAATTTTACAACCTCTATCCTTGGAGAGTTACTCACAAATAAATTGGCCTAACCCTGGAATAGACTTGCAGGACCTTTCTAGATTTAATCCCGTTGAGACCTTACGCTCGTTGAAAAGTGACTTGAGTGTGGGTGGTCCAAGTAAAGGTTCCTCGCCAGTCCACAGCCAAAAAAATGCAAACAATCAAGTTGCTGATGACGATTGGGGAGAATTCGTTTCGAGCAAGCCGAAACAGGCGACTTTACCGAAGAAATCCGCGTCTTTCGTCGACGACGATGAATGGACGGATTTCGTGTCCAGTCCGAGCGTCAAACCTCAAAACGGCCTGAATACTATAAGTCTGAATGTTCACACCAATTCGAATATGCAGAAAAGTAATAACAAATTACCGACGAAAGGCAACCAGATGCCCATCGATATCCCATCTCTAAACTACATCACGCCTAAAACCGGCGGTAATGCGGCTTACAACGACAGACATTTCCAAAACTTATAACAGCATACTGAAGTGTTGGTCTGTACTTAATACATACTCATATCTGTACATAATATGGTGGAGGTAGTATTTTAGGACGTTATTTATAATAGCACAGATTTATTGTAATTAAAAAAATAATTTATGATCACTATAAGATAATTTAATTAATTAATATTTTAATGTATTAATTGCTAGAAATATTGGACACTCTCGCGTTATGGCATAGTCGTTCACGTTTAATAATTGAGTTTTTGTGAGTGGATTGCGTTTCTTATGGGACATATTTTTTACGAAATGTTCTTGTACTTATTAGAATAAAGCATTAAAAACAATTAATATAATCAGTAAATTAATAATTAAGTTAATTTTTAATAACAGCATTAGTTAATTCAGGTTAATCAATAATTATGTAACTTGAATAGATAGACGGCAAGTGATTTTCTCCATATTAAAAAAAATAAATTTTCCAAAGGTACTGTTTGATAGCTTGATAAATATGGCCGTGGCTAGTTACCATCCACCGGACAAAAACGTGTCGCCAAGCGGTCATTGTGACCGTGTTCCGGGATGATGTTCAGTGAAGCCAGGGAGAGATTTATCCCGCATTCTACGTTTAGTCTGCTACCATTTTCGGCTGCGTCGCCGCAAACATCACAAGAGATCGTGGTAAAAAGGCTAACCTATAATAATAAACAACAAAAAGATACTTTAACTTCGAGTTCGCCAATAGCCCCTTAGGTTTATGTCATGCTCAATGCTTTACTCAGAAATCTAAGAAAAATATTTATTTGTGTAAAGAAAGTGTGAGTTCTATACAAACATTTATACATTTAGTCCAGTAAAAGAAGAAATGTGGATCGAAAAGTCGAAAGCAGAAAAACTAACTTAGTAACTTTGTTTGGACTAGTTAGGAGATAAACATACTAAAAGTCCCCACACCTCCGAGGTGAGCCCGAGGGGGGGGAGGCCGAAGAAGGTCCCATTTTTAGGTTTTTTGCTTATATGTCAAAAACTGTGCGTTGTACGATATTTTGTTGTACTACATTATTAAACCTCATAAAATTTTCTACAACTTCGGCCTTGACACTTTTCATCTATCTCCAATCGTTGTCCAGCTATGAGCTTCCAAACATGGTCTATTTTGAAGACGCTTAAATTAGTTTTCCATACAAAGTCGGTAAAAAAATCTTATAAATAAAATTTGACCAACTTCTGGTTGTCGTATCATAATAAAACTTTGCAGATGTCTAGAAATCTGATGACAGTTTAATAATCTGGTACTACTGAGCTGATCTGATGATGGAGCCAGGAGGTGTCTACTGAAACTCTTCAATGGCTATTAGTAAAACCGGCGAGTTTAGGCTCATTACATTCGGATTGATGAGACGTAGGCACCTCCTGGTCCATTATCAGACCCTCGACAGCAAGTGTTATGAAAAAGTCTCATCGATTCGAATGTAATGTGCCCAAACTCGACGGGTTTACTAATAGCCATTGAAGAGTTTCATTAGACACCTCCTGGCTCCATCATCAGATCAGCTCAGTGGTACCAGATTATTAAACTGTCATCAGATTTCTAGACATCTGCAAAGTTTCATTATGATACGACAACCAGAAGTTGGTCAAATCTTATTTGTAAGATTTTTTTACCGACTTTGTATGGAAAACTAATTTAAGCGTCTTCAAAATAGACCATGTTTGGAAGCTCATAGCTGGACATCGATTGGAGATAGATGAAAAGTGTCAAGGCCGAAGTTGTAGAAAATTTTATGAGGTTTAATAATGTAGTACAACAAAATATCGTACAACGCACAGTTTTTGACATATAAGTTAAAAACCTAAAAATGGGACCTTCTTCGGCCTCCCCTACCTCGGGTTCACCTCGGAGGGGTGGGGACTTTTAGTATGTTTATCTCCTAACTAGTCCAAACAAAGTTACTAAGATAGTTTTTCTGCTTTCGACTTTTCGATCCACATACCCTTTTTGGGCACTCATTGACTGGGCTAATTATACAAACCTGTTGTAAGGTCATGTCACACTAGCTTGACCCAGACTCTGCTCCAGCGCGATGTTCAAATTAGAATTTGATTCAGTACAGTGTGCCAAGATCTTTGTAGCCATTGCGATTCGAGAGTGGTCATTTTACCCGTCCTTTTCATTGTGTTATAATTTATTATTTAATTAAAGGTTGTTATGTAAGATCATGTTATGTAAAAGCAATATAATATGTACTATTAGAATATAGAATTGTAATGATCGGTTCAATTACGCATCTTTTATGTATATAAAGAGAGAAATTATTGAAATGTAAATTGTATAATTCATAAATAAGTAGATTGTCAATAAATAATAATATTGGGTATTTAGCAAGATTAAATAAAATTAAAAATCTGTTTAGTTCATCAGCTACCTATATATTATAAAAAAATAGTAGATATTTCTTGTTTGGTATGTCAAATGACTAAAAATAGCTGAGATATATAACGCTAATAATTTCGGTAAAGACGCATTACGTCACATTTAAATATTAATAAATGTTACAAGCAAGTGGTAAAGCAGTGACGTCATGACCCCTATCAAGCAATTTTAGTGCGTTGTATCTCAGCAGCTTTTTAATTAATTTACAAATTAAACGATATTGTGTTCAATATATTTTTGAAATCTACTTAACGAACATTCTTTGCCAAACACCCAATTTGTAGTTATTTGTTTCTGTTGTGAAATTAGTGAGAGAAACAATTTTGAAAACCTTTCAATATATTATTATATTACGGTCTAAACAGATATTGTAATACTCAAAGAACTTAAAAACTAACTTGAATATTTAATTTCTTTAGAAATTGATCGTTTGACAGGCAGATACGCTGTTTGTATTACTACATCTTTTACAAACCTGTACAATGCTGATTACTGCTGTAATTTTCTACGCTTAGAAAAATATTAATTTGGGCAATATTTTTTAATCGACATAATGTATTCTAATTCAGTATTTTATTTATTATATTTCTGTCTTTAGAGACATTAGTCATGCTACTTATTGTTTACAAATTCATTCACTTAATTATATTATTGTTGATAATGTAAATATGATGAAAAGAAACACATTATATACCCTTATATAGAATGTTGTTTTATTATTTACAAAGATTACATAAGCGTGTATACTCTCTCGCTCGGACTATCTGATACATTTTGAAATATTAAGTCGTAGATATAACTTTTTGATAACTCCTCAAGACAATGTGCAATAAAGTCCTGTGTATCAATATTATTGCACACATTAAGTATTTTTAAAATGTGTGCAATAACAATCTACGAATTTATATTTCAAAATGTATCAAATAATGTGAGCGAGAGCGTCCAGAGGGCCTATTGGCTATCGCAAAACGACATGTAAAATAATAGAATCCATAGACAAAATTGCGTACATTACGTGCTTAAACCTCCTCATTAATATGAGTAAAGTAACAAAAGCAGAAATGTACAACATACATTGAAGTTGCCATCAATCGTGGTGGGTGAGAATTAGCCAATAGCCCCTCTGCTGAGTAAACACTCATAAGTACAGTGCTTTTCACGAAAGGGGTCCTTTTTGCAACGCCACTATCGCACATTTTAAAAGTTAAATATATATAACATTTTAACTCCTCATAATTTCTCATATTTAATTTCTTAATTAAATAGGTATTTATTTTATCTAACAAATAAAAATTATTTAGGATATATGAAGTCCAGTAATAATTAATAACATTAAATTTAGTTCCCCTAAATTCTGCGGGACCTCTTTCGTGAAAAGGACTATAGAGAAAATTAAAGGCACTCTTCGACAATTTGTATTTCTCATGTTTCCGATTCAGAATCTGACTGGTCGATGTCAATATGGTCATCTATATGTGTGCCTATAGATATAGAGTCCTTGAGATCTTCCAGTTGCGTCACATATTTAGGCAGATTGTTCTCCATCGTAAGTCTGAACTGACACTGTTCAAACTCTGGCCATGAGATGAACCTAAAAAAAACACGATGTTATTACATTCGAATTAAAGCGCAGAGAACTAAATCGCTGATGAAAAATTATTTGAGATTAACAAAGGTCCTTTTCAGATGAAAAACTACTTGTAGGTATGACACTTAGTTCTAATTTACTCGTTCTAATATTTAAGTATAATACTTCCTATATAATATTTTAATTCGAAAAGCGTTATTTTGCAGAAAAAAATAGCCTTGGTAATTTTTTTTTAAGTTTTATAAAAAAAAATTTGAGATGTCACACTCATCTTAAGTGTACGATATATCACAGTACAAGCGCCGTAAGAACAGTATCTAGTGAGATTATAAACTTAAATTGTCGTTAAATTGTAATTAGATTGTTCTAATAAAGCAAAAAAATAACATTGTACCTTTTGAACACAGTTATCTTTTGCCTCAGATTGAGTTCGCCAAATTGTGTGAATATAGTCATGTGGGGTAACTGAGCGTCGCCAGGGCCCGGAGACAACTCCTTGTTAGTGTCGGGGGGGTCTTGTCCTGTGATCAACCACACGCCGCAACCTGGGATCCACTGTCTAAAACAAAATACACATTAAGAGCGCTTATACCGGTATAAGCACTCTTAATACTTATGTTAGTTAATCATTAATCATGGGTGTCTGGAATTACTGTGCATTGACCATTCCAAATGAAAAGAAAAATGAATGAATTTGCGTTTTATTTTCTTAATATGGTTTCGTTCACATTGGCTAATTCTCACAGGTGCAATCCCTGTCACACAACTCGCTTGCACACAAAATATCTGACGAATAACTTTCACATTTACATCACAGACGACAGTGTGATGTACAGTGTACTCGTATATTATGTCGCAGCCAACTAGCTCAATCAGCCGTTCAATTAACAGCCTAGCCTGTTTACTAAACGGCTCCTTTCAACTAACGGCCTGAATGCTGTTCATATTATTCATTTTTTCTGAGATTTTTTTGCATATTTTTTCTTTCAATTATGTGAGACCGTTTAGGAAGTACATTTTACATTATTTTTAGTTAACTTACTCTAACATAGGTATAACCCTTGTTGATTTCGAGAACATTGTTGGTTTGAAGAAATACCACAGCAGCGGTAAATGTGATGAAGGACAAGGCAGTTCCTCTCTTTGCGTTATATTTACTAAGTAGTGACTGTGTTCATCCATCTGAAACCATAAAAAACCAACTTTACAACTTTAAAAAAAGGTTTACAATTCGTCAGAACCTCAGAAGTCAGAATATAATAGTATGTTCAACGGTTACTAGAAACTGCCTAGAAGAAGTTGGGAAAATTCTTTTCAAAATATGCTATTAAAAACAACGACATTTTAAAAACAAAAATTTTCAAAATTCTGCTTGACTGTTATATTTTATATTTTGTGTTATATTTTTTTGGGCACATCCCCAAGTTCACAATACCACAGACAATACCAAATTTCGGCGAGGTGTTAAATACATAATTATCTGTCGAGAGTAGAGTCAAGATAGTTCATAGTATTACACCAAATTATTAGTAAAAATATTACCATTGTAACTTTCTTAGAAGATGGTATTTGAGTCCATGGTAAGAAGTGAACTTTTGGCACGGTAGTCAGTACTTTATAACTGAAGAGCAGTTGAAATAGCGTCGGCACTGACTTTTGTTTCGACTCCTGAATTTCCACATCTGTAAGAAACTGAATATTTAAATTATAACTACCTATGCTTATCATTAACTATATAGGTCTAAGCTATCTCTATACCAAATTTAAGATCAATCAGTCTATATGTTAAGGCGTGAAAGAATAACAAACATACATTCTTACAAACTTTCACGTTTATAATATAAGTAGGATTTCGAATAATCATAATTAGCTGATCCCAATAATTCTAAGACCTTGAAAGATTTCATGATTAATTTTTAAAATATCGAAATAATGACCATGCGCTTTGTTTTTCAACTAATTTTGGTGAAAATTAATGATGCGGTAGTGGATACGATAACGTCTTATGGTCATATTTTTTTATTATTATAATGCACAAGCAGGCCCATGAAACTTAGTACAATCAGCGGCCAGTAATAGCCTACTACTACTACATGGAACACAAAACGTGCATATTACATTATAAATGAACGTAGTAATAGTATCTATTCTTTGACCAAAGTTTTTTTTTTTCTGAAATCTGTCTGTATGACAATAGTCCAATATGATGACTTATTTTTCTTCTGAGTTATGTCGTTCTTTGAGGGACATGTCCAGTGAGTAGTCTCTCATTAATTGTCCACAACGCTGGCAAAAGTAATATATTTTTTAAATGTTCAAAACTTACTTCATAATGATGCGCAGGCATCGTAATAAATAAATCAGGCCTCCCCAATTGATTAGTGGTATTAAACACAATACTATTAATGAGATGCCTCACAAAGGACAAGCCAGGCATCGAACCTACTATCTTCACAATCCTATCTGAAAACAAATAGATAATACTATAAATTAAGGAGCATTTAGATTGAAATCATTTCAGTTCTATGGACTGGAGTATTGATAAGGCTATTTTTATGTTTTTGTGTCATCAGTATAACAAAGGTATTACTCTGCTTATTCTATTTATAGAATGGAGGACTGCAGGACTTTGTACCTATTTCATATCTAGGTAACACTGATTGTAATTAACTAGTGGTATTGCTTATCAGGAGGTGTCAGGACGTCTGATTTCTTACAACTTCAAAATAAATCAAAATGAACACACACGAACACACACACAGACACAAGAGGATATGCGTGCTAGGGGAGTGGATGCAGATATGACGGATAATAGATCAGAATGGAGGAGAAAAACGTGTTGTGCCGACCCTACCTAGTGTGGGATAAGGGCAGGAAGATGATGATGCACACACACAGACACACACACACACTATATTTTTTTCTTTTATAAAAAAAATTTCTTTACTCATCCATAATTGACAATTTTTATAAATCTTTTGTACTTAAAAATTAATATTACAAGTTTTGTATATAACACTTATTGATATAGTCTCTGCATAATTATTTTTATAAAATTATAGCAGTACCTAATGAACTTATTAATACATGTAGCTCTTACCATTATTATCTGTTGCCAGATTTCCTAGTAATGTTTCCACTCTGTTTCCATCATCCAGTTTGTCTTTACATGCCAGTTTCCACATTCCAAAGAAGTCGGCAATGTTTACTGTGATCCTTTTTGGGTATTTATTTTGTAGCTCCTGTAACATTATTTTAAGATCTGAGCTGTGAAATTAGACATCTTCATAAATCAGTCAAACAATTAGCCACAATTCTCTTTTGAAACATTGTACATTTGGTGTGTACATTTAGATTACTGACTAAAAACCCAAGTAGAGAGAAAAGAAACTACCGCCCCACTCAAACCCCGCAATATAGGTCAATCAATCAAGCAATTCTTTTGAGGGTTTTCTGCTTTCAGATGTGGTTGGGACTTTAACGCTATACCTAAGTATTATACTGTATATTATACTTTATGGTATATTTATGGTAAGATAATTGAAAAATAAACGCATTTTACTTTTAATTTATTATTATTTTTTTTTTTTTTCCCTTCTGCCTATCCACGATCAGTTTTCAAACTATAAGTGGATTTGTTGAGTTGAATCATGATGTTTCAGGCTCGGACTCATTAGCCCCTCTTCCTTCTGGAATCAGCTTCTCGAAGATATGCGCTCTCTTCAGCCGTTTTGTTGTTTGCGGGTTCTCTATTAGCGCTCTAGCAAGAGGATTTTGGTGAGACTTGAGACGATCACAGTAACGGCCTCCCACAGTCTTAATTTCTTCGTCTACCGTTGGGACCTCCAGGTATTCGTGAATTTCTTTATTATTGGTGAACCACGATGTATTTGCTATGGCACGTAAGATCTTATTTTGTGCTCTCTGGATGATGTCACGATTAGATTTACATGTGGTACACCAGATTTGAATTCCATACGTCCACAACGGTTTCAGAATGCTGGTATACACCAGGCGTTTGTTACTCATTGAGAGGCGTGATTGTGGGCCAAGGAGCCAATATAGGTTTTTAAACCTGCGGTCTAGTTCTGTACGTTTCGCCTTTACGTGCTCCTTCCAGGTCAGTCTTCTATCCAGTGTAAAGCCAAGATACTTAACGGAGTCTTTATGAGGCAGCTCTTCTCCACCGAGTTTTACAGGTGGACAGTTACCTTTCCGTAGAGTAAAAGTGACGTGGGTAGACTTGGCGGCACTCGTGCGAATTTAATTTATTATGTATTATATAAATTTAGATACATTATACTTACACTCAATGATTGTGAGAAATGACTTTGAGCCTCAAACATATAAATATGGTTCTTATTCATCTGAAGTAATTCTTCAGACAGTAACCCAAGTCCCGGATTTACTTCAATCAAGGGTGAGCTTTCATCTAAATGGCTTTCTATTGTTTTCGATATAAGCTTCGCCGTTTTTGGGTTTATCAAATACATACTCTCAGGATTTTTATATTTTCTCAATAAGCTTTTGGGTAACTTATCCATTAATTTGGAGTGTTCAGGCGTACTTTTCAGATAATTCATAACATCTGAAGCTAATTTTGGTGCAGATTTTTCTTCTTTTTCAGGATTTATTTTGTGTTTTAATCTCAAAATAAATTTCAGGTGATCTTTCCTTGGCGCACAATTAAGATGAAGAGATCTTTTTAGCATCTTGTGGCCTGATTTATAGCGTTAATTGATAGGAATAATTACTACGATAATATAATTTTATTGATTACAAATCGAGATTTACAAAAATGTAAACAAACCAGTGTTGCCAGTGCCCTATCTTCAAAAGTAACGCATACAGGTTCGAAAAGTAACGCATTTACAATAAAAGTAACGCATTTAAAAAAAAAAAACGATTTTTAATCACAGAAGTAATACAACTAGAAGTAGCCAATTTATGTGATGGCAATAGGGAAAATTCTGTGTGAAGAAAAAGGAGAACCTATTTTTTTTCCGTCCCTTTCAGCGTGGCCGGTTTATGTTGTTTGTCAAACTGCTTCACTTTGACAATAATACTTATGTATTTCGTTTTTTCCAAAATTTTAAAGCCATTTGAGACAATAAAATGTTATTCAACTAGTTTATGACCTAAAATATCAATATATCGCGTATTTACATAAAATAATGAAAATCCGTAAGCTGTTTTTTTTGTTTCACAGGTGGGCACGATGATGTGACCCCCCTGTTTTTAATACAATTTATATAAAATGTAATATATGTACTTACTCAATATAAATATAGGTACTTATACTTTTTTATTCATTAGATTTCAGTAGGTAATTATATTATTTCCTCATGTTTGAACTGGCATAATAAGTATTTTAATAAGCAGTTGTAATTTTGCAAACATAAATATATATAAATATCTTTAGTCTTATGGCTCATCCACATATACCGGCCAATGACTGGCCGAGTCGTTGGTCCTATGGCTCGTCAACATATACCGTCCAATGGTTTGCCGAGAAAAGAATCATTACCCCAAAAAGTAACGCAAAAGTAACATTCTAGGACAAGTAACGTAAAAGTAACGCAAAGGGTCAAAAAGTAACGCAAAATGTTACAAAAGTAACGCACTGGCAACGCTGAAACAAACACGGCTTGCCGACAGATGAACAGACTACAGACAGATGACGTTGACATTTATTTGACACTGACATCATTTTGGAACTGTCAATTTTATCTTACTTTTTACGTTACACACTTCATCAACTTTACCATTTTGCCAATGTTTACACGGCAACTGTATGGTAGCTCTGTGCGAGTGTGATTATTTTAGTACATCAGTATCAATTAATTATATGCTATATTTGGCCCAACATAAGTATTGCCATTCAACGTGGCAATGTTGCCAGCATTCTGGGCACTCTGCCATCTGACAGTGGTTTGAAGCACTTAGATTTTCTGTAGATCGGCTTGTGACGGGTCCATATTGGCTCGCATAAAATTTTTAGTCCTAATTTAATGTGGCATAACGTTTTTCAGCCTAAACATCAAAACGCCTAAAGTTTTTAGGCATAACTTTTTTGGCCTAAATTTTTCTCCCATAATATTTTTAAGCACAATAATATTTACGCATAAAATTGTTACGCATATTGTTTTAACGCCTAAAATATCTTACCATAAAATTTTTTGGCATAATTATATTCAGCCCTAATATTTTTCGACATAATAATATCCAGCCCTAATAATTTTCAGTATAATGATATATCCAGCCCAATTTTTTTTAGCAAAGTGATATCTTGTCATAATACTATTACCAGGATTGTAATCGAGAAAATATTATTAATACTAAAAGAAACGAATTATTAATTTCAATGTTCTAACTTAAAACCTAACCTAGCCTTCTCGCGGTTTTTTTTATAGAACGAAGTAAGAATTCGGGCAAGACGCTCTCCCGATGGTAAGAGATAACGCTGCTCATAATTAGTACAGTGCTACCCAGTATTTTACAAAGTAAAATTCTGGGTGCACTGCATCATCGCTTCTTACTTGAGAGTAATAAGATGTTAAGACTCTTCAGCCCAGTAACTTCACTAGCTCCTGTGCGGTTGTTTCATTTTAATCTCCTCTATACCCTACCCTCTCTCTGAATTAGAAAGTGGATGGTCATTTTTGGCACTTTGTTGACCGCTGCCGTGGCACTGTGGACATTGTTCAAACCTAACCTAACCTAAATTATCCGAGTCGGTTTTGTGACAGTCAGTCTTACTGGGTGCCATAAACTACTTTCCTAAATAATTTTATTAACTTACAATATTAGTTGTATGCCTTAATATGGTTATGTAAAATAATGATTATGCCCGAGAAAGTTATGCGAAACATTTTCGGACAAATTAAATTAGGACTAACAAAATTATGCGTACTTATATTATGACATACAAATTTATGCTATACAAATATATGCTAAAAAACGTTAGGGCAACTGACAGTTATGGCAAGACATAAGTATGTCTAGGTATAATTATGCCCAATTATGATTAGGCTAAAAAAAGTTATGCGAAACATTTTCGGCGAAACAAAATTAGGACAAAAAAAATTATGCGTGCGAATACGCTCCCGCTTGTGACTTGTGGCCGATCTGTGGTTAATAAAAGTGTTCTTTACTGCTGTAGTAAGCTTTTTTTTTTATTTTTTTATTTTTTATACAACGAAGTAAGAAGACGAGCAAGATGCACTCCTGATGGTAAGAGATAACGCTGCCCATTATTAGTACAGTGCTACTCAGTATTTTACAAATGTTCAATTCTGGGTGCACTGCGCCAACGCTTCTTACTTGAGAGTCATAAGATGTTAAGACTCCTCAGCCCAGTAATTTCACTAGCTACAGTGCCCTCCTACCGAAGCACAGTAATGCAAAGCATGCAAGCTGCATGCTAAGCATGCAAGCAAGCTGCATGCAAGCAAGCAAGCTGTATGCATGTAAGCTGTAGTATTGTTAGTTTGTTTTTCTCAATAAAGGCATTTGCCACATTATATTAAAAAAATTAATTATAATAATATACTTATGTGAAAATTATCCCTCCACGCGAAACACTGTATGCAGCATTTTTTTGCTGTTTTATCAATATTCTAAATATTCACGTAACTCGTATAAGAATTTATGAATAATGAATATGATTAGCGCTACACGATAGATCTAGATTCTGCACAAGCTTAAATAGATACCCTGTCGTGTTCACTCATCATCACAGTAAAAAATCCATGCCAAGGTAAAATACGTAGACTAGATGCTATAAAATTTAAAACAATGGGCTGAGGGAATTAGGTTTAGTGAAGAGGTAGGTATAGGAAAATATTTAAAAAAACTGTTTAAAAACGATTTTTTTAGATTTTATCATGAGGGTATTTCCAATCAATAACCTTTCAGAAGGTCATAACGTAATTTGATAAAGCTATTACGTAGCTCGATTACTGATGTCATTATAGGTGTGTATAGGTATAATTAGCGAGTGTGGCTAATTAAAACATTAACATGATTAATCACATTGCCAATAATAATGCAACTGAACAGCTCATAGCGTTACCTTTAGCTGGTGTTATCACGGATGATAATCTTGGACATATCCATCCAATCGTTGCTTTTTTCATTCAGTATTTTGTTTAATTACAACTAACACTGATTTATTATAATTTGAGGATTTATAATTTTCTATAATGTTGGTGTGGCTGACATTAATGCTGAGCGTTTTGAATTCCGTCTCATCCGTTGTGTTTGAGGATTGCGGTGAGTGATGCAGTGACCTTTGATTTTGGACTACTCGTCATGACTTTATATATAGGTATATTTGTCTTTAAAAACATCCTATTTGTGTGAGGCTGGGTCTGATTTACATTTCTCATGCTGTTGCATAGAATAAGAAAACTATGAAGTCGTGTTCTTTATTTAAATATTTTTGTTAGAATATTCTGGAAACTACCCGCCTTTTGGTGATGTTTAGTTAACATCATCATCATCATCAGCCTATGTTCGTCCACTGCTGGATATAGGCCTCCCCCATGGCACGCCACTCAACTCGGTCCTCCGTCTTTCTTCTCCACCGCACCCCCAGCGACTCCTCCCTCGTTTAGTTAACGACTTGTCTTTATTAACGTATTAATAAACGATGGGAGGCCTGTACCCGGTACAGGCCCAGACTTAACCTCAGCGCCGCCTTGGGAAAATAATGCCCTACTATGGGCAGATCCAGATTTTTTTTGTGAGGGGCCCAAGGTTCAGACTTCAGACGCGCAAAACAACAATCACCTTGATTGGATGGTATTATCGGCTACACATTTTTTTTAACTAAGAAACTTTTGGCCTACACATTTCAACGTTGAGATTATAATATTATGCATACCTACTACAATCTTGAATACCTACTAGAGTGATGCGCGAGCAGCTTGCTGCAAGCGCACACAAAATTTTATATTTCTGACTACGAAAGGTGTGCGATTAGTTCGCTACGAGCGATAAGGATATTAAATAGATAATTAAATATCTTTACTTGTAAACTTGTAACGCAAGAAGCTTGTTACGAGCGGAGCGCTGAGAAAATTTTAAAATCCTCACTGTGCGATCGGCTTAGGGTCATCACTCATCAGAGCCACCCGGCACCCACTCGGCACCGCCTCGCCGCGCTGCGTCCACGCGTTGACGACGGGTGGACGCCGCGTTATAACCAACGAACGTCGCGCAACCAACGCAAGGCAAGCATGCGAGCAGCGAGTTGTCACTGCGTGGTCCACCTGCCGTCCGCGCGCGGACGCCTCGCGACTCGTGACCGAGGCGATCCGGCGGCGTTACGGAGTTGATGTAGTGAGCGCATGGTCATACAAATCCATATATAGAATACTAACCGCAACCGGACGAGGCGAGGCGGTGCCGAGTGGGTGCCGGGTGGTTCAAAACTCAAACTCAAACTCAAAATTCATTTATTCAAATAGGCTACATCGGAGCACTTTTGCAAGTCAATTTAACATTTTTCTATTTTAACACTCTACTGCTCGTTCGCAAGGCACCTCTATGAGAGCTCTCTGCTCTGATCTGATCTCGCTCTCTGGTTCTGATGAGTTATAACCCTTATTCCAAACGTTGATAAATTTTATCATTTTGATCATGAAAGTTACGTAGAAAGTTCATTTTGAGATCCGTACGCCACGAAAAATTAAATATTCTTACCAATAAGTGCTCGAGCAGCTTGCAGCTTGATACAAGCGCCGAGAAAAAAATATTTACTACGAAAACTGTGCGTTTAGCTCGTTTTAACCGGTAAGAAATATTTAATACTAATGAATATATAATGAGTGCGCGAGCAGCTATTACGAGCACCAAGAAAATTTTAAAATTATTCTTAACAAATAAAGGTGTGCGATCAGCTTATTATTTATTATGAGCTACGAAAATTTTATAAAGAAAACTAGTAGTTTCGGAAACAAAGTTTTTGTTAGTTTCATATTTTGTCGCCCTTTGAAAATTTACACCACCCTGGGCGCTCGCCCCTAGTGTTAATACAGGGCTGGGTGCGGGACGCCCATCTTCGGCGGGGGAGTCCCACATACCGCCCCGCGCCCCCCGGCGTGGGGTGATGATGCGTAACGCATTTTTCGTGGGTCAAAAAAAAGGGTTGGGTGCGGGAGGGTTAGATATTATGTGGAAATCTTCGTGCTAGAGTAGATACCCACACCAAACCAACGTATATTTCATTCGTGCATGGTTGAATATTATTAAGTATACTATATGTTATATACATAAATAATACCTACGTTTTATCGTTTCCAAATTGAAAATAAGTACAATCCGTTGCAATTTTATCTAATCTCAGGTTTTGTTGTAAAATTCACGTTGTGGGCATATGGGTGGTAAATACGTAATTTCTTAATTCCTTAAGTAAATGATACGACAATTAGGTAGTATTATAAAATGTTTTAGGTAAAAGTTATTAAAATTAACAAGTATAAGTCAGTCAAATATAGTGCCTATATATTTTTTATTTAGTGCGGCTACACAAAGGGGCGGAAAAGGATCTACACAAAGTAGGTATGGAACCGGTGTACGGCCTACAAACTTATGATTGACCTACAGTGGCGTAGGTCATCTAATGTAAATTTTATTAATCGGGTCTTTATTTTTATGTTAGTTTTACAAAATCAATATAAAACCAACCTCGATGTTTCGGCACAGTTACATGCACCGTGGTCACGAGCTGAAATAAAATTAAGGCGCTATGGTAAGTGAAATGTATGTTTTTCAAAGCCTAATATAGCAAACTTTTAAGAAGATCTACTACTTTATATTTTAGTATGTGTAACTTCAATCTTTGAACAAGAGATCTTTATTAACAGAAACATGATAATTGTTTTTTTTCTCGATAGTTTTTTTTTTTTTAAATATGCCTAATTTTCTTCCTTCCATTTAAATATTTGTAAAACTAGGACAAAAATAAACATTTAGAGTACTTTATTTGATACATAACATTCAAACGGATGGCTATATATAGGTATTTTATCGATAAGTTTATTTAATGATTTTTAATTGAATTTTAATTCCCACGGAGCATTACCGCACGCACTCAGAACGCCGGTGACCACTGTCAGCGTCGGACCTGTGCACTTCGATCTCACCTCCACTACGGTTATACACGCGCGTTTGAATTATTTAGGAGTACTTACATATATTGTGAATTTCCAAATCTCAGAAGCGTGTAGGGGGTTTAATTTATTTGTAATTAGATAATAAATATTATAATCTTTATTTTGTCCTTCTAGTCGATTATTAAAAAATATAACACACACGTACTATATAAAATAAATTAGATTAAATTAATTTAAATTAAATATTATTATAAGTTAATAATTTAATTAGATTAAATTAATTCAAATTAAATTTTAATATGAATTAATTATTAAATACGATTAAATTAATTTACATTAAATATTAATATAAACTAATTATTAAATTAGATTGAACTAATTTAAAATAAAATCAGATAAATTCGAAAAAAAATCAGATAAATTCTGAAAAATTCTGATAAATTCGAAATAATCAGATAAATTCGAAAAAAAATTAGAAAAATTCTGATAAATTCAGATAAATTCGAAAAAATCAGATAAATTCGAAAATTCATCAGATAAATTCTGATAAATTCAGATAAAATCAGATAAATTCGAAAAAATCTGATAAATTCGAAAAAAAATCAGATAAATTCTGAAAAAATCTGGTTAATTCTGATAAATTCAGATAAACTCAGATTAATTCAGATAAAATTAGATAAATTCTGAAAAATTCAGATAAAATCAAATAAATTCTGATAAATTCAGATAAAATCAGATAAATTCAGATATATCGAATTTATCTGATTTTTTCGAATTTATCTGAATTTATCAGAATTTTTCAGAATTTATTTGATTTATTTTCGAATTTATCTGATTTTTTTCGAATTTATCTGATTTTTTTAATTTATCTGAATTAATCAGAATTTTTCAGAATTTATCTGAATTTTTTTCGAATTTATCTGATTTTTTCGAATTTATCTGATTTTATCTGAATTTTTCAGAATTTATCTGATTTTATCTGAATTTATCAGAATTAACCAGATTTTTTCAGAATTTATTTGATTTATTTTCGAATTTATATGATTTTATCTGAATTTATCAGAATTAACCAGATTTTTTCAGAATTTATTTGATTTATTTTAGAATTTATCTGATTTTTTTTCGAATTTATCTGATTTTTTTTAATTTATCAGAATTAACCAGATTTTTTCAGAATTTATCAGACTTTTTTTAGAATTTATTTGAATTTATCAGATTTTTCTCAATTTATCTGAATTTATCAGATTTTTTCTGAATTTATCTGAATTATTGTTTTAATTTAATTTAATTAATTGGTCCAATTTTATTAATCTAATCTAATCAATTAAATGTAATCTTATTTTGTTATTTTTTTTTCAACAAAAAATACGTGTATCTATAATATTTATCTCGTGTCTCATTTTTTCGATCTTGTCCAAAAATTTTAGCACATTGTAACCCCCGACGCAAAATCGACGGGGTTTTATAAGTTTGACGTGTTTGTGAATGTGTGTGTGCTAACATGTAGTTAGCACACACACATTCACAAAGAATCACCAAGGGTTAATGACCGCGCACGTTTTACGATAAGCGTACGCCACACGTTTCCAACGGGCGTTCTGAGCAACTTTTGCCCGCACTAAATACCTAATCTGCTCGTAAAGCCCCGCCTCATGAATTCAAATCGCGAAAGTTTAAAGTACCTTCTAAGTTTGTATGGATGGAAGTTGGAAGTACCAATATATAGGTACCTACCTACGTATGAATATTAGATATGTTTGTTTCATTCAGGCCTAAACGACTGGTTGGGCTGAAATTCAGAGTTCCTACCTATGTAGGTAGGGGTTATTCTACCTACATACCTTTCAGACTATTATGAAATAGCACATAGGCTATTTTTCAGCAGGATAAACTTTAAAAAATATGTAAGGATTATTAAGCTTTGCCTATAGCATTTTTCTGCGATTGTAATGTGTCGACACTAATGTATTCGAGGAAAACATCTTTCACTTATTATTTATTAAAAATAACATAAAAGTTCCTCTCAATTGACGTACAGTATACTTAAATCTATATAATGAAGGAATGAGGTATGCGGTAGGATAAATTTGCAAACATGATCGGTTAATCGGCGATCAGTTGTTTTTTGGACCTTGAAAATGCCTATGACGTAACTTACCCGCATTAACTTTTAATTTTCTTATTATAGTTTTTGCGAATAGGTTAGGTATAAGTAGGTACCTATTATCCTACTCATTATAATATTTAAACATGATTTGCGTCTTTAGATTTTGAAGCCAAAAAAATTAGGTGCTTAGGAAAGTGACAATTCATCATAATGGGGGGCGGACAAGGTAAAAAAAATCCAAAAAAAAATTTTTTTCCGTAATTTTAATAATATTTTTTTTTGTTTGAGAATAATTTAAAAAATGAGATATAGCGCTTATAAGTTTTTCGGTGAGGACGTGTGACAGTGTTTGGGCGGGACAGTCCTGCCTTGAGGAGAGGAGTGTCCCAGCTTTCAGGCTGGGTGTGCCACTTTTAGAGATGTGAGATGGGTGTCCCGCGTTTTCAGACTGACAGTTTCCCGCTTTCGCAATTAAATATTGGCAATAATGCGGATGACTTTTTTTAACAGGCGAAAATTCAGCTTGTGTCCCGTTTTAGTGACAAAAGCAAAGGCCTACCCACAAATCACAAACATAAATCTTCACGATCTACGTCTAAGAGCACTTCCGCACTCCGTCGTTTTCGTATTAGCTGAACCTCGCAGACAGGCCAAGATCTAAACTAAGTAATTACGGAAAGTTATCAGCCGTTGATCTGGTTATACCAAAAATCTAGAATTTAGTAGATAAATCATCAAACATTATAATCACGATCACATTATCTTCCTGACTGGTCTGGTTACTGGTTTCGTTGTAAGGCACACAAGTGTCAAGGTTCAGATTCACTCGCATCGTAACTCGTTTGTTGTAGGAAGAGTCGATAACCTATAGCTAGTCCATAGTCCATAGATAGTGAATTACTCTAATAAACATCAAACTTATGAATGAAGTTGCTGGTATCGCGTCGCGTCGTTGCTAAAACAAGAGAAATTTTTAAAAAATCTTTTTAAAAACTAGCTTTTATTCTTATTATCTACCATCTCCCACTCACTGTGCTCCGGTAGGAGGGCACTGTAGCTAGTGAAATTACTGGGCTAAGGAGTCTTAACATCTCATGACTCTTGAGTAAGAAACGTTGGTGCAGTGCTCCTAGAATTTCACATAATTGTGAAATCCTAGGTAACACTGTACTGATTATGGGCAGCCGTTATCTCTTAACATCAGGAAAGCGTCTTGCTCGTCTTCTACTTCATTACATAAAAAAAAAAAATCTAGTACCATAAAGTACTCGTCACGACGAATCAAATGAGCCCCAACTCGATGGGGCTGTTTGATTACGGAGTTCCTATGGCCACCTTCCAGCTCCATCATCAGATCAGCTCGATGTCATAAAAATATTGCATTGTCATCCGATTTATACAGGCATCCAAAATTTCAGCATAATCGGACACCGGGAAGTGGGTCTAATTAAACTTACAAGATTTGATTACAGACAGACAGACAGACAACAGACAGGTGAAAGCAAATAAAAGCTTGTAAAAATGGGTATAAATTCCCATTCGCCTCCACATCTATGGCCCCCAGGTAAAAATTACCACCGAATGGCGACTTGGAGTTTATTGGTCCAACTTCACTAAAAATCCATCCTCACCCGGGAAGTGGAAATTAATTCTTAAATGCCACATGGTTAGGTTGGTGTTCAGAGCTAAAAGCGATTTTTGGGTGATATGTTTTTTTTTTTATACGAGATATGCCTACGGATTTTTTTACTCATAAGTAAGCTTTTGACCACGATCTCGCGTAATGTTAAATCTTAAGTGCCGATGCGGCCGTATATGGCAGCAGACAGCAGACTATACCCAGAAGGCGGGATAAATCCCTCCCTGTTTGTCATGTTATTCATACTACTCTCCCCTCGAAACTAACTAAAACTTAGCTACGACCGTGCATGGGGGCAATCTACCTCTATGTGGGAACTATACTACACTATTGACTACGGCATCAGTTAATTTGGTGTCGATAATAAACTATTGTACCCATCGTGTTGGTACTAGGTACTGTTTGAACTGATTTCTAGGACATAGAACAATGAACCTATTATTCGATGAGTAGTGGACATCTATAGAAACCCGATCAATCAAGTGATATTAGGTACTCTCGTAGGTAGGTAATTAAAATCGATTTAATTTTAATAGGAACTCTCAGGTCATCGAACGACTAACTGGGTATAATAACTACTAACTACGCCCTACATTATCACAATTCGTAGGATTAAAAAAAACGATATTCACCGGTTACTCGAAGACGCCTGAACCCTTGGAAACTTCTATTTTCGTATATTAAATTTACCAACCGGCTTCCTAGTTTAAAATTAATGTCAAAAATTAAAGAGGACATAAAGTCAGTTTGATAATACTTAATTGTTTAAATTGACGTGAAACATCTTTTTAGTCCCAAAAACAAATAAGATAAAAAAAAAATGTGTTTTAAAAATGAAAATCTGAGCTGACAAAACATCTAAAGAAAAGAATCATTACTTTTGAATACCCTTATCTATATAGCTACCTATCTATTGTTTCGGTCTAAATAGTATTTTCTATTTGAAGTTGTTCTTAGTAAATATAAAATTATTTCCGCAAGGTCTGTTACTTCTAAAGCTTTATCGTAATTAATTTTGTTCCAGGTTCAGCGTATGATTTGCAAGCTGTGAATATCGAAGGATGTGGACTGAGGTTGCCATGTTATGTAACATTGGGGGAAAATATCCCGGTCAGCTTAATATTCCGAGCTAGTAAGTCAAAATAATTGTATATCTACTTGTTATGTACTAGCTGCGCCCAGCTGTTTTACCCGCTGTACATTGTACATTGGCCGATAATAAATAAATAAATAAATTATTTATTCAGTTAAGGCATCACAAATCACATAAATTACTAGTGAGAACCTATACCCCAAACTAGGCTCAAGGCCCGTAATATGGGGATATTATTTCCAGGGTCTAAGGTTTGTACCAAGCTTAATCGGTCCACCCGTTTAGGCGTGAAAGAGTAACAAGCATACATCCAGACATCCATACATTCTTACGAACTTTCGGGTTTATTATATTAGTAGGTTATATGATATTATCTCAGAGTGGCAAAGATTTTCGCCTGGACGCTACCGTGTTTCGGATAAGGCACGTAAAACTGTGGGTCCCGGCTGTTGCCTATGAGATATGTAGGAGGCAGTCGTTAGGTCATGTTGCAGGCCTTGTAGGAATCTTGGCGACCTGAAACTGCAACATATAGGTTCGCCACACAACCTATAAATTGTGATTTGACTCTAACAGTGTAAGTAGGGTAACCTGTTCTGTTGGAGTATAAACCCCAATTATTATTATTATTTTATTATGACTTCGTCAACTCTCGACTCTAACCCATTTATTTGGACGGATTTTCCTTCCCGGACTCGCCAATATATGTTGACAAAAAATTTGTTAGAGAGCGCCAAAGCGATAATATTATTTTTCCACATAAGCTATTAAGGTTAGAACCCAGGGTCGGACATTAAATGGACTACAGGGTCACGGACGCTAGAAAAATAACATAATATCGCCGTCCCCGGCGAATAAACGGATAACTGCAAAAACTCAACTTTACAAGAAAAATAAAAAAACCTATTTTTCGTAAGTAACATTTGTTCCAGAAACCAGAACTTTTAAGATGCATTACTTTTTTATTTATTACAAGAAAAATGTAAAAAAAATTGAGAAGGCTATTTGGACTTCTTGAATTCGAATATGAAATAAAAGCAAAAACAACAAGCAAGCAAAAACAATGGTGGTTATCCGTTTATTCACCGGGAACGGCGATATTATCTGAGCATCTTACTAATATTATAAACGTGAAAGTTTGTAAGAATGTATGGATATCTAGATGTATGTTTGTTACTCTTTCAAGCCTAAACGGGTGGACCGATTGAGCTGAAATTTGGTATAGAGATAGCTTAGACCTTGGAATAACATATAGGCTACTATACTGCGGGTAAAACCACTGGGTGCAGCTAGTTATTAATATTTTCGTAAGCAGCGTCAACTGTCCATTCCTTTCTTTTGTCCCGTCCTCGGTCCTCGGTTATAACATGGTCCTTCGTATTTCTCTTGTTTTATCATAATCACGTCTTAAGTTTTTCTTTTCATTGCAGGTTTTAATTCCAGGAGATTAGATCAGAACGTGGTGATAAACATCAATCAAATTAATTTAAGGACCGACGTGACCCCTGGTAAGACAATGTTCTTATTGATTTTTGGTATTATACATTTTATACTCGCCACTTTAAGGCTGCGTTTCCACCAGAGAAGTGCGAGGATGCGTAGCGAGGAATGTGTTTGTAGAGAACCAATAGAATCGCTTCATTTACCTCGCCTCGGTCAGCAAAGCTCTGGTGTAAACGGCTTAGCGGAGCTAGATTTTTTCGCATACAAAACAAGCGAGGAATGTGTGCAAGGGATGTGTTGCGAGGAATGTGTGCGAGGGATGCGTTGCGAGGTTTGCGTTACTCCGCTCCCACTACACCGCACCCCCGTCGACACATTTCACAGCTTTTACGGAGTTCCTATGGCACCTTCCAGCTCCATCACCAGATCAGCTCCATGTAATATATTGTATTTGTCATCTGATTTATACATGCATGTAAAATTTCAGCTCAATGGGAAACAGAGAAGTGGATCAAATTAAACTTGCAAGATTTGATTACAGACAGACAGACAACGGACAGATGAAAGTAAATAAAAGCTTGTAAAAAAAACTTACCCAGTCTAGTCGGAACAACTTTTAGTTCACCGGTCGACCTATAAAGTGTATTGTTAATGAGTGTGATGTGTATTATATGATTACTAGCTTACCCGGCAAACGTTGTTTTGCCATATAAATAATTTCCTAGTAATTTCTAGTGTAGACAAAAAATAGCTTACTTATTGGACGTATGTATGTATTTTAGAATGTGTATATTGTATGTATGTAAGAATGTGGTATATGCGTGAAATAAGCATTATTTTAGGGAAAAAAATTTCAAACAAAAGTAAAAAATTAAATTTTATAAAAACATTGTCTCTTATAATTTTTTCATACAACCAATATTTCCATTGACATTTCAAAATAAAGATTCATAATGATTGATTTTTTGGAAACTATGAAAATCTTAATTGTTCAATTACATTTTTTTAATAAAATTAAATTTAAATTACATTTTTATAAGATCAACAACATTTTCGATATAAATAAAAAAAAGTATACTTACAACACAAAATCCGTTGTTATTGAAAGCTCGTGTCACGTGTTGAGTACTTTTGAGGTTATAAAATCACTTGATTAACTAATCGTGCAAAATACACTCAAAATTGATAATTTAATTATTATTGATAAAATAGGAATGATTAAAAGTTAATATGAGAGTTACACTGAGATTTATTACTACTACACTTGATGCATAAACAATAATGATGGCCGACAACTGTGTAGGGAGTGAGAAAGAAAGGAGACCGGCTTCGTTCTCATCCCTATTCCGTGCTGTTTACTGGGTCAGAAGTGACACCTGTAGACATCTGGCGGGGATAACTAATTAAATGACGATTGATCAGTTTTCGACCGGAGAGGAAAAACGATTAAATTACTAAAATGGCTATTAAAAAATAAGGGTTGATTGTAGAAAGGTGAAAATTGAGGATTGTATGTATTTTTGTATGTTGTATCATAAAAAAATAGAAATTAAAAATTTTGTCTAAAAAATAAAAATAAAAATTTAGGGGTGGACTACCCCCAACATTTAGGGGGATGAAAAATAGATGTTGGCCGATTCTCATAGATACCGGATAATCACAAAAAATTTCATCAAAATCGGTCAAGCCGTTTCGGAGGAGTATGGCAACAAAAACTGTGACACGAGAATTTTATATATTAGAAGACTAGCTTACCCGGCAAACGTTGTTTTGCCATATAAATAATTTCCTAGTAATTTCTAGTGTAGACAAAAAATAGCTTACTTATTGGATGTATGTATGTATGTTAGAATGTGTATATTGTATGTATGTAAGAATGTGGTATTTGCGTGAAATAAGCATTATTTTATGGAAAATTTTTTCAAACAAAAGTTAAAAATTAAATTTTATGAAAACATTGTCTCTTATAATTTTTTCATACAACCAATATTTCCATTGACATTTCAAAATAAAGATTCATAATGATTGATTTTTTGGAAACTATGAAAATCTTAATTGTTCAATTAGGTACATTTTTTTAATAAAATAAAATTAAAATTACATTTTTATAAGATCAACAACATTTTCGATATAAATAAAAAAAAGTATACTTACAACACAAAATCCGTTGTTATTGGAAGCTCGTGTCACGTGTTGAGTACTTTTGAGGTTATAAAATCACTTGATTAACTAATCGTGCAAAATACACTCAAAATAATTGATAATTTAATTATTATTGATAATAAAAAAAGTAAAAAAATGTTTTTAAGTTAAACGATTTTATTTTAAACATGTACTAAAAGCTAAAAAATAAAATCGTGAGGCACGTCAAATATCTACAATTGTCAGAGAAAATGTTCATTAGAGATTTAGATATTTGACGTGCCTCACGATTTTATTTTTTAGCTTTTAGTACATGTTTAAAATAAAACCGTTTAACTTAAAAACATTTTTTTACTTTTTTTATTTTAAGGCTTTTTAGTACAATGTATTCTACTTGTCAAGCCCTTTCATTTGATACCCATATTGATGAAATTGAAAAAAATAGGTTATCCGCCATTTTGTAGCGGCGGCCATCTTGGATTTTAATTTTGTATAGTGCACTGTATTCTACTTATCAAGCCCTTTCATTTGATACCCATATTGATATGATTAAAAAAAAATAAGTTATCCGCCATTTTGTAGCGGCGGCCATCTTGGATTTACAATAATATTAAATACACATAATTGTATTGTCACCAGAACCAAAGGCGTATACCAAATTTCAAATCAATCGGTTGACAGAAAGAGGGTGAAATTTCATTTACTAAATTTGACCCAAGAAAAAAGAATAAAGAATAATAAAACAAACAGAGTAAGCTAAATAAAACCGTTTAATAAATAAAATAGGAATGATTAAAAGTTAATATGAGAGTTACACTGAGATAGCAAAATAATAATTGTCAACGTTACTACTACACTTGATGCATAAACAATAATGATGGCCGACAACTGTGTAGGGAGTGAGAAAGAAAGGAGACCGGCTTCGTTCTCATCCCTACTCCGTGCTGTTTACTGGGTCAGAAGTCAGAAGTGACACCTGTAGACATCTGGTGGGGATAACTAATTAAATGACGATTGATCAGTTTTCGACCGGAGAGGAAAAATGATTAAATTACTAAAATGGCTATTAAAAAATAGGGTTGATCGTAGAAGGGTGAAAATTGAGGATTGTATGTATTTTTGTATATTGTATCATAAAAAAATAGAAATTAAAAATTTTGTCAAAAAAATAAAATAATAAATTTAGGGGTGGACTACCCCTAACATTTAGGGGGATGAAAAATAGATGTTGGTCGATTCTCATAGATACCGGATAAGCACAAATAATTTCATCAAAATCGGTCAAGCCGTTTCGGAGGAGTATGGCAACGAAAACTGTGACACGATAATTTTATATATTAGATTTATGAATTTTGATTTTCCCATACAAGAAAAATAAATTAAATTACGAGGGGGATTTTTTTACATGTTTGTAAAATTTTCCCCACTATTTAAAATTTCGGGGACGGTGGGGATAATTTTACAAAAATGTAAAGTAATTCCCGGTGGGGATTCCCGGGTGGGGAAAACTGGAGTAAGCCTAAAATTGAACGCAGCTTTTTTTTCAGAGCTATGTGATAGTGTGCTGTGTCCAGTAGAGGTGAATGTACTGAATTCCTTCAAGAGCGTCATGACTGTGCCGGTTGATATAGCATTGGTAAGTTTTTACTTTTTTGTATCGATGGAGAATAGAGGACCGTCTATAAAACAACGTTACTAGTTAGAAGGAGGGGGTTGGTATAGTGTGACATGGGCGGGAGTGGTCATTACTTTTGTGTCCTCACATTTCACATTTACGTCGAACTATTAAATAAATATATATTTCAGGACATTTCACACAGCGCCAACTAACCCCAAGCTAAGCAACTTAATGCTGTTGTTATGGTGGTTAGGATAATGGATATAATACTTATATACTTTTCTTTTGTAAATACATACTTATAATAGACACAGAAAGCCACCAGACCAGAAACAAATACCTGTAGACCACACAAACATTTATTGTCCCATGCGGGAATCGAACCCGCATCCTTCTGCGTTGCAGGCTGGTATTAGCCCACCGCGCCACAGAGGTTGTCGTTTTTTTTATTAATACTTAGAAGGCAAAATATCTTAGAGTTAGAATATTTACTTCTACCGCTTGGAGCGAGCTTGCTGCGCATTTTGCCCTCTCCAGCATTGGACCACGATTTCTAGCTACACTCCCTCAAAAATCCCCTGTAATTTATATTTCCCTAGCATGAAATAAACGTCTAGTGTCGATTTTCTCTTGCTTTATTTTAATAATTTTATCTACTAATTGGGCACGTACTAAATTACTTCTATACATATTAATTATAATTGGACTCTGTGTCTACATCTACGGTGTAAAGTTCGTAGCACATTTTTTTATTATATTATCGAAGCATTTTATATGCTATGTACTAATTGCACATTGTACTTACTTTGTACTACGTACGTACGTTTTTACTTTGTACTATGTACAAAAAAATTGAATACAATTTAGGTAATAAGCAAGAAGACACACTAGTTTAATTTGTTTTGCAAATAGCTACATGAACTTTTGCAAGGATGTAAAAATTAAAAACCGAGTTCCAAGCTAATAATAAAATGTCATTGAAAAATTATTAAAGGATTTCTTCGTAAGAAAAAAATCAAATCTTAATAAATTACAGTCTTCTTAGAAGGATTAGAGACGTGACCATTAAAAATAAACACAACATTAAATAAATACTTAAATTATAGACATGGATTCAGCAGTTCAATGCTACTCAAGTACAAATTGCATCCATGCTGTGAACTAAATACTTATTGCCTTTCTTAACCACCTTAACAAAGAAGGCCTCATGCAATAATTAGATCAAATTTTTGCAAGCTGCCTACATTCCTGGTGAAGCATGAGTCTAAAGGTGCCTTTCCACAGATGTGCTATGCAGCTATGCTACGAAGATAATGTGAAAGCTACGCTACGAAACTATGTGACTGTTTCCACCAATGCTAAGCCATGTAGCTGTGCGAGGAAGGTGCGCTATGTAGAGAAATGCGCAGTCGCGAGTCGTGCGAGGAAGATGCGTAGCTATGCGATGTTGCCATAGTAACGGCGCGGCGGCGGCACATAACACGCATCCATAGCACACATACATCCATAGCACGCATCCGTAGCACACATCCGTAGCACACATCCGTAGCTCGCACCCGTAGCACGCATCCGTAGCACGCATCCGTAGCTCACATCCTTCCATACATAAAAACATAGCTTAGCTGAAACCCTTTCCACCATTTTATATATTTTTTGTGCTAAGCTATTGCACCAATGAATATGATTGGTGGATATCAATCGCATCCATAGCAACGTAGCATAGCACATTTCTGGTCGAAAGGCACCTTTAAACTGCTTGATAAATATTTAAACTTAATAAATATTTAATTGATCAATCAGCTTATGGCATCAGCAATGGCTGAAAATCGAATTAATTAACATAAATGGACCTAATCATTTTACTTAATAGGTTAGTGTGCTAACGGTTATTTTGTACAGTAGATTCTCTACTGTAACCAACTCAGCGACTCTATCGTGTTGTTATTGCAATTATAGTAAATTACTGAGTACTTTTCTGTTTTTTTTTATACCTAGGTATACGATTTTTAAAGTACTGTTAGTGTTCTCCGTAACTAAATAAATAACAAAGCGGTGAAACTCACAACTAATTACTAATATTGTTAAGAATAGCTCAACAAGCTCAGGTTTCGGACAATTATACGATAGATAGATGAGATAATTTTGCTGCCTATGTATATTAAACTATTAAACCTACCTAAGTTTTAATTTAAAAAATATTTATTGAGGGTACCAACCACCCTAAGTTTTTCGGTTCTACACGCTCGTCAATAAAATACTTGCGAAAATGTCATATCATAGCTTTATTTTATTAAGAAAACTATTTCTGGTTTATATTCAGTTAAAAGAATATGCAAATTTACACGATCTAATTTATAGTTACCTACTAGTCTATTGAGTAATATGTAGCGGTTTCTTAAATAATTTAGAGGTAACTTTTTTTATATATCTTTAACGTATTACAATAACTGTAATACGCGTATCTATGTTTTTTGGATACAACATGTAACAATTTCTTGCTATGTAGGTACTTTTAGGCGCTTTGCAGACAAAGGGCCTATTGGATATCGCCCAACGACATTTAAAACACTAGAAACCATAGACAGAATTGCGTACATTACTTGCTTTAACCTCCTCATTAATATAAGTAAAATAACAAACGCAGAAATGTACATTGAAGTTGTCATCAATGGTAGTGGGTGTGAATTAGCCAATAGGTCCTCTGAACAACTTTTGGCGCAACTGGCTAAAACTGTCGCAACTTTCAGGAAACCGTTATTTCATTATGTATTCATCTTTAATTTTATATCTGACAAATAATATGAATAAATAAATAAAAAGTTGCGTCAATCGACGAAACTCTCAAATATTTTCGATAATACTTGCTTAATAAATTTAATTACATTTAATAAAAAATGCATCTCTTTGTACCTATATCAAGGACGTATTACGTTAGCCTTAATTGACGCGAGTTTTCTAAGTTTCAGTCTTAGTGTACCTTTCCAAAAATTTACCTACGATAGTTGAGAGTAGTCGAGAATACTAAGATTGTTGAGAATTGGCAAATAAACGACGAAAATTGACGAATAGAGCCACTTCACATCTCCGTATTTGGGCGAATAGGGCAAAACGTGAACACAATTATTATTATTATTACATGCACCCAGCGGTTTTACCCGATGGGAAGTATTATTACAGAGTCTAAGCTATCTCTATATATCAAATTTCAGCTCAATTGGTCCACCCGTTTAGGCTTGCGGCGTGAAAGAGTAACAAACATTCATCCAGACATCCATTCTTACAAACTTTCACGTTTATAATATTAGTAAGATGTATAATGGTGGCACCATTAAATAAATTTTTAGACATTTATTTTAATTGTTTCAGAATCAGCGCGGTTACCTTCGATGGCGGATTTATAACGAGAGCGGAATGATGGTGCTCTGCTATTCCGTTGTGGTGCAAACGCAAAACACTTTTCAGAAAATGCTACGGAAGGCCTTAGGCCACCAATAACTGTTATATACATTATGTATCTAAATACCCTTTAATGATGATAATGTTGTAAATAAAGCAATAAATATATAAAATAACAATAAAAGAAAAGGGCAACTAACTGATTTATCAGCGTGGTGCACAAATCGCTGAACGGATTGAGTTAAAATTTAGTACAAAATATTAATAAACGTAGACATTCGCTAAGAAAGGATGTATTGGCAGGAACCATGCCGCGAGCGTAAGCTAGTGTATAAAAAAATCGTTAAATGTTGTTTTG
Source organism: Hemithea aestivaria (assembly GCA_947507615.1). Classification (NCBI taxonomy): domain Eukaryota; kingdom Metazoa; phylum Arthropoda; class Insecta; order Lepidoptera; family Geometridae; genus Hemithea; species Hemithea aestivaria. The sequence goes on along the minus strand of OX382344.1, from coordinate 8,916,176 downwards.
CCACAGAAGTATAATATGTTTTGCTCGTAAATTGTTTTCTAAAAATATTGACAGCAAAAAAGATTTTTCTGCATTTTAATTACGTATACACATCTTACAACTTTTTGCAATCTCAAATTCGCATTATTAAGACTTATAGTTTTTGCGATTTCTGTTTTTGGTGTACTATAGGTAATTTGGGCACGGATTCATGTTGATTATTATATAACTAAACACACGACTTTTTTGCTAAGTAGAGGTGTGAAATAGACTGATTTTTGGATTTAACAGATTTTTTATTTCACCTTTGACTAAAAGAGGATTTTTTTTAGATAAAACTCAAGTAGGGAAGTAAGAACTTTTTTTCAGTTATAATAATACCTATGTATTAAAGTATTTGTGATGAAGATAAATCTCCGTTGAACTTAAAATATGCTAAATAGACACCTGTGTGACTTTACCTGAGATGTAGCGTAGGTAAATAATAATATGTACAATAACACCTATTATTATATTACAATATTTTTATAATCAGTTCCTTACTCCTCGAGTCTCATTAATTTTGTATTTTTTCGGTAGATATTAGAATAATAGTATCAAAAATGCATCGATGAACTTAAAGGATATTATGCAACTGGACCATAACCTGTTTGTGAACTGCCTTAATATTATCAGTAAGTAGGTATTCAAGTTTTGTATTATTTTTAGTTTAGAATTAAATTGATGGTAGTTGTGACTGAATCTTAACTGCACAATAACTTATAATAGTGCCTTTCAAGTTTCGATTTTAACGTAAAATAATCGGTACTACACAGCACGCGTTATACATATACGAATGTAAGCACACACAGGTACCTATACTATATTATACCTATATACCTATAATATGGGAAGTCAAAAAATCTGTACATTAGATAGGCGGAAGGAACCCACGTCGCGTTATTGCCGGCTTCATACTCGTGTTTTTAACATGTTTTATTTGGTAACTGACTGCTAGAATATCAGTAGCTAGTGATTAGTTCAGCACGTTCATATAAAAGTATCCGCAGTTGTACGTCCTTGCCATTGTGCCCGATTGTTTGCGGCGAATACCTACGTGTTCAGAAAAAGCGAGTCATTGCAGCGGATCAGTGAGCTTGAATAGGAAGGCGATACCTGGAGCCGTCAAACGTCATAATGTCGCCGCTCAGTGCAGTCGTGTGTTTCGGCCTACTTGCCCTCTCCGTCGCCACCGAAGTAGAGAAATGTTCAGGTATGTTAAATGTTAAGTAATTCTATTAAACGCTCGACCCGCATTCGTGTCATTTTACGTTTACAGAAAGCGTTACGCTAAGTTAACCCGATATGATCCGTACACGCGTAAAAGTGTTATTTAGCTCGCAACTCAGATTTCTTACATAGGTGCTAATAAGTGCAATGATTATGTAGATAATAGTGACCCCTGACATATTATTATGCATGATATCGTAAATTATGTTTCTATTACTATGTATTGCACAGCGTTCTAAACACTTCGATACTTACTAGAAATTAAAACAGGAATTTAAAGGCCACATTGTATGTAACTAATAAAAAATCTATATCTTGGCGCTTTTGTGATTAGCAAGGAAATGGAATACATGAGATGTAAGAGTATAAAAATCCTAGCTTGGAGATAATAAACAGCGCAAAGATCTTCAAAATTCTGGTTTTTGGAATAACACATTTAAACTTCTTCATCTGGCATAACAGTTCTTAAATGCAATTAAATAAATATGTTAATTCGTAGGTTTGTTTTTACATGTTTAACTTAATGCTAAATGCATTGACAATTGAGCAATGACGAAAATATTGTAAACATAATACATTATGTAATACTGCATTTTTAACCAAAGTGTGGCGTGGGAGGGTTTGTCTACCTCTGTATAACTCGGTTACTAGTTTCTCAACGCGAAGCATCCGTCTGATGTAAGATACAAAATAATATAAAGATATATACTAGCTGACTCGATCAACTTCATCTGCGTCTGGTTGAAAAATAATCTGCGTCTGTTAAAAAATACCTACCAAATATTCCCACAAAATTCATTAAAAGTCGGTAAAGCCATTTCGGAGTTCGAAAACCACTGTGACATGAGATTTTTATATTATATAAGTATTAGGAGAATGGAGGAGTACCTATTTCTCCTTTCCGTGTTGTGCCGACCCCATCTAGTGGAATAAGGACAGAAATAATATAATAAAAGACTATATAGAAGACTCGCGCAAGTTCTGCGTTGGTTGATTTTTGTTTCTCTGCGACCTATTCTTTATATCATGCCTTCCAAATATTATGTATCTAAACAAAATTGACCAGACATAAAAACGGTCAAGACGTTTCGGAGTTCAATAACAAACATTGTGACTCAGTGATATACGCATTCTTATATTGACCTTTATTATCTACCACACAAAGAAGGCAAAAATCGTATCTACAGCTCAAGCTTACTCAATATTCCGTTGCGATTTGCTCCAGTTACTGACTGGAAAGTTAAAAATACATAGGCAAAGTGAATTTGAAAATACTAATGGGCATTGATCGACTCCTAAAAATCCTAAATAACATTAATATTTTATTAACTGTATATAATGGATGTATGTATTTAGGTTTCATAGATGTTGTTAGTATTAAAGAGTGCTGTATCTAAATCTAAACGAAGCAGCAGTAGCACAGTTTAATTAATAAAAAAAACTCCTTAAAATATTTCTGAGTAATGACCATTATACTAATAAAAGGGGCGAGGAGTGCAGGTAGAAGACAGGAGTTAATCGAATAGGAAGGTCAATAAAAAAATTGAGGGCTGATGATGAAGAACAGGATTATTTTTATGATAGAACAGAATATGACTCGTTATTGCAATAAGTTACAAGAATAAATAAATAAAAGTTATAAATGCAAACTACAAGAAAACAATTGGCGATCTTAACACATAAAACAATCTAATAAAGACCTCAAATTGATTTAGCGTGACGAGCGTTCGTTGTCTTTTCTAAAAGATGGTAATAAAATAACACTCCAACTGTGTGTAAACAATATAGTAGTACAAGGGTTATTACACCTGGCTAAATTTAGAAGCCTAAATTCAGTCGCCACTGAATTAAGTCAAGTGTAATCACATTTAGCATCCTAAATTTAGAAGAAAGTATCGTTCATCCTAATTTAGATTCTGAATTTAGTGACTAAATTCAGCCAAGTGTAATAAGGCTTTACATCGTACTTGTCTTGTTTTGGTGCATAATATTATACTCATTTACATAAAATCTTTGTTCTACTTTAGGTCCTTATTTGCGATCTTTAAACCCGCACGATATTATGAATTTTGAAAAACATATTATACGTGAATAAAAAATCACCGTATGTAGGTAGGTTCTATCTACTCAATTTTCAGAAAATCATCCATTGTAAATTGTAAACTTTTGAACTAAATTCATAAACAAAAGTCCTTTCGGTGAAATATTTGGTACAGGTAAAGTTTAAGTCCCGAGAAAGGACATAGGGAAGTTTTTGTACCAGAAAGATAAATAGAAAAAACCAGAAAGAACCGAAAGACACCAGACTAAAATGTTTTAATTTTGGATAACAATTCTAATAGGTCTTCTATATACTGCTGCAACAGTAGGTATATCAAAATCGTGGTACATGACCGTACATATGATGCTCGTCTCGTTTAGATAGGTACTCATTTGCATAATATCTTCTATTCAAAATAGGGATCGCTGAGAACCAGCCCTTTCGCCCGGTTTGCGCAACAGGTTTCCCCTTACACGTTTGTTAATAGCCCAGCTAGCTACACACACATACATGCTTCAGAATCTAGCTCCATTAGTATAAATGCATATTCATTATATAATAATTATCTACTATATTTCTATTTCATGGTTTTATTTTAAAATATGCAATGTGTAGTAGATGATATCGCACACCTAATAAAATTCTAGCTTAATAATTGAAAAAAGTAAGTTTTTAGCTGTTGTATTCAGCGGGGAAAAGCTGCCAGCATTCTGGCCATATCCATCCACCATAGGGTTATCAAATTTAGTTTTTTTTATGAAAGGGGATTTATTTTTTGGAGACAGGTATTACGTTAGTTCAATTTGAAAAATAACCATTTACTCACTGATTTCGCTTGATATGCATTGCAAACACAGCACGCAAGAAAATGAAAGCACAACCGTACCTGAAAATCGCATCAAAAATGTTATAAGTAGAGCATCTTCAACAAATCAATCTCTCGCTTACTATAGATATAATACTTATATTACATACTTATAATAATATAAAACAGTACGAGATATATTATATTCCTTTAAGATGATGATTCAAAGTCAATAAGATTTTATATTTAGGAAAAAACCAACGATGCATGGCACGGCATTTTAAATTTAAGTCAATCCAAGGTCTGTGGTCTGAATGTACCTAAGGTAAAAAGTGGACTTTTTCGTCTGTGATAAAACATAGTATACTGACGCATAAAAACTAATTATATTAATTAACCTTTTGATCGAAGCAATGCGCATAAAACATGAACATAATAATATTATATTGTGGTCTGCGGTTAAATTAGTTGCAAAACTCTAGAGTGGCACTTCAACCAGATTCAGATGAGAAAAAAGATTAAGTACAAGTAGGTAGGTCTACCTATTATTGTACATACCTACATACACATAATATCGAAATGGTTTCTATATTTGTATGTAACGATCTTTGTGAATTTAAGGTGCCAAGTTCGATAATCTTCTTGTTGTAACACGTTTTAAGGTTTTATTAACCTAGTTCAAATTTGGCCACATTCGTTAGGTATATCCATCGAGGAAATATCCAATAGAGGGGCAATAGACAAAGTTTTCCTTGAAATAAATTTTTTCACAATTTGAAGACTCCGCCCACTTTTCCTATTGGCTACGCTGGTTTTAGTGATGGGCAACGAAAAAGTTTCAATTTAAAACTCGATTATGCCAAGTAATCGATTACAAAGCGATAATATAATATTTTTGACTAAGAGGCAAAACATACGCACGGTTGCAAATCTGATCTTTTGTTTTAAATGGTGTTAATGTCGGAAATCATAAAGGAAGACTTTTGCTTTCCAAAGACATTGTTAGTTCCGATTTCATCTTATAGCAAAAATAGCGTTTTAGTTTTAAACAAGTCAAATATAAAATACTAGCTTATGCTCGCGGCTTTGCCCGCATGGCAAAATCCTTTCTTAGTGGAGGTCTACGTCATTAACCCTATTAATATTCCAAATTTCAACCCAATCCGTCCATCGGTTTAGGCTGTACGTTGATAGATCAGTCAGTCAATAAGTCAGTCACTTTCCATATATAAATTTAGATTCTTAAAGACATCCGATTTATACTCATGCATGCAAAGTTTAAGCTAAATTGAAAACTGGGAAGTAGATTAAATTTTACTTGCAAGATTTGATTATAGACAACGGGACAGGCGAATGTAAAAAAAAGCTTGTGAATTAAATAAAAAAAAAAATTGCCCCCTACGCAACGCTTTCCAAATTACCTATTTTGTGGATGGTGGCCATCTTTGATTTTAAATTTATCATAATAATATTATATACTACATACTACTACTAGTCAAGCCCTTTCAACTTTAATTTGATGCCCACATTGACGGGATTATGGAGAAAATAATTAATCAGCTATTTTTTAGCGGCGGCCATCTTGGATTTTAAATGTATTAAATGTAATGCATATACATTACTAGTCAAGTCCTTTCATTTCATACCCTTACATTTGACGAGGTTGTGAAGAAAAAAAATAATCGGCCAAATTGTAGCGGCGGCCATCTTAGATCGATTTCCACCAAACACGGCTAAGAAAACTCTCGACTACCTTTCGACTCTACTTTCAAACAAAAAAACAAGATCAAAATCCGTTCATCTGTACGGGACCCAGAAGTAAGACAAAGTACATGAGCAACGATGCCACAGACAGACAGACAGACACGTCAAACTTATAACACCCCGTCGTTTTTGCTTCGGAGTTAAAAAGAGGTCAGGTTTTTAATGTTTTTGGTGAATAACTTTTAAAAAGAGTTTTCATTTCTTGTTCGGAACTTATTTTAGTCTATAACAAAAAATGACGTTTTCATGATGTGGATGGTATATTCTCATCCGCTCATAAAAAAGAAAATATTAAATTTGTAGGTATCTCGATTGAAAAAAAAACAGGGGAATGGCATCGGAGCATTTTTATATTTTAGCAAATTTTATATCTGTAGGTTTTCACTAATCTACTCGCAGCGCCGCGTGATGCGACTAAACAAGAGGTTATATGATAATATTGTAAATATTATAAATAATAGATATAATATTATAAAAGTGTCTCCCTGTTGTATAGATAATGAATGATACGTAGCTTTTTGTGCGCAAGTCTGACTCGCATTCGCCATAGGTTTTATATACCAAAATACGAGATGATCTTTTGTCACGAAAAATGACGGTAACTTTACGCAACTTCACGTGTTATATTTTTTTGATACATCCTAAAATACCTACTTACTTTACTTTTTATTTATGTTAAAATTTCGTTGAAATCAAATTTTTAGGGTGGTTCCCGCGTGCCCCACTATCCGCCCCACTGGTGGGGCAGGTGAAACTGTCAAATAATTTTTGTGTTTCACGCACCCACTGATCGCGTTTTGGTGGGGCAGGTTCTTCCAAGACACCATCAGCCTAAGACTACGAGAACTTTCCGAGATATTGATATTTTAATTTTGATAGCTGTCATTTAAAATGAAGATTTCCTCAAGACCCTTCATTTCTTCCATCACTTTCACATATTTGCAAGGTAGATAACAAGAAAAAGGCACCAGGAGATCATAATTGAAATGAAGTCGTACATACAAGTATTCGTTGACTTGTACTGCTTTGCCTGTACCTGCGTCTATTAATGAAAAAAACACATGTTATCCCATTCATATAAATTACACAAAGGTACATAAAAGTTCGAATTAATCAGGAAAGTGCGACTAAAATAACCGCAATACGAGATTTTAATAATATATTATCAGATGGGATGATTTTCTTATGTGTTGTTTGTCTTCTAAATAGTACATAGTTCCTTATAATTTCTGATCTCCTAGTTCTTCGCAAAATATTTGACAATTCCACCTACCCCACTAGTGGGACGAATAGTGGGGAACACGGGAACTACCCAATGTTTACAACACAAGTGAATTAAATTAAAAATTCCCCCAACGCATTCAAAATATGTAATTTTGTGGTTGCAACCATCTTTTAGTTTTTCAGATGTTAGTTTATTAAAATCTGTTTTTTATAGTTTGTAGTTTTCTACTAATCAAACCTTTTTGTTTAATTCCCATGTTGAGGGAGTTGTGGAAAAAAATGTAATCACCATTTCATGGCGGCTAAGAACACTAGACTATTTCTACCTAAAAAAACAATCTCAAAAAATCGAAAAAAATCCGTAATACAGAGACAGACAGACATGTCACACTTATAATACCCCGTATTTTTGCGTGGGGGGTTAAAAAATAAATTGTGACGTTACTGCCATGATAAAATTTTATGAGAATAACCCTCTATAAAAAATCATCTGCTCTAGTTTTTTTTTTTTTTTCTTAATAATATGGCAACATGTGCATTTTGCCAGTGTCGAGTAAAATTCGTGAATGTTCACGGAATATTAAATTATGGTCTCCACTTTCGTGTTTTGCCAGTGTCAAGTTAAATGTTATTTTTTAAGTAATTAGTTAGTTAGTCAGGTCAGAGTCAGAGTGAGCTTAATAGCTCGTCTAGTCACGTGAGTCTTCCAGTAAAATGGGTGGAATTTTACTGAAAGTTCGGAGGAGTTTTGGAGGGGGCACCAAAATTCATATTTCAGCACCATATCACTTGCCTACATCTGTGCACATTCAAAAACACTTAACACGCAATATTCCACCATTATTACACGCTAACAATCAATTACACGCTAACAATCAAATTCTACACGATTATTAAGCAAAAGACGTGGAGCTAATCATATGATCAAGGCTTGCCGCCAAAACTCATCTGCTCTAGTTGTCAACTTATAAATGACATGGACTTCAAGGTGACTGTCCATTATACCGTATCATACAATAATAATAATTGTCTTAGGAACATGCCAAACCGAAAAATAGCATCGGGCCCTTTTTGCACTAAACGATTCGTGAATATTTAAATTCACCTTTGTAAATAAACGGCATAAACTCACTATTTTTTTTATGCATAAACTCATTATTTACTTTGGCTTCGTGCCGACTGCAGCTACTCCTTAAAGAAGATCCTCGTACAGGATCGAACCGGTCGGCACAAAGCCGAAATAAATACAACTGAGTTTATGCCGTTTATTTACAAATATGAACATCTGGCCCATGCCATTATTGCTCATAGCTCAAAATTAGGTTTAGGTAGATAACCGCATTATATATACCTAGTCAGGTCATAAATTCTGTCACATGTTTAATATAAAATTATTGGAACAAGTTTATTTATTATGTAACCATTTATATACCAAAATGAACTTAACAAAACATAGATTCTTATGACAATAAAGTTTATTCAAAATGACCTCCGTGATTTTGAATACAGGCCTTCAATCTGCGCGGCCAGTCGTCTATCGCAGCACAAACGAGGTCCATGTCAATATCGGCTACTGCCTTAATCAAGGATGTCTTGAGTGACTTCAAATTGGGATGAGGCTTTGAGCACGCCTTTTCCTCCAAGTGTTGCCATATCTTGTAATCTAACGGACTCAAATCTGGACTGGAGGAGGGCCAGTCTTCGTGCCGGATGAAGTCGATTTCACGCGCCGCCAGCCAGTCTTGTGTGCTCTTCGCTCTATGAGCTGGCGCCGAATCTTGTTGGAATACCCAGTGCCTGTTATTGAACATGGTATGAGAAACAGGTTCCACAAGGTCCGTCAGGACTGTATTTTGATACACAACTGCATTCGTTTTTACACCTTTCTCACAAAAATGTACCTCTGTTAAGCCCCAATAAGAAACTCCCAACCATACCATGAGCGAGGATGGAAAATGACCTCGTTGGACACGCGGAATACGGTTGCTCGCTTCTTCACTACTGTGTGCGTACACCTTATCATTTTGTTTGTTGTAGCTCTCTTCTACGGTAAAAATTTTTTCATCCGAAAAAAGAATTTCTCGATATTTTTTTCTCGCGTACCGCTTCAACAAAGCGCGGCATCTCTTCAGTCTCAGGTCCATTAGACGAGCATTTAAACGATGTCCTGTTTTTCTTCGATATGCCCGAAGCCCTAAGTCTTCATTTAACACCCTTTTCACCGTGGTTCTGCTTAACCCCATCTGAAGGGCCAACAGTTTCTGCTTACGTTTGGGATTTCTTTGAATTCGCGCCTTCACAGCTTTTATCACTGCTGGAGTCCTAACAGACCGAGGGCGACCACTTCTTGACCTGTCATCTACACTAGAGTCTTCATTGTATCGTTTGATGGTACGATAAACGAATCTTTTGGTTATATTCAAATTTTTCAGTATGTCAAAAATTTGAATTGGCGCGTAACCGCAACGATGCAACGCAATAACTGCAACACGGTCTTCTTTAAGCGTCCACTCCATATTTAAAAATGAGTAAAATTCTAAAAAGTATACATTTTTATTTTCATGAACAATTCGAAATTCGAATTCAATAAACTTTTTTGTGGCCAGCATTCTAAAAGAAAAGTTTTTACTGTGTGACAATACTTATGACCTGACTAGGTATATACCACGGCAGTATTGTATGCATTGAAAAGTAAGAGAACATCGTTGCGAGCCTTGCACGGAGCGTTAACAATAAATATCGCTGAGAATATGTTGCTGATACTGACAGGTCTATGCATGGCATGCAATGTTGTCAAACAACTGCGTGTAGGGACCAGACTGCAGTGAGTGTACGGGTTTATAGCTACGAATGATGACCGATAAAAAGATAATAATATAAACTTGTTTCCGTTATTAATAAAGAAAACTCATCAAGTTCATCTGTTGCCAGTTCAACGAAAAAGGTTAACACGTAAAGATGCTTGAACATGTAAGCAACATATTATATTGATAGGCATGCAAAAATGAAAATGGTACTGCATTCTCGTGATTAGATTCTGTTTTGAACACGGGCAAAATACGAGAGAAAGAAGAAATGCAAACGGGCATATGGTACGGTATAGTGGGCAAACCCCTTAAAACTCATTTCTTGCAATGTTATTTTGGAATATTTTCTAAATAAACATACACATTACACATTAGCTATTTTTAACATATTTACAGCTGAACTAATCAAATTTGGTATGGTAGCTTAGGCTCTATAAGCCTCTCTAGGCTCTTGACAATAGGTAACAGTAGGTACTTTTCAATGGGTAAAACTGGATAGGAATAAATGAAGCTAGGACATGGGCCTACAGAACATATTATGCGCTAGTTGTACTTAAAGATAGCATGCAATTAGACCTGGTCGAAGATGTGGTATGCATTTGTCCTCTAATCGATTATCATGCATCGATTCAATCGTCAAAATATTCACAACACTGGCTAAATACGAGTCAGTAGACAAGGACAGCTATTTGGAGAATACGCTTTATTAGAAAGAGAGGCAATTTGCCTGACCAGTATAACTTGATCCCTCGCTAGAACAAAAAATAATCATAATTTTGAGGATTATTTTACATTTCTGGGGATATTAAAATCGATTTAATAAATTTAGATATTTTATATGTATACTTTATAATATAATAATACAGTAAACAGTTTTATAAAAAAATAAGAAGTCGTGATTTTTTTGTTAAAGAGAATATTCCGTGAGGCCCGCGTAGTTCCTTAAACTGGCCGCTACTAAACGGCGCGTCACGTGGCGCTACGAGTGGGGTAGCAAATACAACCAGTGTTGATATACAAAAAATCCGCCGATGCCCTCCCCCTGGGTATATCATATGTGTATATTTGTAGATAGTCTAGACATATAGTTTTTTTTTTTTAATGGCAAATGCCTTTATTGAGAAAAACAAACTAACAATACTACAGCTACTACAGCAGTTAAGAACACTTTTATTAACCACAGATCGGCCACAAGCCGATCTACAGAAAATCCAAGTGCTCCAAACCACTGTCAGATGGCAGAGTGCCCAGAATGCCACGTTGAATGGCAATACTTATACGTTGGGCCAAATATACCCCAGCATTTTGGTCACATTATACAACGATTCACAAGATGCATCAGCTTAAAATGCCAGTTTTTATTGCAACAGAGCTTGAGTCAATCTTGACTTAGATAAATATTGCATTGTAAATATACATTCGGTCAAGTAGATCTTGACAACGGGTTCCGTACCAATATTAACGAAGAATCAATATCTATTATAAAACTGCCTATAAGTACTTAAATTATTCACAGTTTTATAATTTTATATTCTGTGTTACGTTCATTACTTGGCAAAAAAATGTGTAAAACTTTAAAGAAATCATAAATATACTATAGATTAATTCTTGGCTAATAAAATAACAGCACCACACTATTCGTACATTACGCCTGATATAGCACCTATTTCGTCCATTTTGCTTCAGGCAGTGTACAGGGCGTTAAAGCATATATAATCATTACATGTAAGTATACCAATTCTATGTATCTAACAAAATATACAAAGGCATTCTCATAATTATATTTATCTGCACGCGAGTTGCGAGTCCAGTTAATGTAGTGATGCATATTAAACTAATTGATCAAAGAACAAAGATCATGTTTTATTGTTCTTTTATGTAGCTGTGTAATTAATACCTAATAGCTAACACTTGTGGTTTTTTTGCGCCAATGCCCTTTCATACGTGCGGGGTCGCGTCGAGTCTTTTCCACTGCGGCACGGTAAAGAGATATGCGGTGTGTAGATACGATAGTACAAAATAATGAATCATACTAAATGGGAGTTACATTAGAGCGTATATATCGAGTGACGCTCTCTCGTTCGCACTATTTGACAAATTTTTAAATGTAAATTCCTAAAACATAAAAAACGACCACATTATGAGTACGAGGTTCGGCGATAAGCTAGGTTAACGCAGTCATCGTATTACAATATTATTGATCTTACCTATCTATTACATACAGAGAGGTGAGAGGTACATATATTAAAAGACCATGCCACAAGTTCTCGACGACATAAGATACACATATCATCATCTATGTCCATCTATCATCATCTTGTGCCATTCTTAATCTGTTTACCTACATCGCAGACTTTCGATGACTTAAGCCGCGTCTCCAGCTACCTTTTTAGTTCAAACATTCAACATGAGGATGACAACATCCAAAAAAAATCTCGGCGATTTTGACTTCTTGTTTGCTCCAACAATGTTTTTTGCTTTCCATATCAGATGGAAAGCACGTACAACAAAACATAATTTCAATATTCATCAAAATTGCCGAGATATTTTTTGGATGTTGTCATGCTCATGTTGCATGTTTGAACTAAAACTTAGCTGGAGATGCGGCTTTACGATGTATCTTTATATACTGCGGACTGCAGATACGGTCTCTCAACCTGATGCCTAATCCCACGTTTGCTTAGTGTGAATTTCAACTTAAGCCGCTATGAATTGTGGTATAATCACGGGCAAAATGTAATCGTGATCGACCATATTATCACGCCACAAAAACTTGACAGCGTCATGTACATTTGTCACTATCGTGCGTTTTTCATTGAGCAATGTGAAAGTCTGTATGTTTTGCTTGGTTCGTTTTTTATTGACGTCACTGCATCTTTTTGTGTAAAAAAAAACTCTGCGCAGACATCTTACTTTACTACATAGAACAAAACAAAATCGCTTCACACTGTTTGTCTGTCCCTATGTATGTTTAGATCTTTAAAACAACTGAACGGATTTTAGATAGTGATTCAAGAGGAAGATTTATATTATGTGTAAAACGTGCAAAATATTGTAAAGGAGCGCTCATAATTTTCTGTTAAGTGCTACGAAGTGCGCGCAGGTCCACTAGTTATATTATATCTATAAATGAAAGTATAATAAGATGTTCTTATTTGTGGTAGAGTGGTAGGTCTTAGCAGTAGTAGTTGCGCGAGTCGGCTAGTAAAAATAAATATCTTAGTTGAAAACGGGTTGGTCATTATTATAACTTGTTTAAATTCACTTTTATATTGAGATAGGACGAGGTACATTAAGTTACCAACGCAACGGGCAACGACTTTTATATACTTGTTTTACTTATATTATGTAGGCTAATAATAAGTGGTAAATAAAAAAAATCACGCAAGTGCGTTGATCTGGGGACAAAGGTTCTATCAACATCCAAGGTCAAAAGTCGAACTTATATCTTTCACTAAGAAAACATAGGGACAGACAGCGGGAAGCAACTCTGTTACAAGCTTTTATTTACTTTCAGCTCTGTCTGTTGTCTGTCTGTAATCAAATCTTGCAAGATTAACTTGACCCCCTTCTCGGCGTCCGACATGTATAAATCGGATGACAATGCAATATTTTTATGACATCTAGCTGATCTGATGATGGAGCTGGAAGGTGGCCATAGGAACTCCGTTATTAAACGACGCAACCCCATCGAGTTTGGGCTCATTTGATTCGTCTTGACGAGTACGTTATTGTGGTAGATGGTAATAATTATAATAAAAGCTTGTTTTTAAAAGTTTTTTTTTAAATTTCACTTGTTCACCTGTGTTATTGTCTGTCTGTAATCAAATCTTGCAAGTTTAATTTAATCCACTTCCCGGTTTCCGATTGAGCTGAAATTTTGCATGCATGTATAAATCGGATGACAATGCAATATTATTATAACATCGAGCTGATCTGATGATGGAGCTGGAAGGTGGCCATAGGAACTCCGTAATTCAACGACTCAACCCCTTCGAGTTTGGGCTCATTTGATTCGGCTTGACAAAATATGATGCTAGAATAATAATAGAAGCTTATTTTATAGTTTTTTTTTTAATTTCAGTTATAAACAGTTTTTTACTATAAATAGGTATACCTATAATATAAATGCCTGATAAATGACAAATAACAAAAATTCACGCAAGAGCGTTGATCTGGGGACAAAGGAATTCTATCAACATCCAAGGTCAAAAGTTGAACTTATATCGTATGTACATATACCTACTTGTGTACATTATATGTATAGTTAGGAACTTAGTAAATACGAGATGTGTACCTACTTATTTATCAAGCATATATTTGTCTTATGCATATAATATAAGTTTGATCACAATAGGCCAATAATGGCCGCAGTGATATCATAGCCGCACCAAATAAATAATATAAGTAAGAACAGCATGGATTTAACATAACGTGAATTTAATTTGCCATCAATGCGCGACACTAGTGGAATATTCTTTTCTAAAATTAGCAAATTTTTGAACCCTTGATAAATTTAAAAGGTTTCTACATATTTTCTAATGTTAAATTGCGAGCGAGAAACTCAGCTCCGAAGATTACTTTAAATAATTAAATTTATATTTCTATATCAATAGCATCAATACCAGTAGAAAGGTAAAGTAAACACACACATACATACATACATATACATACGTACATTCCGTATCGTGCTTTGCAGCACATAGCACAAGGTAGGATTGCATCTTGTAAAGAGATCGTTGGACTCAGCCCTCAAAGGGGGACTTCTTTTCAGTAGCGGTATAAGCAGCCTCAAAGCGGGACAATCACGGTTGGATTCGTGGTGTATTTGGATGCAAAATAAAAAATATAAATAAGTTGCATTTGATTTCGTACTGGAATGGTAGGGATTTTCGAGATTTTTTTCAAAAAATGTAAAAAGAATTACATGTTGGTGAGACTAGATTTGAATTTGGTTATGAAAATCGTCGATCGCCTGAGGCCTTACAAACATAGTGGGATGGTGAATGCAACCAAAGAGCATATAAAATAAATGCAACTTGCGACCCCATCCTGCCCCGAGAGGGAGGAACGACGGTCTACCAAGCCAGGTTATAGTGGGTATTCTTGCTGGTCTTGCACTCCCACCGGCAAGCGAGTTCCACATGCCTTAAGGCATTTCCCCTTGTTAAAAAAAGCCTTTCAAACATTATTCTGATCTGTGGGGACGTCCATAAATAACATGATTTTTCTCTTGATTCATAAATACAAAACTATTCAGTTTGTAGATAAGGGCTTGGTTAGCTTCTATAAGGTTGTTATAGATGCAATGACCGTGGATAGGTCAGGGCAAGCCGGTTGTGGACCGTAGCAATGGACATCGCATGTTTCTAGTTTATCTTAGTACAGTCAACTACAAAGAGATGCATCCATGTTAGGCTTATAAAATGAAGTAAATTTTCATTTGCCACAATAAACTACCCTTGGTTCGTGACATTTCTAGTAGCAATCAAACTTTATATAGTATCATTGACTCGTTTAATATGCAACAATGATGTATCCCACTACTTTTCCTTAGGTGATACATAATAATAGCATTTAAAATGAATCGAATATAGTATAAGATTTGGTGGATACTGAAAATGTCACGAAGTAAGGGTAAATAATTTTTGCATACTAAAAGTTCCTTCATTTTGTAAGACTAACATGGATACTCGTACATCTCTTTGTAGTTGACTGTACATATAGATAAATGCTGCGACAGTAATGGGCCGATATTATATTATGTCGTATAAATGACATTATAACGCGGTTTTTTTTTTCTCCCTCATCGTTGGCTATTTATTGGCTTATGACTTATGGATCCACTCACTGCTGCACATAAGCAATAGCCTTCTTTTATAGCACGACGATTAGTATTTTTTTATCTGTGGCACGACTTTTATAGGGGTGTGACTTGTGACCAACCTATATTTTACCTATATACCCTACTTTACTTTGTTTTACCTATTTTTTATTACTCACATTACCTATATTATACATCCAATATTTTTTTTATTACTAAATTATAATATATTGGTTTGAATAATTCTAAATGTTCCTTATAGGTACATCGAAGGGAACGACCTATTAGAGTTACACCTCTCTATAAACACATTATTTGGTAGACAACTCAAAGGTACACTGAGTTGTCTCATACAATATTCATAAAACACATTTTATGACGTCAAAAATTCTGAACACGTTCATATAAATCATCTCCGTACATATTTATGATCGTGTAAGTAAACCTTTGTCACTCCTTTGTCATCAGACGCAGGAACTGACATGAGTTGAATCATGGATCGAATGAACCACATAGAATACCAATAACTAGGTCTTATGAATCGCGATATTTTCGCTCGTGGAATCAAGCTCTTAGCTATGTTATACCTAATTAAGTTATAAATTAGTTGGTCCTATCGTTGTATTGTAGGAACAGCGGTGTTATTCAAGACCAAGTCCATCTCTCGTCTCGCCATCGCTCACTTTCAATTTTTTTTTACCTTTCCCCACTACGGGACGGGTATCTTTAAAGTGGTATTTATGGACATTGTCTGAAATTAGCGAATTGTATTTAATTGAATTATGTCGTTATATCTTCTATACACTATCATCATCATCATCATTCACAGTCCTCTACATCCCACTGCTGGGCATAGGCCTCCGTCATGTTATGCCACTCAACCCTGTCCTACACACACAAGTGAAATTTTAAAAATACTTTTTAAAAACAAGCTTTAATTATTATTATCGTCTTGTATCATAAAGTACTCGTCAAGACGAATCAAATGAGCCCAAACTCGATGGAGTTGCGTTGTTTTATGACGGAGTTCCTATGGCCACCTTCCAGCTCCATCATCAAATCAGCTCGATGTCATAAAAATATTGCATTGTCATCCGATTTACACACGCATGCAAATTTTCAGCTCAATTGGAAACCGGGAAGTGGGTCAAATTAAACTTGCAAGATTTGATTACAGACAGACAGACAGACAGACAGACAGACAGACAGACAGACAGACAACAGACAGGTGAAAGTAATATAAAGCTTGTAATATACACTATATAAAGGTTATAAATGCGTTTCGTTTTGCTACGAATTCGTTCTTCTTACAGAGTTAACATGCTTGTATCAAAATATTTTGATTTTCAATAGGTCTGCAGCATGTGGCCGGATACTCGCAGATACACGTGTTTGATAGTCATTAGTCACTACTAACTCGTGTATTGTAATTAGTTAGGATTAGTGGGTAAGTGATGACGATGTTTGTTTCGTAGCGAATATAATATGTAGTATGTAGGTTACTGGTTATATACTTTAAAATATTTAATAAAAATATGAGCTAAATTTACAATTTAACACATTTCCAAAAAGTAAATTTTATCAATTGTTATTTTATAATTTGTTATATCGTGCGAGCGAGACAGAGGTTCAGCGACTATTAGCCGCATAAGGGCGTTATCAAAGCTAGAAGAATTGACGCCCAACGGCTGAATATGGACAGATCGGAATAAAATTTGATACGTAATCTACATACTCTAGCACATATTATAGTCCACGTTTCATCAGGTAAAGCCGCAGGAAGCAACTATAAGTGTGTTCATAAAGTTAAAGCGATTATTACTTAGAAGGAAAATTACCTTCGTTCAACTTTATTATCTTAATCGCCCTTTATGAAGTTCCTTAGGACGTGCTCTCAGGTTTATTTTCCTTATCTACTGTGCCAGATAGAATGTCAGATTAGTGTTTAAGTTCATGCGACTACATAGCACCATATTAAAGGCAAGCAAACTACAAAGGGTTGCACCGTAACTCGTCGCTTAACAAAAATCCTCCTGCGTACATTTTTGTGAACAAACGCACCCTGGTCTGGTTGTGTGTTACGGTGATTACGACTGTGTTCCGGAATGATTATGTTCAGTGAAGCCGGGGACGTATGTATCCCACCTTCTAGGTTTAGTCCCCTACCATCTGTGGCCGCATCGGCGCTTAAGATCAGGCGAGCTCGTAGTCAAAGGCTGACCTATCCTATAACGAATAAAAGAGAAAACAATTGTTCATAAAAACATACGACAATGATTAAGGCGGTTTTTTGTTATGCTATGCGTCGAGGTGCGGCCTGCCATAATTTGCACCTCTGCCTTATGTAAATGTACGAAGACCTTTTGTTCAAAGTAGGAAATTTAAAACAAAAATAAATCAAATGTCAAATACAAATCGTAATTATTCAAATAGGATATTATGAGATTATTTTAGGTATGCATGTCCTGAATAATTATATTTTATCGTCCACGGGTAGCAGTACCAGTTTTTCGATGTTTGGTTTGACATTTGTTTGTTTAGAAATTAGATGGTGGTCAAGTGAGTTTTCTGGCATCTTTGTTTTTATGCAGACACTCGGTTCGCCTGATGTTAAGCTATGCCACGGTAAATTTTTTTAACCATATGGCTATACCGCCTAGGCTGTCTTGAATTACCTACCTCACCGGACCTAAGTTGGTCTGTTATGTAGAAAAAAAAACGGTTGCCTGGAGGAAATCGCTGTTAGCACTTAGGTACTCGTGGTTAAGAAATTATTGTTTAAGTTTTCCTATGTATACCTACATAATGTGGTTTCCTAATAAAGTATATTTAATCAATCAATTTTGTCTTACTTCCTAGCTCATAATTTATTTTACTGATTTCAGAATCAGCGATCCCCTTCGAAGTAGAGCTGACTCCGTGCAAGAAGGTACCATGCTATCTCAAGAAGGGCACTACTCAGCACATAAGCATCTCATTCACCCCTGGTAAATATTTACTTACTTATTTTATTGTAAGCTAGCATTTGTTTTAGCATTGGTTGTAGTTTCGCATGATGATGGAGGCGCTTTTTTAATTGTTCGATAAGTCGGTTGCTGGCCCGAGTGCGGGGAATTTCCGCTTTTGGGACAACGACTCATGAAATTAGTAAGTCAGTAGTTTATAGTATGTGTTTCAAAAATCTCCCGTACCTCGCATTACGCGCATACGGCTAACTTCCAATGAAAATGCGCCTTAATAAGAAAAAAAGAAAGAAAGTGTAGCCTATCCTGGGATAATGTAGCATTCTGAGGGTGTGCTAACTTACCAAACACAACGCTGGGATGGAGTTGTTAAGGATACGTAGTGAAAATGGCGAAGTAGTGTAGCATAGTGGGTGTAGCTGCGTAGCATTGGTGGCGTAGCTGCGTAGCGAAATGGTTTGGCCGCGTAGCATAAGTGGCGTAGCTGCGTAGCATAGTGGGTGTAGCAGCGTAGCATAGTGGATGTAACTGCGTGGCATAAGACGCGTAAATGCGTAGCATAAATGGCATAGCATATGGCGCTACGCAGCGAAATGGCATGCCTGCGTAGCGTAGGCAGCGCAGCTACACCTTGTTGCTTATTATACGCTACATACTCATTGTCCTAGTAAGCATCTACTAAATACTAGCCACCTACTTATATTACTAGATACTTAATTATTTTGAAGGTGGTCCACAGTGCATCGGTTAAGTGCTAATTTCTTATACACATTAAGTCTAGCCCGTATTGACAATTGAATACTGAATACTAATTTAATGACAAAAACTGGTTTTACCAAGTATATTGTAGGTATACGTTTAAATCACAGTAGTTTCTAGCAGTAGCTGTCTCGTGTCATTATATATGGTTAAATTGTATGTAAGGTGGTATTAAAATAATAGTAGCATATATTATTATATAGTATCTGTAATAATCAGAGTACCTAGATATTAACCTGCATTAATTATACCATAACCTTGAATTTTTAATATGAATCTCGCCCATACATATATTGTTGTATACTAATTTAATAATATCCTTAATTTATAAGGGACATTCATAAACAACTAGAATTTGTATAATGAAATTAAAGTCTTACTAATATTATAAACGTGAAAGTTTGTAAGAATGGATGTCTGGATGTCAGGATGTTTGTTACTCTTTCACACCTAAATGGGTGGACCGATTGAGCTGAAATTTGGTATAGAGATAGCTTAGACCCTGACAACACATAGGCTACATAAGTACTGTGGGTAAAACCGCTGGGCGCAGCTAGTAATACATAAATACAGTTAGCTTTTAAGTATAAATGGGGTTTCTTTCTTCTTTCAAGTATCTCTACTACAGCGATAGCTGACTATTCATTAAAGAATATTTTTAATTAAATTTACAGATGAAGACATGAAGGAGGTGAAGAACATAGTCGGAGCGTATGTCCTAGGTCTGCCGCTGCCATTCCCAGGTGTCGACGGAACCACCATCAAGGGCAAGGTGCACACCGAGTCAGGAGAGAAAGCCACCTGGCCTCTCAAAGCCGGCACCAAGTACATCTACAAGGACTCCTTCCCCATCCTAACAATATATCCAAACATTGAAACGAAAGTGTTCTGGAAACTCAATGCTGATAACAAAAAGGAAATTGTTTGTTTCACAGTCGGGGCCAAGATTCGGTAAAGTTATCTTAGTGATGAAAACTTATTTAGCCTGGTATAATTATATAAATTGCCGATGCCATTTTTTTAACAGTAGAGTGCGATAGCTGAGATCATCCATAGATCTAGCATATATGTACGTCATTCGTAGATAAACAGTCATTCCAAAAAAAATGGGCCAAGCACAGATATTGCGTAGACTTGTCTTGTTTTCAAGTCAAGCTGTCATCCCATACGCAATATCTGTGCTTGGCCCACATTTTTGAATTGTCAAACATCAAAATACTGAGATACTAGTTTGGACTTTTGCTGGGAATTCAACCTTTTGCAACCAAAAATGGTCACATTAACAAAGAGATTCGCTTTCCCTATCTATCTTGTTATATATCCATATGAGATTATTTTTTTGTCTTGCTCGGCTTGGTTTCTCTATGAGCGAATCGATCGACGTTGTTTTGACAAGCACCTTCATATTATGGGTATTTTAAATTTTTATCTATGCTTTCACCTACATTTAAGAGTATATCTGTCTAGCTAGGAAAATAATAAAATTTTTGCATCAAATAAGCGTAATGCGTCCATACAATATTTGAACAAATTACAGAATCTATGAATTAGTGAGATAGGTTTATTATAGTAGTGAATTAAGTATTTTAACGTTTTTATCTCTATAGAATTATTTTGGGTGCATTTCTACTGATGTGGAGCGGAGAAGGGCGTGCTTGTATTGGCTTGTATATTGTAAAAATCACAATGTTTGATTTATTTGACATTTTCATCAGAGCACTGTGATTGGTTAACACTAGTCCGCTCTGCTTTAACTGTGTTCTACTCCACCGCAATAGAAACCCACCCTTAACCCTTAATTCGACAAAAGAATCAAAAGGACATTTATATGTTTCGTAGTTTAGAGTATAATTTTTATTCCATACCTGATATTATCAGCCGAATTAAGGGTTAATAAGGGTAAAATTAGATGAATGTTAAAAAAAAAAGAAAAGCTCAAACATACAAGGCTTAGCGTGAACTTAATAATATGATCGGTTATCGGAGACATCTTAAAATGCATTATTTCTCTCTCTCTTTATAAAAAATGTACTGGGATGACAATATTTGTGGAAAAACAAACGACAGTATGTACGTATGTCACAGCCACTTTTTTGTATTAAAACTACGTTTTTTGCTCCAAGTTTTTGCTAAGGATTTGACTTTTCTCAGTACTTAAGGAACCTTTACGATACGCCTTGTGTGCAGCTCTGTAGACTCTCATTTTTAGTATTTTTATTTTTATACATAGAATAAGTTATATACTGTAAAATAAGGTTTATGTAATGCACTCATTAAATTCTTATAAAAATAGAATGTTGATTTTTGTTCGTCTTCCTATATTTAAGAGCTTCGTCTGTGACTTTCTCGCTCGCATAATACAAATTTAGAGAATAATATCTTTAAAAAAAAATACTTTTTGAAAATATTACTTGGGAAAGCTTATGGTTACTTTTACGAAAAGCAATAAAATCCTGCGATTTCGACACCAATCAGTTAATACCCGTTATAATTTAAATAAGTATAAGAATGCAACTGAATATGAAATAATAGTACCAGATTAAAGGGCAGAGGGTGACTAAGAGCTAACAAATATGGATGCCGTTGCAACAGAAGCTACAAAATAAATAAAAGTTTACTTTGGTCAACTTTTTAACGCCTGTCGTAAAGTTCGTAGCAAACCAAGTCACTTCCCGTGGTCGCCGGTCGTTCCGGTATCGCTGTATGTTTATAAATATACAATGTAAACTTTCACTTAAAAATATTAATTATTTTATTTCTAGCAAAAAAAGCCTCTCTTAATATTATAAACAAACAACCCCCTTTAAAAACCTATAACTATCTGCGCCCAGGGTATTTACCCGTAGAAAAATACGCTTCGTGCATACCACGGGAATACCTAGTACCCATACCATAATAGATACCACATATTTACTACTAATGGATCGGTTAACGAAAGCTGGCATCTTCAACACATTACCAAATTGGGCTTGTTTAGTGAATTATAAAATCATATTAGACTACTGTTATAATATTTCAATCAAAATAACATTAACAACCATTCTGTATAATGAAATTGCATGTAAAGTAGTTAACAATAATGCAATTTACAAGTAGAAGACATACCTATTAACTATTTTGAGAGACTGGTGCCTACTGTAGGTCTTATTTAAAAGCCTGTTATGCAGGACACCAGTGTCCCCACCTCAGACATTATATTATGGTAAATGGTAAGTCATGTAAAGCTGTGGTATATTATATTTATATTGTTAGCTATTTATATGTGTGAGTACTGTGAACGTGCCAGCTTTTGTTAACCGACGTAATATGGATAGGTACTTTTAATAAATAAGATTGGATAAGAGACGTAAAGTAGACCAAACTTTCGCATATGACCTAATCATAGATACAATTTATCCAGATTTAATCTTTAATTTCTTGATTCTAGCGCATGTTTCGAAGCAGACGACGTCAGTGTTCCCGTCTTTGAGGCTCCAAAGTACGGTGACATCCAGTTCTGGGTAGATGTCGTGGATAGGGAACACGTTCCTGTAGATGTATTCTGACCCTGCCTTCAGGGGGCATGGAGCGGGCTTGAGAGTGTCTGCGTGATACACCTGCAATGTTTTAATGAAGGTTTTCTTTATTAAGGGTTTATAGGTCGGTTGACTAAAGTTTGCACACTCACTGTAGGTATACCTACTCGCTCCCGCTAATGCAATTTCACTATTAATTGGAGCGCCGTTTAGTATTTTACCTCGAAACTGTATACCAATGAGTCGGTTTACGGTTTTCGTGAAATTTACGGAATGTATTGTCATGAAATGTTTACTTATAATATATTTTTGCCGATGTAGCGAGTTACTGACTCATTTATAAGTACTATATCTCAGAAACTAGGCGCTAGGAATCGCACGGTGCACATTCATAATCCCCCACTTATCATGTGTAGGTAAGTACGGGAGGTAAGCCCTAAATTAAAGATTAGAAAGAATATTTTTAACACGTACCTAATCCCCTAATCCGTGATTTTGATGGATATTATATATCCATCAAAATCACGGATTAAATTGCCCTTTAAAGCACAAAATAGATAAGAAAAACTTTTAGACCAGTCGTCTTCAAATCAAGTTTTGGCGGGAGACTCTCGAGATACCTAGTAAGAAATGACAACAAACCTCGGGGCAAGCGCTAGTCCCCGTCACGCCAAAAAATGGCACCTTCAATCCCATCACCAATGCTGACACGTCGTTGATCAGGTTTTCCACGTCGTGCTCTGTAACACCAAGCTACACTTTGCACACACGAGTCACGAGCCAGCACCAGATTTAGGTTTTAGGATTTTTGGCTATAGATTTTCGGATTTTTGTTTTAGCTTAAGTGCTTAATCCTTGCGTGCGACACTCGCTAGCGGGATAATATGACGATATTTTTAAAATAAATTCTTAGAATTATTTTTATTATGTTTCCCGGTGTAGCCCTGAATCCCTATAGAGGTACAATATTTTTAACAGTATATTCCCAGTTTGACATTAAAAATAAATAGTCGCTCTCTTCCATTCAATTAATAAAATCTTACTAATATTATACACGTGAAAGTTTGTAAGAATGTATGGATGTCTGGATGTATGTTTGTTACTCTTTCACGCCTAAACGGCACCAGCGATTGCCAGCGAGAACACGTGATAAAAACATTGCCTCGTGTTGGCGACGTCCTGGCTTTGCATCCGTGGCGTAATTACGTGATTGCGACGTACCTATTCGCTGCGCACCCGTTCCGCCCTGAAACCGCTCGCAAATCGCTGTGATAAGGCCCTAATTTTTCAATGTCATATGTTTACCGTCTACTTATAATTAAAAAAAAACATAACATAATATAGCATTGTCTCTTTGCTTAATGTTTGTACCTAGTAAAAGGTATTAACTTAGCACTCACTTGGCTTGAACCTTATTTCAACAGTGGAGTTTGTTCCTTTACCGAGCAGGCATCTGTCCTTACCGCACGGGATTACTTTGATTCTTCCATCTAGATCTTCGATATTTTGACCTGAAATACACATTGTTAAAATAAATTTATCATAAAAGTTCT
Source organism: Hemithea aestivaria (assembly GCA_947507615.1). Classification (NCBI taxonomy): domain Eukaryota; kingdom Metazoa; phylum Arthropoda; class Insecta; order Lepidoptera; family Geometridae; genus Hemithea; species Hemithea aestivaria. Next base: position 8,891,673 of record OX382344.1, on the reverse strand, counting down.
TTCCTAAATTTTTTTTTCTATTCTTTCTTTCATGCCGAGGTAGGTACCCATATTACAAAGTTTATTTTTCAGCAGCCAAACTGTTGCTAGTTTTAAAGGTACCTACACAAACTAAAAGACGACAATATTATGACAGATAAATATATATCATAAGATATAAGATTTGTTTATTGCCAAATGTTTTGTACATTGTTTTACAGTAGTATATAAACAGTAAGACATTTAAATGCTTAGTAGAATTAGTCGTTGAGACCCAAATTAAGCTTTAGGCTTGTATCTTGAGCCTCAGGAGTGATTGTCGAAATCGATTAAAATGATGTACAGCTGTTCGGTTAACATGGCAATAAATATTAAAGTACCTTAGCGGTTGCTTGATTCTTAACATTAGTTAGGAGCAGTAGGATTACAACATTTACAAAAATTGATGATTATAGTATAAAATATCACAGTTTCTTACCTGGACATTGTCTATACGGCGATCCAGATCCAACAACAATGCCGAGCACCGCTAGTAAAACCAACACGTTTACAATAATATTCATTTTTATAATAAAACCTCCGTTCACTCATACAGCTGTGAATAATATGAACGGATCTGAATAAAATTGAATGGACAGAACATTCTACTTCACTCTATGGTGCGATGTTTCTTGAGCAAATAGAATAAAGCTGAGGACAGACCGACGCAGGACAGAGCAGAAAAGCGAGAGCGGTCATTATTTTGTTCCGGCCCGCGTCCGCTTTATATGTGACAGGCTGCGTACAAATTGGAACATTACGAAACATTCCGTCCCGCACCGCTACCGCTTTCCCGCTTGTGTATGGCGTCAGCTTTAAATTATTAATTTGGATATAATCTTCGATTCTTATTATGATGATATAATTAAACAACATTATTTTGATTATATTAATCACTGAAAGTAGTAAATTGCATAAAACTTGCCTAATATGTAGAATATAGGTATAATATAGTAAATCTCATGGATTTTTCTCTGTGTAAGCGTATTATTTTTGCAATTCTTAAGAGGATCCAAATTATGTGCTAGCTACGTTCCACTTGACAGTCGGCGCGACACTGATGGCGAAACAGTGCTTACTATGCTTTTAAGCACTGTTTAAATTGGCCACTTTTGAAACGCTTACGCGCTCGCGCTCTTACATACTTATTTGATCTAAGGCTTCGAAATTCATCATTAAGTTATTTTATTGATAAAAGATCTATCTTTGATCAATAAAATAACTTAAAAAACTTTATTTAATATTATTACGTATACCATATAGTAAGATTACGTCGTACCATCCTCAATCGCAAGTTTGTTTAGAAATGACGTCGACGACTTTTACTAATATTATTGTAACAGGTGGCACAACATGAGATAATTATGTACCTACCTTTATATTTATAATTAAAAAAAATCCAATCTGAAATCATTCCGTTATAGCCAGCTGCTTAAACAAAAGGTTTCACGTCGTTGCGTATATTCAAACCCTACCTCTATTCAGCACCGCGACCGATCGGAAATGCAGGAGCCTTTACGAGCATGAAGTCCCTTCCGCTATGCTATTCAAAATCGACTTCCTATATTTAAGAACTTCGTCTTTGCGTACGACATTCCCGCTAGCTTTCGTAGAATTTACTTTTTGAAAACATTTCTCGGTAAAGCTTATGTTAACTTCTGCAAAAAGCAATGAAAACCAGCTATTTCGATTATACCCTTAATAATATCATTTTCATCCCCCCACCTCGGAAAGTGTATTTTTGCGCTTCGATATCTGACTCAAAAAGTCCATATTATCCTCTAGAGAAATTCAAATTTACTTTACCCTCTAGAGACAAAAACATAATTAAACCTATTTACTTCCACCTCTATGGTACCGAAATAAGCGTACAACTTTTTTAAATTTGTTAAAAACTCGGAGTAAGAACCTCTTTAGTAAACTTTTTTTTTAATTTGCTTTGGGCGCACCATCAGCCTTGCCAGTAAGTTACTTTTGTAACATATTACGTTTCTTTTGAACTATATTTACGTTAGTTGTTTAGATATAAGTTACATTTCGAGGCAATAATGTTTTTAATGAATTATAATATATAGTACTGTAATAGTAAATAATAGTTGAGTTAATTTAGCAGAGTTAATAGAATAAGCCAATTTTTTATAACTTTATCTAGTTAGTAGCAATATTTTTTCTAAGTATTACTTTTTAGTAACTTTTTTATTAACGATTTTTCACTGTAATAAACTGAAAATGAGAAAATAATCACTAAAATGAATAGGTAGAGTGCCTTTAACGAAAGGAGACCTTTTTGCGGGACGCCACTATTGCACATTTTAAAAGTTTAAATACCTTTAACTTTTTAACGCCTCATAATTTCTCATATTTAATTTCTTAATCAAAAAGGTATTTATTTTATGTAACAAATAAAAATGATTTAAAATATGAAGTCAATAATAATAGAATAAAAAATTAGTTCCGCTAAATTTCGTGGGACCTCTTTCGTGAAAAGGACTCTTAACCCAGATACTCCTGAAACTATTTTGTACCTTAGATTATCCTAAGTTTTTGATATGTTGATATTTAAGTCACCAACTATCTTGGAAAAATACTGAAAAAAATCCTACTCATCTGGAAAAGTCGGAAAACTATGGGTGTTATAACGCCCGGTAGGGGAATGCACTGCTATCGCTTGTATGTACGAGGAAGTATAATAAAAACAAAAGGTTTACTTATTTTCGGAATTATATATTATATTATGTTTATATTATATTATGTTTGTATTAGTAACATATTACATGTAAGTATTTTATATAACTGTTACAAAGTATTAATTTTATATTGAGAGTGTAGAAAAATGTAGGCTTCAGGTGTGACATTAGTATTTTTTTCAGTTTGTATTGCATGAAACGAAATAAGATTTTAGATGTAAATGAACATTACATTTCATACAAAAGAAATTGGTTTTACTTTTTGCAAGAAGTGCACCAGAGCTGATTTTCTTTGGATTCAATAAAATGATCGATTTTGTCGAAATTAAGTATCAGCCGATTTTTTCAGTATAGAGACTTTAGATGGACCACAACATAACCACTTTATAAGAGAATACCCAAGAACCACTTTATTTCGCTAACGGTGACAGTGCTCGGTTATTTTTTAGCTAGCGTATAAGTTTGTATAGTTGTGTAGTAGACTACCAGCAGCTAGATTACACCATCGTCAAACATAGAATTAAAATAATATATCGGTGGCTGTTTATTATTACGGACCTGAACATCTTTCCACTCTGGATAACAATTAGGGTTATGACGATTACGCCACTTATAAGTTTGGTTTTTCGACACAGTAGGGGCAACTAGTATACTACCACTTGACGACAATGTACTTGGTATGGGATATGAACTTAGCACATCTTTCAGATAGTCAACAGGGCTTTGTTTAGGGAATTCTACAGAACGTCTTCTTTTGATGAGATAAGGGAATGTCGTCTTCATCGTCAGACGAAAAATCGGCGTAACTTCAGCTTCTGCTCTCAGTTGAGTCCCTGTAAAAGAAAGATAAAACGGTTGTTACCAGTTGATGGTACACACACTTGCACATGCGACAAAATTCTGAGAAGATTCGTGAGTTATATAAAATTTGCCAAGCCAACCTGGTAAAATTTATATGTTAACGTAATCTTCATCACCAGAATCCTCATCAGTCACCTCGGTGTTTGCATTTTCTGGTGGTAAATTTGCAACTGTCTTCTGGAAAGGACCATCGTCATCAGCCGCCTCCAATTCATCTATTATTTCATTCAACTTTAAACAATTTCTTTCCTGCAATCTGAAAACCAATGTAAATTATTATAGACGTCCTTTCTCCTACGGGGCGTTATAACACCCATGAAATATTTTGATATGAAAGAACCTATAATTGTACGATATTAGTAACGGACATTGCATCAAATTATTGATAGTACTATGTACTTACAAGATTTATGTCAAACCGCTATATTTTATACTTGATAATAAAATATAAACATACCTTTTTGACGACATTATCCAATAAAAACACTTTGTAACTTTTAAATACGAAAAAAGATTCAATTTTCAAATAAAACAGTCATAATAACTGCACGAAATCAAAGTTCCATTCGTTATGAATCAAATAAGATAAGAAATATCAATTACCGTGCACATTTCTTAGAATAAGAATTAAAATGATTGTGGGTAGATTTTGGGGCGTTTTAACACCCCGTAGGAGTATCTGGGTTAAGTAAGCGTACCTACGTAAATTAAAATGAATACTGGTTATTTTTGAAGATAGTGCACTGGCAACACTGTGCGCATCCATGGTGAGAATAATTTAAAAAAAAACTTTTAGCATTGAATTATTTCCTCGCTGAGGGGGGATGAAAAATTATGTGTCACACTCGAGTGCAAAGATTTTTGACCTTGTGCTCTTTTGATTCCCTCGCTAACGCTCAGGATTCTAATTAATAAATCACTCGCTACGCTCGTGATTTAATTTTAGAATCCTTCGCTAGCTCGGTCATACAAACTGAGCACGCGGTAAAAAAGCAACTTTGCACTCTTGTATAACAAATAACTATTTCATCCCACTATCTCGGAAAGTGTATTTTTACTCATCGATATCTGACAGGAAAAGTCCATTTTATCCTCTAGAGAAATTCAAATTTACTTTACCCTCTAGAGACAAAAACATAATTAAACCTATTTACTTCCACCTCTATGGTACCGAAATAAGCGTACAACTTTTTTAAATTTGTTAAAAACTCGGAGTAAGAACCTCTTTAGTAAACTTTTTTTAAGTGAAAACTTCTTTAGCGGCGCTGAGCACTTTTTTGTATGGGTAAAAACTTTAAAACTCGCGTCAGGGTCACGTGATGCTGATCGAAAAAGCGTAAGATCGAGGGGAAGGGAGAGGAACTAGTATCTCCCACTCTTTCTACCGTGCCTGAGTGTGCTGCTCTGTTTAGGCGGCACAGGGGGCTTAGACAAGCGCGCGCCCGATATTTTTTTTTTATATTTTATATTTATATTTTTATTTTATTAGACACTTAAATAGGTTCGAATCAAAACTGTTTGTTTCTTACTTAAGTTATCATAAACCAATTGTATCAGTTGTAAAAATTTGCGATGATGATTATGATAATAACGATGGTGTAAAAGTCGTCGAAATTATGGAAGTTGATTTTTCTGAGAGATAAAATTTAATGTTCTATATAAATAACGATATAATATTATAAATAACAACATATAAATTGTCATATTTGTGTACGATAGCGCAATAAATAAACATTGTATTCTACCTCATAAATGATAGTATTTTTAATTTTTATACTTATAATTAAACACAACGTTAATATTGAAGTTTTCACTTCTGCCGGCACTCCCGGAGTGCTATTTTTCTTTTAATTTGCTTTGGGCGCACCATCAGCCTTACCAGTAAGTTACTTTTGTAACATATTGCGTTTCTTTTGAACTATATTTACGTTAGTTGTTTAGATATAAGTTACATTTCGAGGCAATAATGTTTTTAATGAATTATAATATATAGTACTGTAATAGTAAATAATAGTTGAGTTAATTTAGCAGAGTTAATAGAATAAGCCAATTTCTTATAACTTTATTTAGTTAGTAGCAAGATTTTTTCTAAGTATTACTTTTTGGTAACTTTTTTTATTAACGATTTCTCACTGTAATAAACTGAAAATGAGGAAATAATCACTAAAACGAATAGGTAGAGTGCTTTTCACGAAAGGAGACCTTTTTGCGGGACGCCACTATCGCACATTTTAAAAGTTTAAATACCTTTAACTTTTTAACGCCTCATAATTTCTCATATTTAATTTCTAAATCAAAAAGGTATTTATTTTATGTAACAAATAAAAATGATTTAAAATATGAAGTCCAATAAAAATAGAATAAAAAATTAGTTCCGCTAAATTCCGTGGGACCTCTTTCGTGAAAAGGACTAAAAGGACGGAGTAAGCGTACCTACGTAAATTAAAATTGAATAGTGGTTATTTTTGAAGATAGTGCACTGGCAACACTGTGCGCATCCATGGTGAGAATGATTCATTTTGCCGCGCTTTTGGAAAGCGGATGAAATTTTTTACTTTCTTGGATAATAATTTTGCAATAAGTGCTAAACGCGTATTAATAGTGGGTTTAATAAACGTTGAGTGTTTGTGAATGTGATTTACTGTCGAAGAATGGAAAAAAGTTCAACAGTCTGCTATTTTCAAGAATCGTCACAAAATGAATCGATGTGATTCGATAAACGCCCACTCTTTATCGAATAAACAATGAACTTAAAATTATAAAGATTTCGACTGAAGGACTTGTATCCATGGTCAGAATAAATTAATAAATAACCATGGTGAGAATAATTAAAAAAAAAACTTTTAGCATTGATTTCCTCGCTGAGGGGGGATGAAAAATTATGTGTCACACTCGAGTGAAAAGATTTTTGACCTTGTGCTCTTTTGATTCCCTCGCTAACGCTCAGGATTCTAATTATTAAATCACTCGCTACGCTCGTGATTTAATTTTAGAATCCTTCGCTTGCTCGGTCATACAAACTGAGCACGCAGTAAAAAGCAACTTTGCACTCTTGTATAACAAATAACTATTAAATAACTATAAGCATACATACAGAATAATATGATAATATTATCATAGTGTGAGATTAAAGGGCGACTAAGAGCTAACAAATAGAGATTCCATTGCAACAGAAGAACCAAAAAGATAAATAATAAGAATGTTTTGTTTGTAGTTATTAGAGTAATTTATAGAGTTATCTATCTATCAAAAAGTTTTCTTCTGTTACCTCTTTAACGCCTGTCATAAAGTTCATAGCAAAATAAGTCACTTCTCACGGTCCCCGGTCGCTTAGAGCCATACGGTTATAAGTTATTACACACTGTTCACTTTAGGTTCCGTATTTTGATAAATAAATAACGTAAACATTTACATAAAATATTGATTATTTTAATTCTAGCAAAAAATAAAATCTCTTAATATTATAAACAAACAACCCCATTTAATAAACTATAACTAGCTGCGCCCAGGGTTTTAGAAAATACATTGAGAAACCCTGATTTAGACGTAAAGCAGACCAAACTTTCGCATATAAACCTAATAATCACAGATACAATTTATCCAGATTTAGTCTTGAATTTCCCGATTCTAGCGGGTACTTCGAAGCAGATGACGTCAGTATCCCCATCCTGAAGGCTCCAATGCACTTTAAGCTGCGTTTCTGGGTAGAAGTCGTGGATAGGGAACACGTTCCTATAGATGTACTCTAACCCTGCCTTCAGAGGGCACGGAGCGGGCTTAAGTGTGTCTGCGTGGTACACCTGAAATGTTAAAAAAAAGATTTTCTTTATTCAATTCAAAACATTCATCATCATCATATACAACAACCTCAACATTCATCATTCATTAATTTTTTTTTCTTTCTTCATTTCAATTTTTTTTTAGTGTTTTTACCATTTCATGGTCAGTGGTTAGTATTAAAAAAAAATCTTTGCGCGAGTTTTTTCTGTCTTCTTCTCAACGTTTGAATGAGCCGGCAAAAACTACCTAAGTTTAAAAAAGAATATCCGCTCCTGCTCACTTTATAGTTTACCTCTAAACCCTTAAACTCAAACTTGTAGGTACTCGAAAAGTTCCTCGGTAAAGGTGCGGCCCACGGCAATATTCTCATAACACTTGTGTCCCGCATATTATAAGCACGAAAAGGTTGCCGACCACTGGTTTATAGGCTTATACGTACGTTTAGTACCTAGTTTAATCCTGGTAAAATCGTCAGTTCGCGTTTTGTAATAACAAGGTTACAGTCCACATGAAGGAAAAACAAGAAATTTTTTAAAAAACTCTTTTAAAAACAAGCTTTTAATATTAATACCATCTAGCACCATAAAGTACTCGTCAAGACGAAACAAATGAGCCCAAACTCGATAGGGTTACGTCGTTTAATAAAAGAGTTCCTATAGCCATCTTCCAGCTCCATCATCAGATCAGCTCGATGTCATAAAAATATTGCATTGTCATCCGATTTATACAGGCATGCAAAATTTCAGCTTAATCGGACACCGGGGTCAAATTTAACTTGCAATATTTGATTACAGACAGACAGACAGACAACAGACAGGTGAAAGTAAATAAAAGCTTGTAATAACCAACCTCGTGGCAAGCGCTAGCCCCCGTCACGCCAACAAACGGCAGCGATAGCAAGTCGCCGAACGATGCGGACACGTCGTTGATCAGTTCTTTCACGTCGTGCTCTGTAACACCAAGCGATGTTATAGGTACCTACAAATGTTAGCGATTCTCGCTATCGAGTTGCTTCAGCGGGAAGTGCCGCTGGGTTTTTTAGTGGGTATCCCTGCCGCGCCCATCTTTGGCGGGGGAGTCCCACATACCGCTCTGCGTCCCCCGGCGCAGGGTGACGATGCGTAATGCATTTTTCCCAGCGTCAAAAAAAAAGAGACGTTTATAAAGCCGCGCCGCGTCTCCAGCTACTGTTTTGGTTCAAACATTCAACATGAGCATGACAACATCCAATATAATCTCGGCGATTTTGACTTCATGTTTGCTCCAACAATATTTTTTGCTTTCCATATCCAATGGAAAGCATGTACAACAAAACATAATACCAATATTCATTGCACATTTTGAGCGTCAACCGTTATAAACGCTCTTAATTGATTTTATAATAACTCGTCTTGTGTAGACCTACTACAGACTAGTGATTTTTTTTTGTATTTATCTTCGGAGTTTATTCCTTGTGTGCGACTCTTGCTCACACGAAATAACAAATTTTGAAAAAATAATTCGTAGATTTAATTTTATGAAAAGGTTTCCCGGCATATACTAGAGAGATATTATTTTTTTAAATATTTTGTAAAGTATTCCCAGATACTCGTAAATGTAAAAAACTTAAAAAACGGCAAAGGGTTTCCGAAATACAAATGAATTTTGGTTTTAATAATAGGTAATGTTGTTATTTATGAATGCAAACTGAAAATAATTAGAAAAAATATTATTTTAAATATCTGTTAGTGTGAACAGCAGTTTACAGCATTTTCTCTTTGCGTAACGTACCTATCACCTACTTAGTTGAAAAATACTTATTATAACAGTAACTCATCACTCACTTGGCTTGAACTTGAATTCAACTGTAGTGTTTGCTCCTTTAGAGAGCAGGCATCTGCTCTTACCGCACGGGCTCACTTTGATTCTTTCACCTAGGTCTTCGATATTATGTCCTGAAATGCACATTGTTAAGGTAAATTTTTCATAAACACAGTTTTACCTACAATTTTTAAAACTATCGCGAGTGTTATTCATAACTAAAAACAACAAAAACGGCACAACTCACGTCTAATATTGTCGCGAATATTGCGACCACGGTACGGTAAAGAGTTAGTTTATAAGTGCTAGGCCAAGGTCTCACCGGGTTCAAATCCCGCTTTACCTACTATTTTTATATATAAAAAAGCTGTTGTTAATAAACGCCATAAAGCTTTAAAAACATTAAGGCTTTTACCTACTTGTAGTGTAAAAATACCCAATGCCGTGAGCCGTGAGTTAAAATTATAAGTTCAAGGTTTACAACGATAAAGTTTACATTAGTTATTTTAAAATACAATCTTAAATAGTCGCCAATACACTTCACAATATTTAAAAGGCGAAAGTTGGTGTTTATATAATACTAGCTCCGCCCAACGGTTTTACCCGCTGTTCGCCTATGTGTTATTACAAGGCTTAAGCTATCTCTATACAAAATTTCTGCTCAATCGGTCCACTCGTTTAAGCGTGAATGATTAACAAACATACATCCAGACATCCATACATTCTTACAAACTTTCACGTTTATAATATTAGTATAAGATTTTTTTGCTTGCTTACTCCTACGTGTGAATCCAAATTGGGTACGCACGTATAATATTATTATTACAAAGGCTACTTTTCAGCGGCCAAACCTTTGCTAGTTTCAAAAGGTACACAATATTAAACACGAAAATAATATAATAATAGTTAATTTAAAAAAAAGGATTATAATATTATAGTTTTACCGGGGGTAGACTTCCTTTGCAGGAGGTCGTCTAGGTGGGTACCCCAACAGTGCCAGTTATTCTACGCCTGAGCAGTGGGCAGTGATGTGCAAACATTACTGTGCTCCGGTAGGAGGGCACTGTAGCTAGTAAAATTACTGGGCTAAAGAGTCTTAACATCTTATGATTCTTGAGTAAGAAGCGTTGGTGCAGTGCTCCTAGAATTTCACATAATTGTGAAATCCTAGGTAACACTGTACTGATTATGGGCAGCCGTTATCTCTTAACATCAGGAGAGCGTCTTGCTCGTCTTCTACTTCATCACATATAAAAAAAAAAAAGTCTCTTGCAAGAGGCGGCGTAAGATAAACAGCAATGGAGGAATTTGGGGGAGTCCTTTGCCCAGCAGTGGGTCAGTCTAGGCTTAATATTTCTAATTATGTATAATATAGTTTCTTACCTTTACATTGTTCATAAGGCGATCCAATAACAACGCCGACCACCGCTAACAAAACCAACACGTTTACAATAATAACATTCATTTTTATAATAAAACGTCCGTTCACTCAGACAGCTACTTGCAACTGTGAATAATATGAACAATAAACAGATCTGAACAGTGAATGGTCAGATAAAAAACATTTCCACTTCCCTCTGTGATGTGATGATTCTTGACCGAATAGAATAAGGGTAATCACTCATTACCCTTATTCTATTCGGTCCAGAAGTTTCGGTGAAGTTGGTTCATCAACCAACTACTCGAAGCTATGTTCAGAAAGTCGCCTTATAAATTTATTACAAGCTTTTATGTACTTTCAAGCTTTTATTTGCTTGAATTGCGCACCACCGTCTGTTAAAGTATGTTATTGTCCTTTTCCATTCCCAGGTTGTCTGTAAGAAATTGCCTAGTCCGATAAGACCGCCGAGTGTTAACCTACTTATAACATATCATAGTAAATAAGCACTTTTGTATATTTTTGGTTTGCAATAAAGTATCATTCTATTCTACTTTCACCTGTCTGTTGTCTGTCTGTCTGTAATCAAATCTTGCAAGTTTAATTTGACCCACTTCCCGGTATCCGTTTGCGCTGAAATTTTGCAGCACGCATAAATCGGATGACAATGCAATAATAATATTATTATGACATTGAGCTGATCTGATGATCGAGCTGGAAGGTGGCCATAGGAACTCCGTAATTAAACATGCACGTGTCAAAAATTACTATGAGATCCTTGGTAACAAGTGAATTAAATTAAAAATTTTAAAAACCCCCAACGCAATACTATTTTTTTTATGGCGGCCATCTTGGATTTTAAATTTTATATAGTGGGCTGTATTCTACTCGTTAAGCCCTTTCATTTGATACCCATATCGATGGGGTCGTGGAAGAAAAAGTAATCCGCCATTTTGTAGCGGTGGCCATCTTGGATCGATTTCCACCAAACATGACTAAGAACACTCTCGACTAACTCTACTTTCAAGCAAAAAAAACTAAATCAAAATCCGTTCATCCGTTTGGGAGCTACGATGCCACAGACAGACACACACACACACACACACACACACACACACAGAGACACGTCAAACTTATAACACCCCCTCGTTTTTGCGTCGAGGGTTAAAAAACTGAAACGCACCCAAACACGCGCATTAGTGGAGTCACTAAGCGACAAAAATGGGTCAAACCTGTTTTTTTCATGCAGAAGCATGAAACTTGGCACATTGATTTCTAATGTAAAAATATGCTGATTTCGATCGGTAGCCCTCGGTAGCACCCCCTCTGGCAGCGAGGAGGGGGGTTGGAAGGGGCGCTCCACCCGGCTTCATTTTAAAAATTCTGGGAGACCACACATAGCTAATAGGTCAAGTTTGGTATCAATTTCGGATAAATCGAGGACGTAGATTTCATTTCTGGAATAAAAAAATGACATTTATGTTGATTTGTTTAACAAAAAAATTAAAAATTAGAATTACTTAACTTCGTTTTTATTGTTCAAATTACTGTAAATTCAAAATTACTAGTTTTTTTAATAAACAAAAAATATGTTAATAAAGTCTAGTTTATGTAGATTAAAAAATATATAATTTTATATTACTTTTCTTAATAACAAACCGCATAAAAAAATCTTTTGCTCTCTCGGGCCGCAATTTTCTTTTAACCGCCATGAAAAGGGTTGTTAGTAAAAAACTTACTATTTCATGCTAAAGTTTAAAACTTGCCACAATTACAATTCGTTACGTTAAAATAAGCCGTTTAGAATCAGTAGCCGTCGGTAACCAGCCTTCTGACAGCGGGGAGGGGAGGTGAAAGGGGGGCACCACCCAGCTTCACTTAAAAAAATCTGGAAGACCACGTATAGCTAATACGTCATGTTTGGTATCGATTTCGAATAAATTAAGAACGTAGATTTCATTTCTGATAATAAAAAACGCATTTTATGGGTTTTTAACCAAATTATAACACAAAATTAGTTCTTAGTTTTTTTTATTTAGAGGCACTTTAATTCTAAATTATAGTAATATTTTGTGATAAACATAAATATTTTTTAAAAGTTTATTTTAAGTAGATTAAATAAAATATAACTTTTATATTATTTTTATAAACATTTACTCGTACAATTTTTTTTAAGACACTAGAGTCGCTATTTTCTTCTCACCGCTGCGCTGCGTTGTAAACCCCAATCAACTGTAAAATACGACTATGTAGATTCATTTAACATGTTATTGATATAAGAACTTGATATTGTCAAACATAAAATTCAGAAAAATCCTATGGCACATCATAATTTACTCTCCCTGAGACAAACTTTTAAAAAATAGGTGCGATAAAACGCGATCAAATCACGGAACGGAAACTGCTAAACATTGTTATAAATCAAACTGTTTCAACAAAATGTAATCTAGCAAAATTATAAATACTCCAGGCTTAAAGCTTTTTTATATCAGTATGTTACATTCCAAGACTGATTCTTCCAAAGATAATATTGTTATTATAGCTCATTACATTTTAAGACTGTCTTCATGCAGTTTTGCATCAATCTCAGCAATCCGCCCTTTATTTATAAATTAAATCAGTTTCGTGCATAATATACTGGCCACCAAAACGGTGTTAGATGAATAAGGTGTCCCTTTGTTTGCTTATTGCTTCTAAAACCAAGCAGGAGGCTGGAAAATAGCAAGACTCGTATCCTTCGACTAGCATAAAAGTACCGCACACAAACTTAACTCTACCTATATGATTTTGATATGATGTTTTGCGGTCAATGAAACTGCAGATCAAGCAGTAATTACTACTCGACAATCAATAACTATGTAGGAAACACCTTATCACTAAAAAAAACACTATTTGGAAAATATACTTCTACTTCCATGATATGTCTGTATACCAGCATTTGTTACACGCATTTTACAAGGAACTTTGTTTGAGAGAGGCTAGGCATAATTTCTTGGTTAAGTCTAACCCATCCTCTCTTTTGGTTTAGGAAGCAAGAAGCAGACCATTCCTTTGTCTTAAAACCTTTCAGTTGTTAGAATATTGTACATGGGACTGATTAAATAAATAAATGCAAGGCTTATCATAATTCGTCATAAAATGTTTTGAACTATATTATTATTATATTATATATGGAGCATCCGTCTTGGAAAACAATATAACGATATAAATAAGCTGTAGGTAGGTGCCAGTAGTATTTATAATTTTGCCACATTACATTTAATTGAAAAATAGATGCATAACTTTGGTTAGCCGTTTATTATTAAAGAGATACGACTTTCGGGCCTATTTTTTTAAAGTTTGTCTCAGGGAGAGTAAATTATGATGTGCCATAGGATTTTTCTGAATTTTATGTTTGACAATATCAAGTTCTTATATCAATAACATGTTAAATGAATGTACATAGTCGTATTTTACAGTTGATGGGGGTTTACAACGCAGCGCAGCGGTGAGAAGAAAATAGCGACTCTAGTGTCTTAAAAAAAATTGTACGAGTAAATGTTTATAAAATTAATATAAAAGTTCTGTTTTATTTAATCTACTTGAAATAAACTTTTAAAAAATATTTATGTTTATCACAAAATATTACTATAATTTAGAATTAAAGTGCCTCTAAATAAAAAAAACTAAGAACTAATTTTGTGTTATAATTTGGTTAAAAACCCATAAAATACGTTTTTTATTATCAGAAATGAAATCTACGTTCTTGATTTATTCGAAATCGATACCAAACATGACGTATTAGCTATACGTGGTCTTCCAGATTTTTTTAAGTGAAGCTGGGTGGTGCGCCCCTTTCACCCCCCCTCCCCGCTGTCAGAAGGCTGGTTACCGACGGCTACTGATTCTAAACGGCTTATTTTAACGTAACGAATTGTAATTGTGGCAAGTTTTAAACTTCAGCATGAAATAGTAAGTTTTTTACTAACAACCCTTTTCATGGCGGTTAAAAGAAAATTGCGGCCCGAGACAGCAAAAGATTTTTTTATGCGGTTTGTTATTAAGAAAAGTAATATAAAATTATATATTTTTTAATCTACATAAACTAGACTTTATTAACATATTTTTTGTTTATTAAAAAAACTAGTATTTTTGAATTTACAGTAATTTGAACAATAAAAACGAAGTTAAGTAATTCTAATTTTTAATTTTTTTGTTAAACAAATCATCACAAATGTCATTTTTTTATACTAGAAATGAAATCTACGTCCTCGATTTATCCGAAATTGATACCAAACTTGACGTATTAGCTATGCGTGGTCTTCCAGAATTTTTAAAACAAAGCCGGGTGGAGCGCACCCTCCACCCCCCCTCCCCGCTACCAGAGGGCCCCTTCCATTAGGCTACCGATCGAAATCAGCTTATTTTGACATAAGGAATCAATGTGCCAAGTTTCATGCTTCTGCAAGAAAAAAACAGGTTTTGCACTAAAGTCCCCCACTACATCGCGCACTCGTAAGTTCAGACATCACTCTCTTGTTTTCTTTTCAATCAAATTTGAGTGTCACCTGTATGTAACCATAACATAGTTTAAGATTCTGTAGTTAGCTACAAATCGAGTCGGAGTTGGATTGACGTAGAGTTGATATAATGAGTGATCTCACCTTAAGCTTTAATATACATAAAGCGAAGGTCGGGGCCGGTTTGTATGTACATATATGTGTGAAGTGGTAAATCATATTATTGTTGTTAATTTTTTTTCTAGTCTCTACATCTCTTTATATGTATCTATAGAGGTCTCTATAATGGTGAACGCACATCTATCCGCATAGACCGCGCCGAACGAATCGAATTTTGAATTATAAAATATGATATTACGTCATTAAATCTCGCGCACTTTCCGGAGTCGAATCGTCTGAATCGGATACAGATTTCCTATACAAAAATTCTTACGGAGCGGTCGATGCGAATACGAGTAGATAAAAAAATCATAATAAATAAGTTATTTTATTTTGTGTGTTCACCTTAACGAAGCGAAGAGGCAAATTCATAATAATTAAGTTATTTTATTTTGTGTACCTACAAAAACAAGAAAAACAACCAATTTACACCCAAATACCACCTGAGGGCAACTCATGTGATGGCGAATGGGAATATACTCGTACCATAAAAACATACCTAACTACTTATACATATTATAATACTAGCAGACCCGCGCGCACTTTGTTGCCCCTAAGGGCTTGTTCACGTGAACGCGCGGGCGCGGGCGCGAAATATTAAACATATGACGTGCTATGAAGGTGTTCACGTACAACGCACGTGCGGTGTGAGCAAAGTCTGTCGCGCCCGCGCCCGCGTGTTATAGCGTGAACAAGCACTAACACAAAATTATGACTGTTCCTCTACATGTATTATACATATATATCTAAACCTCTTGAATCACTATATAAGTATTATTAAAAAAAACCGCATCAAAATCTGTTGCGTAGTTTTAACCCTTTAACCGCCATCACAGTAATATGTCGGGATATGAAAGATGTGCTCCAAGCGCCACACACGTAATTTCACGTCAAGTTTATTACGCCGACAAGCCGCTGGCGTTAGGAGAATAATGAATGTAACAAAATATGGCGGTTAAAGGGTTAAAGATTTAAGGGACAGACATACGGGGGAGGCGACTTTATTTTATACTATGTAGTGTGATAATTATTCCGATTCACATGAGTAAGTACACCAACATATTTTTTGGAAAAATATTCCAAGGCTAATATAACTTCAAACTTAAAAATTATTCTACATTGTTAATCTACTAATTATTTAAATTGTTCAGCGAAGTAGGTATGTTTTTCAAATAAAAACTATATTTTCCATCTTAATAATGCTTTATTAAAAACAATATAATATCACAAATATGTATACAGTATACGTAATACGTAGTTTTAATAATTATAAAAAAAATTAATACAATTAAAAATGAGGCAGATTTATCGCTTAAAATATTCCATAATATAAAATAACTAATTTATTTGTGGTCGTGGCTCCGCCCGATTAAGAAATCCTTATACATTCATGTTCTTACATTTTAATACTAGCTGCGCCCAGCGGTTTTACCCGCCTATGTGTTATTCCAGGGTCTAAGCTATCTCTATACCAAATTTCAACTCAATCGGTCCACCCGTTTAAGCGTGAAGAAGTAACAAACATACACACTCACAAAACTTTCGGATTTATATTATTAGTGAAATGTGATGATTGTCAATCGTCTTAATAACACCAGAGGGCCTATTGGCTATCGCAAAACGACATGTAAAACACTAGAATCCATAGACAAAATTGCGTAAATTACGTGCTTAAACCTCCTTATTAATATGAGTAAAGTAACAAAAGCAGCAATGTACATTGAAGTTGCCATCAATCGTAGTGGGTGAGAATTAGGCAATAGCCCTTCAGGATTATCGACAATAAAGGTTGCACACGCTCAATATTAATGACTATACGTCATACTATTTTTTGTAGTAATAATTGGGGTTTATGTTTATACATCAACAGAACAGGTTGCCCTACTTACACTGTCAGAGTAAAATCACAATTTATAGGTTGTGTGGCCAACCTATAAAAATGTTCTAGTTTCAGGTCACCAGGCACAGGGTGACGATGCGTAACACATGTTTTCTTGGTCAAAAAAGGTGTATCACACTTCGGGGTTGAGCCGTAACATAATATAGTCAGATATATTTTTTAAAACCTTGAAAACTGTGACTTACCTAATATGGGTTAATAACCCATACTGACCCGGTCTGTGCAAGACAACCTGTTCTATTATATAACGCCGATATTATTAAAATATACTTATTATAAGAAGTGTTATTTAACAAGGAGGATAAGAGTATCCGCACACGTCGCCTCTTTGATTCCAAAAGTCTACATTTTAGAATAATAATATACCAAAAAACACGTGCTAGTTGCTATTGAGGGCACGAACAAACAATAGATAATTATATTATTACGTATGGTAATTTTCGGCGCTTCTTTTCTGTTTGAACAAATTCAAAATTATGTTATTTTATTGGCATAATATCGATTATTGATTCATACACCACAACATGTGCGAACGCTCTAGTCCCG
This sequence comes from Hemithea aestivaria, assembly GCA_947507615.1. Classification (NCBI taxonomy): domain Eukaryota; kingdom Metazoa; phylum Arthropoda; class Insecta; order Lepidoptera; family Geometridae; genus Hemithea; species Hemithea aestivaria. The sequence continues at coordinate 8,874,045 of OX382344.1, read as the reverse complement.
ACCAGAGACAAAATCTAATCTACATCGATAAAATCAGGACAGTATCGATTTCAAGTCAGATATCGAATAGGTAAGTGAAAGTTAGCCAAAACACGCTAAGAAATAGACAGACAAGAACAAAAGTAGGCTGAAAGACTAAGCTTCCTATATTTTTAACAATAAATGCGAATAATGTCTTTTCTAAGAATCATTCCGAAGTCAATTGAACCCTGAGAGCGCTTCCTTACTATACATCAGATCTGAATCCGTGAAAAAAAATTTAATAAGGTAGCGTACGCCCTACAGCCATCCGATTTTTGCAAACATTAGGCTGTAAAAAAAGGGGTTTATACTCCAACAGAACAAGTTTCAAGTTACCCTACTAACACTGCCAGATAGGCTGTGTGGCCCAAACTGACCAAAGTGGCCAAAGAAAGTAGTAGTATTTGGGCGACAACTTCTGGGACTTCAGTCTGTTATCGGTATGTCCATTGACGGATTCGGTCAGACTCAGATCGGATGTAGTGCCGAAGTGCTTTTATGGTGACCGCACATCTATCCGCATAACCGCGCCGAACGATTCGATTTTTTAAATATTTATACCTTTACCCCCTTCTTTCCCTTTTTATTTTTTCTTTTTTTTTCTCATCAAACCTCGCGCACTTGCCGGAGTTTAATCGTCCGAATCGGAGCAAGATTTCCTTCCTATACAAAAATCCTATCGGAGCGGTCGGTGCGGATAGATGTGCGACCACCATAACAGGTTCACAGTCGTCAAAATGAAACTAGTAAACAAAATAACGTATTTTAAGATTTACAACCAAAACATAATAACAATTTATTTGTGTAATGTTTAGTCGTTACATTAATAACTTTGAGATCACAACACAAAATCTATTTCCAATACATAATATTTAAATGCAGCGTAACAGTCAATATTGAGTTGTCATCTCTCAATAGGAACGTTTCTAAAAATATAAGTTTCTCTGTCAAGTAAAAAAAATGCGGCCAAGTGCGAGTCGGACTCGCCCATGAAGGGTTCCGTAGCAGCAATTACGGTTTACAATCTGCGGACATACGGACAGACAGACATGATCTATACGAGTTAAGTTTTTTGCCATTTGGCTACGGAACCCTAAAAAATGGTATTGGGCACGCATGTTTGTTTTGTAGATTTGATAAAAAAAAAACATCGGAAATAACACACTACAGTTGTTTTTGACGATAATAGCATTTTCGTCAAAGTGTCTGAGAATTGAGAATTAAAAAGAAATGTCCATATTTGCAGAAAAGGCCCGCAAATTTGAACCTATACGGCTAAAATACAAAATATTTAAACCTAGTTCATATTAGTATATGTAACTGTTACAAAATGAGTATTATAATACTAGAGTAAAATTATAAATCAAGCTGGAGACGAGGTTTTGAATAGTTCACACGAGTGTGTGAAGGACATTTATTATTGTCCACTGGCTAATAGGTATGTACTTGATTCTCGCAGATTAGCGCGCGTTGAATTTTTTTCTAAGGGATATAATAATAAAACCTTTTCGTGTTAAATTTTAACCCAATACGTGCAGTAGTTTGAGCTATGAGATATTATAGACCAATCAGTCGCATACATAATATAATCATGCCAGCATGGATATTCACTTATCCGTCAGGGAACCGATCGGCGAACCGAGGACCGAATTGTCAAAAATGTATGAAATTACGTATGACGTATTATTAAGCAGTGCCAGTTATTCTACCGCCTGAGCAGTGATGTGCAAATATTACTGTGCTCCGGTAGGAGGGCACTGTAGCTAGTGAAATTACTGGGCTAAAGAGTCTTAACATCTTATGACTCTTGAGTAAGAAGCGTTGGTGCAGTGCACCTAGAATTTCACATAATTGTGAAATCCTAGGTGACACTGTACTGATTATGGGCAGCCGATATCTTTTAACATCAGGAGAGCGTCTTGCTCGTCTTCTACTTCATCACATAAAAAAAAAATTAACAATTCGGTGTTCGGTTCGGTTCCGTCACGAATAAGTGAACAGCCCTGCTGGTTTCCGTTCGGGTAGGATGAGACTATTTCCCTCTACTTGGTACAATCCTGACATACCCTTTCTTCCTCTTTTCGCTTCAATCATTCATTATAATATTCAGAGTACAAAAATATATTATAGATAAGCTTATCATTGTAAATTAACGTCATAAACTCACTTGTATTTACTTCGACTTCGTGCCGACCGTTTCGATCCTGTACGAGGATCTTCCTCAGGGAGCTGCTGCGGTTAAGTAAATACAAGTGAGTTTATGACGTTAATTTACAATGATGAATCTAAATACTCACGAATCGTTTAGTGTAAAAATAGATTAGCTTATGCTTACGTCTTTACCTGCATAGATAAATACTTTCTTAGCGGAGGTCAGGCCTAAGACCTAAACATGTATCCTAATTTTCTACCCAATCCGTTCAGCAGTTTAGGCTGTGACAGTCAAACAGTCACTTTTACTTTAATATATTTAGATTAACAATAAAAAAATGAGTCACGTTCAAAACAAAATATGTACAGTCTGCCTTATTACTTATAACGAGTACAATATAGATTCTTATTACTTATTATATATTTTTATATGATACCGGTAAATAATACAAAACGGAGGTAATCTATGATATGCTTAATAATTATATTATAAGGAATTAAGCGAAATCAATTATGAGTAAAAAATACCACAAAACAAAATGATACAGAAGGTTGGCTTATACACTTTAAGCGCGTAAACGCTCATGTTATACGATTATTATTTGTGGCGAAAGAAGAAAGGAATCCTTTTGAAATCGTGATAAAAGACGCGCTGTCAGAGCAAATCGCGACAAATATAATACCGCATGTGCGTTTCAACTCTAATTCATTTCAAGTAATAAAATCATTGGAGCTTGTGCGCATTGAAAACTGTGCGTTAGTAAGCGTATACTTGGTGTGTGAACTTTGAACTTATATTCTGTATTATTTATTTTGTGATAATACCCTGATAACGGATTATAATATTATCATCTTTATAAAAAGGCCGCTGCACACTATGGCCGCGAACGTCCTGTGAAATGAAAGCGTCGGTGAGTTTAAGAACGTTCAAGAACAGCGCGAGCTCTGAACGCTTTCGCGCTGTTCTTATGAACATTCCACTATGTTAAGCGCGCGAAGTTGACGACGAAACTTTTTGGGAAGAGTTCGCGGCCATAGTGTGTAGCTGGCCTAAGATCTTATAATCTCAATCGACCTATCCCCAGAACAAAGTCTTAACTGTAAAATCCCTACTTTATAGAATAGCGATTTTAACTATTATTTGATTTTAGCGATTTTCTAATTTTGACATTGTTTTTTAATTGACATAATATTATGTATCAATATCAATAATAATTACATATTATTGCATGCTGAAAGGCAGATTATGGCGCTCTAGAGGTACAATCCTAAATTGTTTTCATCTTACTGTACCCATTTTCGCAATCAATAAATGAATTATGACTTAAGTTTGGCTTTGTACAAATTTAACCGAACTTTTTGACCCTAAAAAACATAATATGATTTACTCAGGGGACAACAAAAGTTGGGGTAAAATTAATGCAGATCATGAATCTGCAAATTCTTTGAAGTTGGGACTTTCAGATAAAACACTGTTCTACGGATAAGTCGACATATATTTTGTGAGAAAGTACTAAATTTACTTACAAACCTAGTGAGAATTTTTCACAATTGGCTACCTAACTGGTATAGAGTAAAGGTTTTGAAAGGTCTGCGTGGGCACTCTGAGCAAGGCGTCCTTTAGATTGCCGCAGTTCGATTGCGGTGCTTCTGTGATGTACCTTTCCATATTGATGAGTAAACTTTTTGATGGGTCCGTACCCACCTCGTATTCTTCTATCGCTCGATATATCGCCTGAAATATTAATATGTTCATTGCTTCTGACAATATCAGAATCACGAATGAAACTATTGCCCTGTCATACTTACAATAATAATAATAGGGGTTTATACTCCAACAGGTGTGCATCTGCACTGAGTGTCTTTTTTTTGAAGTATCAGTAAAAAATCTGAAATTTACAGGGGAGTTAGTAAAAATATAGTAAAAAATAATGCACAGGGTCTCGAATTTCTAAAACTTGAATTGAACGAGATATGACCAAAAGATTAGGACACTCAATCCTGATGCGCCGCTAAATACGAATATTTTCAAAAGTATTGACCCTAGGATTATAATTTTTAGTTCTGGAGTTAGTAAAAAATTTCTAAAAACTTTTGGGAAATTTTCAAATCAATAGAATGTGCCGTTACAGATTTATAACGGTTTAACTAGGACACTCAGTTCTTACGCCGTAAGGATTGAGTGTCCTGCTAAATATGGGTTTATTGGAATAAATACATAAAAATAACATTACCATCTTGTAGTCTGACCCTCAAAACAATTTCTAAAAGAGAAACTATGTCGAAAAAGCTTACCCTTTTAAAATAAATGAAAGATTTCATTTTTACGAAACGTCTGTACTGAGTGTCTTTTATTTTTGAAAAAAAAGGGTCAAATAGTAGTTTTAGAAATTTGGCATTTGGTGCAAAAGTTTTTACTAATTGAATACTAAAACATGATATATAATTTGTTTTTCTAAATTGTATATTTTTAGAGTAAATCCACTTTTTGCGGTTTTCTGTGAGTGTCTTTTTTTTTTCGAGGTTGAGCAAAATTAATGAAATTCACAGGGGAGTTAGTAAAAAATTAGTAAAAACTTTTGTAGTAAGTGGCGAATTTCTAAAACTTAAATTGAATTTTTTATGAGCAAAATACTAGGACACTCAATCCTTACGTTTTAAAAAAGTGAAAAACCTCGATATCTCGGTAAGTATTAACTTTTTTTTCAGGATTTTTTTTTCTAGAGTTAGTAAAGAATTTCTAAAAACTTTGTAAAAAAAAATATACAGGCTAACACTTGGTGTTACTGAGTTATAGCGGTTTAATTAGTTTCACTGAGCGTAAGAACTGAGTGTCCTAGTTAAACGGCTCTACAGATAAAACTAAACCTCGTAGATAAAAACAACTTATATCCACGAGTTTTACTAATTTTTTACTAACTCTGGATATAAAATTCATTTTTGTAAGTTTTATATTTTTTGAGAAAAACCACATTTTCATGTTTTTCACTGAGTGACCCATTTTTTTCAAAATATCAAAATGATTTTTTCAGGAGAGTTAGTAAAACATTAGTTACAACGTTTGCACTAGGTGTCGAATTTCTAAAACTAAAATTATTCTTTTTATGATCAAATAACTACAGTCCAGACGCTCGAAAAACATGAAAAACCTCGATATCTCGATAAATATTAACTTTTTTCCTCGGATTTTTTTTTCAGTAGTTAGTAAAAAATTAGTAAAATCTTTTGCACTAGGTGCCGAATTTCTAAAACTGAAATCAAATTTTTTATAATCAAAAAACTAGGACACTCAATCCTTACGTTTTAAAAAAGTGAAAAACCTCGATATCTCGGTAAGTATTAACTTTTTTTTCAGGATTTTTTTTCCAGTAGTTAGTAATGAATTTCTAAAAACTTTTACAAAAAAAACCAACAGGCTAACATGTGTTGTTACTGATTTATAGCGAATAATTAGTTTCACTGAGCGTAAGAACTGAGTGTCCTAGTTAAACGGCTCTACAGACAAAATTAAACCTCGTAGATAAAAACAACTTAGATCCACGAGTTTTACTAATTTTTTACTAACTCTGGATATAAAATTCATTTTTGTAAGTTTTATATTTTTTGAGAAAAACCACATTTTCATGTTTTTCACTGAGTGTCCCATTTTTTTCAAAATATCAAAATGATTTTTTCAGGAGAGTTAGTAAAACATTAGTTACAACGTTTGCACTAGGTGTCGAATTTCTAAAACTAAAATTATTCTTTTTATGATCAAATAACTACAGTCCAGACGCTCGAAAAACATGAAAAACCTCGATATCTCGATAAATATTAACTTTTTTCCTCGGATTTTTTTTCAGTAGTTAGTAAAAAATTAGTAAAATCTTTTGCACTAGGTGCCGAATTTCTAAAACTGAAATCAAATTTTTTATAATCAAAAAACTAGGACACTCAATCCTTACGTTTTAAAAAAGTGAAAAACCTCGATATCTCGGTAAGTATTAACTTTTTTTTCAGGATTTTTTTTCCAGTAGTTAGTAATGAATTTCTAAAAACTTTTACAAAAAAAAACCAACAGGCTAACATGTGTTGTTACTGATTTATAGCGAATAATTAGTTTCACTGAGCGTAAGAACTGAGTGTCCTAGTTAAACGGCTCTACAGACAAAATTAAACCTCGTAGATAAAAACAACTTAGATCCACGAGTTTTACTAATTTTTTACTAACTCTGGATATAAAATTCATTTTTGTAAGTTTTATATTTTTTGAGAAAAACCACATTTTCATGTTTTTCACTGAGTGTCCCATTTTTTTCAAAATATCAAAATGATTTTTTCAGGAGAGTTAGTAAAACATTAGTTACAACGTTTGCACTAGGTGTCGAATTTCTAAAACTAAAATTATTCTTTTTATGATCAAATAACTACAGTCCAGACGCTCGAAAAACATGAAAAACCTCGATATCTCGATAAATATCAACTTTTTTCTTAGGATTTTTTTTTCAGTAGTTAGTAACGAATTTCTAAAAACTTTTACAAAAAAAACCAACACGCTAACATGTGTTGTTACTGATTTATAGCGGTTAATTAATTCTGATTTACGGAGCGAGCTAAATGAATAAAGCCGTGAGTTGTTCTCACCATGAATAATTCTTATACCTAGGCACTATTATTCAACTGACCACTATTTAATTTGTTGGCAATACTTTCTCTCTGATAACATACACGTTCAATCACTTGGTTGCCTCCCGACTCCCGGTGCCCAACTTTTACGAGGCTGCTGACTTTGGGAGATCAACTTTTGCACACAGAATTAACACACTCTCACACACACTAACACACATAATACACCTAGGGAGCTGTTTAATTGAATAAGAAGGAGGGCGCCGGCAACTGCAACATAGTTTTATAAACTATCGCAATTTCCAACGTTCATGGCGTTTAAGATTAACGTGTATTTTAAGCGCAAATAAAGATTTATTATTTATATTAAGGGGTACGATTTTGCAAATTTGCGCTAGGGCGTATTACAAGACGGATGTCGCAAAATTTAACAAAATTTATAAGAAACCAGTTGTTTAAGGATTTGAAATTTTAAAATTGGCGCCAAATGTATTTTTATTTATGTTATTGGCAAATGCTTCAGATGTACAGAAAGCAAATTAGAAAAAATTGATGTCAAATATTAACCTGTCAAAATTTTCAATTATTTCTGTGCATTTTTGTCATTCAATCTTCTCTCAATGGCGCTTCACGGTTCTGCTCGTAATTTCGTATCAATTAATTTTTAAGGAAATAAAAGCCTTCCAAGTTATTTTTTGTTGTATAACTGTACACTGTACACCCCGTACACCAGTTAAAGCAATTTCAACCATTATCATAGCCAAAACAAGTTCTCAAATAAATAGTAGTGATTACGACTTTACTAATTAAGCAAAGGAGCGATGCAAGTCCATTAGTTATTTTAAACAGGGATTTTAGGCCATTCGATTGTAGTTGACATGACCGTAGGTATACGTAACCTACAAGACGGACGTTGCAAAATTTAACCTTTAACCACTAGTAAGGGGCACGTTCTTTTTAATAATAAAGAGTATTTCTACTCTTAGAGTAGAAATACTCTTTATTGTGTACAATGTAACAAAAGGTATTTAAATTACTATGACAATATTATAACACATTGGCCCACAATGGGCGGCCTTATCGCTTAAAGCGACCTCTTCCAGGCAACCAACTTTTGGATGAATACATTATCTAATGAAGAGTAGGGTTTATGTGGAAAATGTTAGGTATTTTAAAAACTTGTAATAATAGTTATAATATAATATGTTCTACCATACCATACGTATAGGGGCTAGGGGTGTGCATGATAAATCTGCATTAACCTATAATTAAATAAATAATAAATAAATATTTCAGGACATTTCACACAGCGCCACCTAACCCCAAACTAAGCAACTTAATGCTTGTGTTATGGTGGTTAGGATAACGGATATAATACTTATATGCTTTTCGTTTTTAAATACATACTTATAATAGATATTGAAAACCACCCAGACCAGAAACAAATACCAGTGGATCACACAAACATTTGTCCCATGCAGGAATCGAACCCGCAACCTTTTGCGTTGCAGGCGGGTATAAGCCCACCGCGCCACAGAGGTTGTTAAATCTCAACCTGAGCCTATGCTCAGGCAGTATAATGATTTACTTACCGTTGTGCAGGTTTGCAACCAAGATTGCCTTGAGATCGTTATTAGCGATAAGACCGCCAATTATAACACTTCTTTCTGTGTAATCTTAGTTCTAAGTTTATATTGTTGTATTTGTGTGAACAATAAAGAGTTTTCTATTTATTCTATTCTTGCCTGACACGTGTTACTGTAAGTATATGCGAGTCCGTCTTACTTACGCGGGAATGAGGTACTGCAGCGCTAATATACACCACTCGTGCGTATTTGTATGAGTGACCTATTCACTATGAGCTCCTTTTGCAAGCTGCGAATGGATTAGCACTACGCCCTAATAAACTTGCAAAATCATAACAATATAAATAAAAGCCAATAACATAAATAAAAATACATTTGGCGCCAATTTTAAAATTGCAATCCTTAAACAACTGGTTTCTTATAAATTTTGTTAAATTTTGCGACATCCGTCTTGTAATACGCCCTAGCGTAAATTTGCAAAATCGTACCCCTTAATATAAATAATAAATCTTTATTTGCGCTTAAAATACACGTTAATCTTAAACGCCATGAACGTTGGAAATTGCGATAGTTTATAAAACTATGTTGCAGTTGCCGGCGCCCTCCTTCTTATTCAATTAAACAGCTCCCTAGGTGTATTATGTGTGTTAGTGTGTGTGAGAGTGTGTTAATTCTGTGTGCAAAAGTTGATCTCCCAAAGTCAGCAGCCTCGTAAAAGTTGGGCACCGGGAGTCGGGAGGCAACCAAGTGATTGAACGTGTATGTTATCAGAGAGAAAGTATTGCCAACAAATTAAATAGTGGTCAGTTGAATAATAGTGCCTAGGTATAAGAATTATTCATGGTGAGAACAACTCACGGCTTTATTCATTTAGCTCGCTCCGTAAATCAGAATTAATTAACCGCTATAAATCAGTAACAACACATGTTAGCGTGTTGGTTTTTTTTGTAAAAGTTTTTAGAAATTCGTTACTAACTACTGAAAAAAAAATCCTAAGAAAAAAGTTGATATTTATCGAGATATCGAGGTTTTTCATGTTTTTCGAGCGTCTGGACTGTAGTTATTTGATCATAAAAAGAATAATTTTAGTTTTAGAAATTCGACACCTAGTGCAAACGTTGTAACTAATGTTTTACTAACTCTCCTGAAAAAATCATTTTGATATTTTGAAAAAAATGGGACACTCAGTGAAAAACATGAAAATGTGGTTTTTCTCAAAAAATATAAAACTTACAAAAATGAATTTTATATCCAGAGTTAGTAAAAAATTAGTAAAACTCGTGGATCTAAGTTGTTTTTATCTACGAGGTTTAATTTTGTCTGTAGAGCCGTTTAACTAGGACACTCAGTTCTTACGCTCAGTGAAACTAATTATTCGCTATAAATCAGTAACAACACATGTTAGCCTGTTGGTTTTTTTTGTAAAAGTTTTTAGAAATTCATTACTAACTACTGGAAAAAAAATCCTGAAAAAAAAGTTAATACTTACCGAGATATCGAGGTTTTTCACTTTTTTAAAACGTAAGGATTGAGTGTCCTAGTTTTTTGATTATAAAAAATTTGATTTCAGTTTTAGAAATTCGGCACCTAGTGCAAAAGATTTTACTAATTTTTTACTAACTACTGAAAAAAAATCCGAGGAAAAAAGTTAATATTTATCGAGATATCGAGGTTTTTCATGTTTTTCGAGCGTCTGGACTGTAGTTATTTGATCATAAAAAGAATAATTTTAGTTTTAGAAATTCGACACCTAGTGCAAACGTTGTAACTAATGTTTTACTAACTCTCCTGAAAAAATCATTTTGATATTTTGAAAAAAATGGGACACTCAGTGAAAAACATGAAAATGTGGTTTTTCTCAAAAAATATAAAACTTACAAAAATGAATTTTATATCCAGAGTTAGTAAAAAATTAGTAAAACTCGTGGATATAAGTTGTTTTTATCTACGAGGTTTAGTTTTATCTGTAGAGCCGTTTAACTAGGACACTCAGTTCTTACGCTCAGTGAAACTAATTAAACCGCTATAACTCAGTAACACCAAGTGTTAGCCTGTATATTTTTTTTTACAAAGTTTTTAGAAATTCTTTACTAACTCTAGAAAAAAAAATCCTGAAAAAAAAGTTAATACTTACCGAGATATCGAGGTTTTTCACTTTTTTAAAACGTAAGGATTGAGTGTCCTAGTATTTTGCTCATAAAAAATTCAATTTAAGTTTTAGAAATTCGCCACTTACTACAAAAGTTTTTACTAATTTTTTACTAACTCCCCTGTGAATTTCATTAATTTTGCTCAACCTCGAAAAAAAAAAGACACTCACAGAAAACCGCAAAAAGTGGATTTACTCTAAAAATATACAATTTAGAAAAACAAATTATATATCATGTTTTAGTATTCAATTAGTAAAAACTTTTGCACCAAATGCCAAATTTCTAAAACTACTATTTGACCCTTTTTTTTCAAAAATAAAAGACACTCAGTACAGACGTTTCGTAAAAATGAAATCTTTCATTTATTTTAAAAGGGTAAGCTTTTTCGACATAGTTTCTCTTTTAGAAATTGTTTTGAGGGTCAGACTACAAGATGGTAATGTTATTTTTATGTATTTATTCCAATAAACCCATATTTAGCAGGACACTCAATCCTTACGGCGTAAGAACTGAGTGTCCTAGTTAAACCGTTATAAATCTGTAACGGCACATTCTATTGATTTGAAAATTTCCCAAAAGTTTTTAGAAATTTTTTACTAACTCCAGAACTAAAAATTATAATCCTAGGGTCAATACTTTTGAAAATATTCGTATTTAGCGGCGCATCAGGATTGAGTGTCCTAATCTTTTGGTCATATCTCGTTCAATTCAAGTTTTAGAAATTCGAGACCCTGTGCATTATTTTTTACTATATTTTTACTAACTCCCCTGTAAATTTCAGATTTTTTACTGATACTTCAAAAAAAAGACACTCAGTGCAGATGCACACCTCCAACAGAACAGGTTACCCTACTTACACTGTCAGAGTCAAATCACAATTTATAAGTTGTGTGGCTAACTAATGTTCTCTACCCAATGCTAACGGATTTCTATGTATCTTGACCGAGTCTTCCACGTCTTTTTTTATGCAGCGTCGTAAGAAGACGAGTAAGACGACCTCCTTATTGCAAGAGATAACGCTGCCCATTAATCAGTACAGCCAGGTCTTCACAGTGATGTAAAATTCTTGGTGCACTGTACCAACGCTTATATACCTACCTACTTATAGGAATACACGCATTACGCACCCATCACGAAATGACTTACAAAGGAAACCTATCAAAATTCCTTAAGAAATTATTTAACCACTTTCCATTCAAATTGACCGGTGTGAGTGGGTATACACACACCAAATATCCATAGCTCGTAAAATATAGTTACCTGAAAAGCAGGTTGTTTGTTAGAGTGGAAAGCCTTCCGACTGCCATGCAATAGGTAGACTCCCCTGGAGGTGGCGGACGAACAAGCGTCCCCATACATGCACTGATCTGAACGGTAATTGTACCGACACGGCAGCACCATCACCGCGTCCGAATGGTAGTGGAATATCACATTTATTATGTCCTGCAACAATATTTATTTGTTAACAAGTGAGCATAATCACAGACGTTGGTGAAAAAGCTGCCAGCCTAAAGTGGAATTGGGCTGGACACATCTGCCGCATGTCTGACGAACTGTGGGCCCAAACCACCACCCTATGGACACCACAAAGAGTCAGACGTCGCGGCAGGCCCAAACGGAGATGGCGGGACGAACTAGATTCCTACTGCAATAGCTGGACAACAATAGCACTTGACCGAAAAGAATGGAGAGAGGGAAGGGAGGCCTTTGCCTAACAGTGGGACAAACCAGGCTGATAATAATAATAAATAATAATAATAATAAGTGAGCATAGTTGTTTTCTTTCTGCGACTAAATCACTAACGAATCTAGCAGTATTCTAGCCCGCCGCTGTAAAGGGGCAGTCGTCGATGGGAGGCTGGATGCTGACTCTACTAAGCCTTCAGAGTTTTAAGTAAAAAGTAAAAATTTTATATGTAGGTTTGTGTCTCAGGTGTATTTTCTGTAGTTCACATAAGGTTATGAAACAAAATACAAAAATAATAATGGTAATGAGCGTTGGCGGTGAAGGCAATGGGATATTTTAAGCCTCAATCTGGGGACCGACCGCCGACAAAGACGACCCAAGTGAAGCGCAAGTTGTATAATATTTTCGAGCAGTAAATAATATAAAGATGATACAAACATCAAGTGCATTATATTTGCACGAGCGAAAACCAGTTTGATTCTTCAGAATTGTATATTTATTCAACCGTGGGAGGTTTAGTCAATGCCGCCAACTTGTCTGGGTCAGGTCATTGTGAGTTTACCCAATGCAGAATGCATTGGGTAAACCTAGATTTACAGGGAACAAGTGAAATTAACAAGTGAATTAAATTAAAAATTTAAAAAACCCCCAACGCAATACGTAATTCACCATTTTTTTATGGCGGCCATCTTGGATTTTAAATTTTATATAGTGGGCTGTATTCTACTCGCTAAGCCCTTTCATTTGATACCCATATTGAGGGGGTCGTGGAAGAAAAAAATAATCCGTCATTTTGTAGCGGCGGCCATCTTGGACCGATTTCCACCAAACATGGCTAAGAACACTCTCGACTAACTCTACTTTCAAACAAAAAAAACTAAATCAAAATCCGTTCATCCGTTTGGGAGCTACGATGCCACAGACAGACACATACACACACACACAGACAGACAGACAGACAGACAGACAGACACGTCAAACTTATAACACCCCGTCGTTTTTGCGTCGGGGGTTAAAAAAAATACTTTAAAAACAAGCTTTTATTATTATTACCATCTAGCACCAAAGTACGCATCAAGACGAATCAAATGAGCCCAAACTCGATGAGGTTACGTCGATTAATTATGGAGATTCTATGGGCACCTTCCAGCTCCATCATCAAATCAACTCGATGTCATAATAATATTGCATTGTCATCCGATTTATACATGTATGCAAAATTTCAGATCAATCGGAAAATTAGAAGTGGATCAAATTAAACATGCAAGATTTGATTACAGACAGACAACAGACAGGTGAAAGTAAATAAAAGCTTGTAAAAAGACAAATGTTTGTACGTAGATGTGTTCTTCACTTCTAGAAGGCTGAAGCAACCCTAAAATAATTTAGACGTTTAATCTTACTAATGTCATAACGAAAGTATAAATGTGTGTATATTTGTTACCTCATAAAGGCTTAACCGATAGAACTGAAATTTGGCATTAATAGAATAGGGTCTATTATTACACATACGTAAACGAGCAATAAACTTTATTTTTTATCTTTACTGCAAAAAATGAATACTAAAATTAACCAGGTAGTTCGTATAATTAGGTAAATTATACAAATACAAATTACAAAATGTTTATTTTACCAAATTAATAACTAAGCTTACAGATTTCGTGTGGTTCCCGCACTAGGGCTCGCCTGTATCGCGGGAAACCTTACAATTTAAACGAAACGATATGATTATTTTCAAAGTATGATATAAAGACTTTCTAGTCATTACAAGAGAGCATCGAGGACATATCTAATAGAGGGGCAATAGACAAAGTTTTCCTTGAAATAAATTTTTTCACAATTTGACGACTCCGCCCACTTTTCCTATTGGCTACGCTGGTTTTAGTGATGGGCAACGAAAAAGTTTCAATTTAAAACTCGATTATGCCAAGTAATCGATTACAAAGCGATAATATAATATTTTTGACTAAGAGGCAGAACATACGCACGGTTGCAAATCTGATCTTTTGTTTTAAATGGTGTTAATGTCGGAAATCATAAAGGAAGACTTTTGCTTTCCAAAGACATTGTTAGTTCCGATTTCATCTTATAGCAAAAATAGCGTTTTAGTTTTAAACAAGTCAAATATAAAATACTAGCTTGTGCTCGCAATAAATTTAAAAAAAATTGCCCCCTACGCAACGTTTTCAAAATTACCTATTTTGTGGAAGGTGGCCATCTTTGATTTTAAATTTATCATAATAATATATACTACATACTTCTACTAGTCAAGCCCTTTCAACTTTCATTTGATGCGCACATTGACGGGATTATGGAGAAAATAATTAATCAGCTATTTTTAGAGGCGGCCATCTTGGATTTTAAATGTATTAAATGTAATGCATATATTTTACTAGTCAAGTCCTTTCATTTCATACCCTTATATTTGACGAGGTTGTGAAGAAAAAAAATAATCCACCAAATTGTAGCGGCGGCCATCTTAGATCGATTTCCACCAAACACGGCTAAGAAAACTCTCGACTACCTTTCGACTCTACTTTCAAACAAAAAAACAAGAACTAAATCCGTTCATCTGTACGGGACCCAGAAGTAAGACAAAGTACATGAGCAACGATGCCACAGACAGACAGACAGACACGTCAAACTTATAACACCCCGTCGTTTTTGCTTCGGGGTTAAAAAGAGGTCAGGTTTTTATGTTTTTGGTGAATAATTTTTAAAAAGAGTTTTCATTTCTTGTTCGGAACTTATTTTAGTCTATAACAAAAAATGACGTTTTCATGATGTGGATGGTATATTCTCATCCGCTCATAAAAAAGAAAATATTAAATTTGTAGGTATCTCGGTTGAAAAAAAAAACAGGGGAATGGCATCGGAGCATTTTTATATTTTAGCAAATTTTATAGTTGTATATCAATACTGTAGGTTTTCACTAACCTACTCGCAGCGCCGCGTGATGCGACTAAACAAGAGGTTATATGATAATATTGTAAATATTATAAATAATAGACATAATATTATAAAAGTGTCTCCCTGTTGTATAGATAATGAATGATACGTAGCTTTTTGTGCGCAAGTCTGACTCGCATTCGCCATAGGTTTTATATACCAAAATACGAGATGATCTTTTGTCACGAAAAATGACTGTAACTTTACGCAACTTCACGTGTCATTTTTTTTTTTGATACATCCTAAAATATCCGTGTACTTTTTATTTATGTTAAAATTTCGTTTAAATCAAATTTTTAGGGTAGTTCTCGCGTGCCCCACTATCCGCCCCACTGGTGGGGCAGGTGAAACTGTCAAATAATTTTTGTGTCTCACGCACCCCATTGATCGCGTTTTGGTGGGGCGGGTTCTTCCAAGACACCATCAGCCTAAGACTACGAGAACTTTCCGAGATATTGATATTTTAATTTTGATAGCTGTCATTTGAAATGAAGATTTCCTCAAGACCCTTCATTTCTTCCATCACTTTCACATATTTGCAAGGTAGATAACAAGAAAAAGGTACCAGTAATATCGCTGAGAATATGTTGCTGATACTGACAGCTCTATCCATGGCATGCGATGTTGCCAAACAACTGCGTGTGGGGACCAGAATGCAGTGAGTGTACGGGTTTATAGCCACGAATGATGACCGATAAAAAGATAATAATATAAACTTATTTTCATTATTAATAAAGAAAACTCATCTAAGTTCATCTGTTGCCAGTTCAACGAAAAAGGTTAACACGTAAAGATGCTTGAACATGTAAGCAACATATTATATTGATAGGCATGCAAAAATGAAATTGGTACTGCATTCTCGTGATTAGATTCTGTTTTGAACACGGGCAAAATACGAGAGAAAGAAGAAATGCAAACGAGCATATGGTACGGTATAGTGGGCAAACCCCTTAAAACTCATTTCTTGCAATGTTATTTTGGAATATTTCTAATGAACATACACATTACACATTAGCTATTTTTTACATATTTACAGCTGAACTAATCAAATTTGGTATAATAGGTAGCTTAGGCTCTATAAGTCTCTCTAGGCTCTTGACAATAGGTAACAGTAGGTACTTTTCAATGGGTAAAACTGGATAATAAATGAATTTCCGTAGTAGTCGTACTGAACTATGAGTCGTCAACATGGGCCTACAGAACATATTATGCGCTAGTTGTACCTAAAGATAGCATGCAATTAGACCTGGTCGAAGATGTGGCATGCATTTGTCCTCTAATCGATTATCATGCATCGATTCAATCGTCAAAATATTCACAACACTGGCTAAATACGAGTCAATAGACAAGGATAGCTATTTGGAGAAAATGCTTTATTAGAAAGAGAGGCAATTTGCCTGACCAGTATAACTTGATCCCTCGCTAGAACAAAAAATAATCATAATTTTGAGGATTATTTTACATTTCTGGGGATATTAAAATCGATTTAATAAATTTAGATATTTTATATGTATACTCTACTATATAATAATACGGTAAACAGTTTTATAAAAAAATAAGAAGTCGTGATTTTTTTGTTAAAGAGAATATTCCGTGAGGTCCGCGTAGTTCCTTAAACTGGCCGCTACTAAACGGCGCGTCACGTGGCGCTACGAGTGGGGTAGCAAATACAACCAGTGTTGATATACAAAAAATCCGCCGATGCCCTCCCCCTGCAAGAGAGGTAAAATAATGAATTTAGTAATTATGCTTGGAAGCCTCAGTAAAACCACGGTAAAGAGATATACAGTAGTTTGACTGAGCGTGATTTTTGAACATAAATACCTACAGTCGCGCGGTACATGCGCAAGTCATAGGGCTGCCGGGCAGCCGCTGCCCGCATACAGTAGGTACCTACCTGTTTCATATCATCTACTTACTTGAGCTACCTACCTACTACCTACTTACCTATCATGTCGTGGCGGCGTATATTAAAACCCAAGACAAGACAAAAGACAAGACAAGAGACAAGACAAGAGACAAGAAAAGAGACAAGACAAGACAACCTCCTCCCCTTCCCCTCCTCCCCTCTCCCCTCCCCTACCCCCTTCCCTCCTCCTCTCCCCTTCCCCTCCCCTCATACCCTTCCCCTCCCCCTCATCCCCTTCCCCCTCCCCCCTTCCCTTCCCCTCCCCTTCCCCTCCCCTCCCCTCCTTCCCCCTCCTTCCCTTCCCCCTCCTCCCCCCTCCTCCCCTTCCCCCTCCCTCCTCCCCTTCCCCCTCCCTCCTCCCCTTCCCCCTCCCCCTCCCCTTCCCCCTGCCCTTCCCCCTTCCCTCCTACCCCTCCCCCCTCCCCCTCCCCTCCTTCCCCCTCCCCTTCCCCCTCCCCTTCCCCTCCCCTTCCCACTCCCCTTCCCCCTCCCCTTCCCCACTCCCCTGCCCCTCCCCTCCTTCCCCCCTCCTCCCCTTCCCCCTCCTCCCCTTCCCCTCCTCCCCTTTTTAACTAACTGACCTTTTTAATTTTATTACCTTTCCATGTTACTTGATAAACAAGTGAATTAAATTAAAAATTTAAAAAACCCCCAACGCAATACGCAATTCTTCATTTTGTGGTGGCGGCCATCTTGGACCGATTTCCACCAAACATGTCTGAGAACACTCTCAACTAACCTTACTTTCAAACAAAAAAAAATTAAAAAAAGGTAGCACTCCGGGAGTGCCGGCAGAAGTGAAAACTTCAATATTAACGTTGTGTTTAATTATAAGTATAAAAGTACTATCATTTATGAGGTAGAATACAATGTTTATTTATTGCGCTATCGTACACAAATATGACAATTTATATGTTGTTATTTATAATATTATATCGTTATTTATATATTACATTAAATTTTATCTCTCAGAAAAATCAACTTCCACCCATAATTTCGACGACTTTTACACCATCAACAGAGCAGCACACTCAGGCACGGTAGAAAGAGTGGGAGATACTAGTTCCTCTCCCTTCCCCTCGATCTTACGCTTTTTCGATCAGCATCACGTGACCCTGACGCGAGTTATAAAGTTTTTACCCATACAAAAAAGTGCTCAGCGCCGCTAAAGAAGTTTTCACTTCAAAAACTAAATCAAAATCCGTTCATCCGTTCGGGAGCTACGGTGCCACAGACAGACACACACACACACACAGAGAGACAGACAGACAGACAGACAGACACGTCAAACTTATAACACCCCGTCGATTTTGCGTCGGGGGTTAATAATATTATTTCTGGATTTCCTGATAAGTTCAAGCTACCAAAAACAGCATAATATAGTATGCTATTTTTTTGCCATTTATATATAATTTTATATAATTTATTATATTATGTATACATACGTCAAAAGTAAATAACGTAAATAACACTAAATACTTGCAAAAAACTATCGCGACGTCCGCCCGTCGCTGCGTGGCACCCGCTTCTGGATTATATACCCACTTCTACCCACATCTACCGACATCTATTCACTTCCATTTTCCGCCCGTTTCTATGGAGTCAAACTACTGTATATCTCTTTACCGTGGTAAAACTAAAGTTTTTATATATGCTTAGTTTTATTAACTTAATAATCGTTTAAGTTTAAGGCCGTTTAACGAATGCTTGAATATAAATATTAGTGTTATAAATATTAAATCGAAAATATTTCGCTGTATTTTTTTTATGCATGAAGTAACATTTATAAAAAATAGCCTTCACGAGTTGAATAAGTAATATTCATTAGTTAGTTAAAAACTGGATTTGGCATGTGAAGTGGAAGATACAAAAAGTTAAACATCAAACCAGAACATAATTACTAACATCACGTCACGTGGCTAGGTTCAAATTCAAATAAAAAACAAATAATTCGGGCTACGCGCAATATAGGCTCCGTAGTACCGGCTAATCGAATATTAACTGCCTTAAATTTCATCAAATTCTTTAAAACTAATAAAGTTATCTTAACCGATATAGTTTTTCCTGGAAAGTTCATGATTGAAACTTTATTCGTGATTTTGTTCAGTGTTTTAAAGCCAGTAGTAGTTTTTTGGTCCGATCCCCTATTGCCTATTGGCCAGTGTACTGGTATAATCACGTAACAATGTAATACTGGGTATAATGGTCTAGACTCCAGAGCCTTGAAAAGTGAACACCGCAGAAGGATCGCCTGAGGCTTTCTATAAGATTCATTTCGGAGAGTGTGCGCAGGAATCACACGAAGACACGAACTAATTCCTCCAAACCCGTTCCATCTTCTGAGTTTCATGCGGCATCCATACTTAGTGGCGCTACCAACTCTCCGTACCAAACGTTTTGCTTCTACTTTTTTAATAAGAACTGGTCGCACATTGCCGTCATCCGTGTTTCCCGAGCACACACACACACATCATCACACATCTACACATCTTACATCTTGAGAATCTTCAAGGCACGAGAGAATAGGCATTTTCTCTTCTTCTTAAGTGATTTATTTATTTGTTGGCCCTTATACGCTTCTTAATTTTGATATCTCAAAAGAAAGCAATTAAAACGTAGATGTTTTTGATGTTTATGAAAAAAAGTATGTCTGAAACAATTTTATTCTATGATTTTAAGAAATAGCCAGGAAGTTTTATTCTCTTATAAACATCTTTAAAAACTGCCATTTAAATTCTTTTCGTCATTTAGTATGTAGGTACCTACATAATTGGCTAGTTAAAACATTACAATAATATTAAATAGCTGATCTGTGTGATATCCGTCTTTGTTTACGAAACTTAAATTATCTCGCGGTTCCTACTTCCTACATCTTTAAATAGATACGTTCAGGAAATAACATTGTTATTAAATATGTATATTATTTTTTATGGTTTCGTACCTCTAAACGAAAAAACGAAACCCTTATAGGATCACTCGTTTGTCCCTCTGTATGTTGGTCAAGACTTTTACGCGAAAATTCGCTTTCTATTATACTCGTTATTTAGTTGAAATATAACCATAATAAACTCAGATTCATGGTCCCTTGATGCTGTGGAAAAAATAAATGTCTGCACCAACTAAGAGATAATCGTTTACAAAGAACCGTAAAGTTAGAAGGCGTTTCTTAACTCTATCGTATAATACGTTGAATTATATCCCAACCATGTGGCCTATTACCTTAACCGTTCTATATCTGTCATCATCATATTAGCCATAGGACGTCCACTGCTGAACATAGGACTCCCCTTTGAATTTCCATATGTTCCGGTTGGAAGCGACCTGCATCCAGCATCTTCCGGCGACCTTTATAAGGTCGCCTGTTCACCTTGTGGATGGAAGTCCTACGCTGCGTTTGCACACTCCACTCAAGCACTTTTCGATCCCATCGGCCATCCGCTCTATGTGCAATGTGGCCTGCACATTACCACTTCAGCTTGCTAATTCGCTGGGCTATATCGGTGACTTTAGTGTTTAGGGCTTAAATCTATCATATAAAACGTTGAATTATATCCCAACCATGTGGCCTATTACCTTAACCGTTCTATATGTATATATAACAAAATTATATTTTTGTCGCCTTATAGTGTTTTATACCTCTAATATATTATATTACCAAATGACCTTAGAGCTCAGCTTGTAAATACCCATACTTGTGTTTAATGTAGCTGATAACAATGGGCAATAAAAAACTATTTATTTATGAAACTCCATGAGAATCGCGTATTAAAACCAGTTTTTGATGACGAATATGTTATTTTTAGCGCTTTCTTAAAACTGAGGAAGGTTCTCAGGTAGCTTAGAACTGGTTTTATGGAGAACATTTAAATTAACTCTTTATACTCTCAAATATATTTAACTAGCTGGGCCCAGCAGTTTTACCCGCTGTACTGCAGCCTATTTGTTATTCCAGGGTCTAAGCTATCTCTAACTACATATTATATCAAATTTCAGCTCAATCGGTCCACCCGTTTAGACGTTAACAAACATACACACTCACAAACTTTCTCATAATTTATATTAGTGTGAAGTGATTTACAAGCAGGCCCGAATTTAGCCAAAATGCCGCCCTCTCCCCCCCCTTGGGGGTTACGTAATTATGAAATTAGATTAGATTCGATTCGAAATTTGCCGCCCTGGGCACTCGCTCCGAATGCCCCTAGTGTAAATCCAGGGCTGTACAAGCACCAATATTCTAAATTCCAAAATGGCATAGGTATACGAGTATATACGTATGGGTCAGCTCCACTTCGTGCAAATCGCGCTGTGTCAAATTCTCGAATAATTTAAAACGTATAAAGGTTTTCTTAATGAGATAATAGTAACTTCTGCTCTGGACAGCCAAGTTTCTCCTCGATTTATCGAAATAAATAAGTAGGTAGGTATAACTCTAAAATCGTAATTTTATAGCGGTCATCATAGCTAATGACCTCCCCAATAAGGCCTTTTACACCAATGTACCTGAATAGGAGTTTTGCCAAAAAAATGATGTCCATCTTTTTATTTAGTTCTTTTTAGTTAGTACTTTTTTATTTAGTTTTGTTTAGTTATAAAGACAGTCACAAAAGCAGACATCCTGCCTGATGTTAAATATTGAGCGGTAACCGTCGTCTATAGACGTCTGCAATAACAGTGGAATTACAATCGCGTTGTCTGTCAAACAATTATGTATTAAGTTATATTATAAGGGTTTTGTTTATTTTATTTGTTTATTCCTTATATGTTAGCCTTTGACCACGATCTCGCAAGATGCTATGCGCCCGTAGATGGTAGCAGACTATACTTAGAAGGCGGGATAAGTCCCCCTCCCTGGCTTCACTGAGCATCACGCCGAACAGTTATAATGGACTGCTTGGTGACATGGTTTTGTCCAGTTTGTTTTAAAATGTGAGGGTTAAATGCTAAACATGTTAGAAAAACACCTATACTTCGTTTCAAAAACAAAGATAATTTTTTCGGGGTTCGAAGGTTGTATATCTATGAAAATATCATAGATATATTCACAAAAACTGTTATATCCGATATATCTTATGATATATATCAGATATATTATGAAAAATATCCAATATATATCCAATTTATTAAAATATTGATCCTTTAAACCCTGCAAATTAGCTAAAAATTATATTTGTATTTGAAACGTAGTATAGGCATCGCCTAGGTTTTGTCCAGTGGGAAAAAATTAGCCACAGGTGAAGCCTAAAAATGTCTCCGTACACTAGAGGTATTACCGTCGCGTCGCGATGTCTGTCAGACAACTTAGCAGGTATACTTACTTGGTCCCCCCACGGTATGTAAAGCTTCCATTTGAGCATGATTGGCGTGACGTACTCCACCCAACCGAAGTCACGCATCCTCGTCAGGTTCATTAACATCACTCCTGAGTTCAACCCTGGGGAAAAACTAACTGTTATTTCTTTTCTATAAGGGAATTTAAAAAAGGACGAGAGCTTCAAATTTCATCTAAATCTTTTTTATGTATGTTTACCGATCTTGAAGATACCTGAACCAGTTTGAATTTCTTGTTTTATTTTTATTTTCAGACCAACTGGAATATAAGTTAAATGCTTAGAGATATGAATTAAAACATGTGTCTCAGTGTCTAGCCCAGCAGAAAAAAAAACATTATCCATACTAAAATTAATGTGAATAATTACTTATTAATTAATTAATGTGTGTCTGTCTGTTACTTCTTCACACTTAAACCCTGAACCGATTTCGATATGTTATACCCAGTTTCATAATATTCATTGAAGAAAAATATTTGGTACCATCTACGAATAATAATAAGTCGTACCATTTATTTTGTTTATAAATTGTTAACATTTAGGATGAATTTTGGGTACACAACATATTCTAAATTTCATAATAAATACTTCCCTGTAGGTATTAGTAGTAGTTTTAAAGTACCATATACGGACATTGGCAGAATCGTAGCGCCCGGCTAAAGATTAGAGCCAAAAACCAAGAAGAAGAAGAAGAAGTACCATATTTTCCATAGAAAGGATGCTTGGCAAATCTGGGGTACCAAGACACATTAGGGTTGTCATCTTCAAGGGTCATGGCGGATATTTGTGAGCTGTTGAACTCTGTGAAGTGGTGCCACAGTTCTTCTACTGGGCCCATGAACAGTGTGTCCGTGTCTACGTATATCATTGCGTCTATGTGTGGTATGAGTTTCTAAAACATTGAAACATACATATTAAAATGGGACTTACTATAATAAATTATACTTTTTATTGAAATCAAAACAAAAATTAACATAAGATAAGATAAGACAATACTTTATTGCACACCACAAATTTTACAGAAAATACATAGGTACTTAATTAAAATACAACAATTCAATGCTCTTCATAGAACCCAAAAGTTTACATAATAAACTAAAACAAAATTAAACTACTAACATTATCTTCAAACTGCAATCCATATTGCAAAGTATTGCTTGGAATGATCTCCTTCAGGCAATTGAAACTAGGCATTATGTGGGGTGTTTGAATTAAAGAGTAAAGTGTAATTTTCTAGAGGCATCAAGCTAGTATAAAAAAATAAGTTATTATGAACTAGCTTTACCCAGTATTTACCTACTAAAAAGTAGCTTAGTCTAAAATGGCTTAGACTAGGCTACTTTTTTTACACCAAATTTTGGCTAAATCAGTTCAGTCAATTTGATGTGAAGACATAACAATCACACACCTACAGATTCTTTTATACATAGAATAGAATAGAATAATACTTTATTGCGTACCAAATAATTACACAAATAAATAAACTTACTGAGCTAAATATCTAAATGCTAGGTAAACAATCGGCGGTCTTATCGCACTAGGCAATTTCTAATATTAGGATAAGATTCTTATATGACAAAAAAATTATAACCTTATAAGTATATAATAAGATTCTAATATAATTTCCAGTTTGAAACTTACAGGTATAAAAAGCCTTTGAGCTGCACATTTGCTGAACAAATTTAACCAGTCTTCTCTGTTTTCTTTGGGGAAATTAATCTCGTGTAGTTCAAAACTGAGCTGATTGCTTGTAATACTCTCCCACTTCGTCAGGGTTTCATTAAACTTAGGTTTAAGGTTGTTATCGGTGAATATAACAAAATGTACATGTAGTTTAGTGTAGAGGAGTGCAGATTTAACAACATTCAGAGATTCATTGAAACGGGAATCACAAACAACAAATGATACTACTATTTTACTGCTTGGTTCTGAGGTTTTCTTATTTTCCGAGACCCTGGAAAATAGAAGTCTTAAATTAGACAATGCAGCAGACACTTTAAAATCTCAACATTCTCAAGTTCTATAGGGATTGGTTGGATGGTGAATATAGGGCATTCTACTCATGCCGTACGGAATATAAATGACCAATCACAGTGATTAAAATTTTTAATAACATTCCCATCCCACCAATGTGATAGGTCAATTTCTCATATCAATGTCAATAGGAATCCATCCTTTAAAAATTGTTCTAAATAAGGCCCTGTAATGTTGTCTACAGATTACAGATATTATGTAAACTTACTCAGTTGGTAATATTTGAGGTTCATGTTTAGTGGAACTATTTAAAGTGTTCTGCAAATTTAGTAATAAATAAATTGCATAGCCAGCTATGACCAAAAATATTATTATTTTTGATGATATTCTTCTCATGGTTTGTATAGTATGTTAAAATATTCCTTAGATCCTTATACTGGACGGGTACCGGTTTCGCCTTACAATATTTTTATTATTCTTATACTTTGTTATTATTATTGAAAATTAAGTGGAGCTCTGTCGTTAGTCGTTAGAACTGTCTGATCTTTTAAGAAATTGCTTATTCACATGGTTTCCGTATATCATATTTTATCTTATTATATACAGATAAAATTTTAACACCAGTCTGCAGAAATTTGAAATAAATAATTTTAAAATATTTCAACAACGAAAAATAACAAAAACTACAAAATGTAAAACAGACAACTGTCAATGTCAATAAATATGAAATATGTGTAATGTCAATGTCAAAAAGCATTTAATGTCAATGTCACATTTCTTCTTTTTAATACACACTGCTAAAACTAATTCTATACTAAGTAACACTTGCTAGAAATAGTTACTTTTTTTTCATTGTATATTGCAAGGCAATGCGGCAGTACTCTTCATTAAATTATGCACCACATAACGTGTATTATAGTACAATATAATTTGAAATATATTTTCGATAAAATCAATTGAAATAATTTGGAAATAACAGTTAATAAATAGCTGTCAGATTCATTTTGCCGCGCTTTTGGAAAGCGGATGAAATTTTTTGTGTTCTTGGATAATAATTTTGCAATAAGTGCTAAACGCGTATTAAGAGCATTTATAGTGAGGGAAGCCCGTTCAAGTTTAGGTATATTAGCTGAGCGAATATTAGATTAGTGAATACAACATGTAGTCGCTTGGAATAAAATGTCTTGATCCTATGCAATGCAAGTTATTTGTTGAAATCATTAAGTCAATATGTAGGTATTAAAGTTTTAACCCCCGACGCAAAAACGACGGAGTGTTATAAGTTTTTAACCCCCGACGCAAAAACGACGGGGTGTTATAAGTTTTTAACCCCCGACGCAAAAACGACGGGGTGTTATAAGTTTGACGTGTCTGTCTGTCTGTCTCTGTGTCTAGGTTATTATATAGTATCAAAGTACTCGTCAATACGACTCAAATGAGCCCAAACTCGATGTAATTGCGTCGTTTAATTACGGAATTCCTATGTCCACCTTTCAGCTCCATCATCAGATCAGCTCCATATCATAATAATATTGCATTGTCATCCGATTCAAATATGAATGCAAAATTTCAGCTCAATCAGAATCCGGGAAGTGGATCAAATTGAACTTGCAAGATTTGATTATAGACAGACAGACAACAGACAAACAAGTGAAATTTTAAATAAAACTTTTTAAAAACAAGCTTTTATTATTATTACTCCCCAACATCATAAAGTACTTGTCAAGGCGAATCGTTTGAGCCCAAACTCGATGGGGTCTCGTCATTAATTACGGAGATCCTATGGCCATCTTCCAGTTCCATCATCAGATCAGCTCCATGTCAAAATATTGCATTGTCATTCGATTTATACATGCATACAAAATTTCAGCTTAATCGGACACCGGGAAGTGGGTCAAATTAAAGTTGCAAAATTTGATTACAGACAGACAGACGGACAGACAGACAGACGGACAGACAGACAACAGACAGGTGAAAGTAAATAAAAGCTTGTAATAAATAAATAATAAAACGGACTTTAATATCAACAAACACTATAGTACTATAACATTATGTGACCAAAAAAAAATTCCGTTATTATTATATAGAGTATCAATTTTTGCGGTCCAACTATAATCGCACTATATGTGTGGGTTAGCGACGAGAATAATTTGGAGCGCGGAGCGACACGTCCACTCTCTGAGAGGCCTTTGGGCCGAGTGAACCGAGAAGAATAGAAGAATAGACTGATCTTCCTTCCCCCCCTGGGGGGAGGTGAGGGGTAGGGCATCGAGCATTATCCCGTTACCCTGGCGGAATCGCGCGGGGGCATCAACCCCCGGGTCACTGGTGGCCGCTGGAGCGTCAGCCGAGAGGAATATCGGGCGCGTCACAGCGGCCGCGACGGGATGATCACCGGGCTTCCTCGTCCTCCCGCGGGGGGAGGATGTCGCGCGGCAGGGCGCGCGGCTGGGGCGCCTCCGGTGGTCGGGCGTGGAGCGGCGCGATGTTGTGGAGGTGGGGGTGCGGCCCGTTGTCAGCGCGGTCGAACATTCGACGCGCGAGCCGGGCCACAAACTCGCCCACCTCTGGAACGCCCGTGTCCCTGGCGATGACATCGTTGCGCACATAACGGCCCGCTCCCGTTATGTGCCTCAGGGACACGTTCTGGACCACCTGGAGCCGCTTCCGCTGTGTCGCCGACAACAGCGCGTACCAGGCGCGGCGTACGTCAGGCGGGAACGGACGTACGTTTTGTACACGCCCACCTTCGTCCGCAGCGGCAGCTTCGACGAAAGGACCGGGCGGAGGAGAGCGCGGGCCGCCTTGGCCTGGTGGACGGCATGGTCCACCTGCGCAGTCATCCTCAACGCCCGGTCGATGTAGACACCCAGGTACTTGACGCTGTTTTCCCACGTGATGTCTTGGCCTCGGAGAGTGAGTGGAGGCGGAAGGGTGCGTGTGGCTCCCGTGACGAGCGCCTGCGTCTTGGCTACGTTCACGGCCATCCTCCATTTGTCCAACCACTCCGGGATTTTATGGAGGACTCGCTGCACCCTTCCTGCTGCGGACTTTTGGTTTATCGACGACGCGAAGTACGCGCTGTCGTCGGCGTAGAGCGCGAGGACGACTCCCAGCTCCCACTCCTGGTGCTCGAGGGTCGGGATGTCGTCCGTGTAGGCGCCGTAGAGCGCTGGCGAGAGGCAGCTCCCCTGGGGCACTCCGGCGGCGATGGGTCTGGTGGTGGAGGTGGCGTCCTCCACAGCAACGTAGAAAGTGCGTGCGTGGAGAAAAGACGCCACCAGGTGGATGAGGGCCGGCTGAAGGGCAGAGAGGCTCAACTTAAAAAGGAGCCCCTCATGCCACACACGGTCGAACGCCTTCTCGATGTCGAGGAAGACGCCGACGGTGCGCCGGCCTCGGTTCCACTCCTCGGCCAGGTGGTGCAGGACCCTGGTGAGCTGCAGGGTCGTAGAGTGCCCCGCTCGGAAGCCATGCTGCTCGTCGCGCGGGCACAGGGCTGGCTGCAGTCGTCGCAGCAGAAGGCGCTCGAAGAGTTTCGCTACCACGCTCAGTAAGGTGATGGGGCGGTAGCTAGAAGGGCTGCGGCGGTCCTTACCGGATTTCGGCAGCATGATGACCCTCCCCAGCTTCCAAGTGCTGGGGAAGTGCTGCGTCCGGAGGACCCCGTTGTACAGGCGACATAGGGCCACCAGTCCCCGGGCTGGCAGCCGCTTGATGGCGGCATTCGATATGCGGTCGTCGCCCGGGGCCTTCCTGTTCGGCAGCTGCCTCGCCGCCAGGACGACCTCTCGGGGCTGGATGAATGAGTCTCCCGCCAGGGGTGGGGCGGGAGAGCTCAAGAAGGCCGCCACATCCTCTCGCACCTTCTGATGGTGCTGATGCACGGCGTCGGTGGCGTCTGGCGGGACCTCGTGGAGCTGGAACTGTTGTTCCAGGTGTCCCGCCAGGAGTTCGGCGCGGTCAGCGGCAGTATAGTGCCGCCGGCCTTCGCTGTCCCGGAGAGGGCAAATAGTTGCCTTCTCTCGGGTCAGGGCTCTGTTGAGGTGGTGAAGGTTGGTGCGGGTGGGGTCGTCGGCCGCCTCGGAGATCCTGGCGTCCCAGGTGACCCCCCTCCACGCCTGGATGGCCTCCGCGACCTCGTCTGCGAGGGCGTTGAGCTCGCGCTTCAGCCGGGGGCAGCGCGTGGTGGCCCACAGCTTGCGGAGGGCCCGCTTCTTGGCGCGCTTAGCCTGAAGCGGGCGCGGGAGTGGGTCCCGGCGCCAGGTAGGTGAGGCTGCGGTTGTGGAGGCGGTGATGGCCTCCTTGATGAAGGCCGTCACGGCGGCTGCATTCTCCTCTACGTCTGCCGGCGTGGAGATGGGGCCGACCTCCAGGCCTTCGCACTTTGCGGTGAAGGCCGGCCAGTCGACCCTGGTGCGGGCCGGGCGCGGCGCCCGCATGTCTGCGCCGACAGCGAGCGTGACGAGGAGTGGGAGGTGCTGTTCGTCCAGGTCGTACAGCACCTCCAGGTCGATGGGGCACGGCAGGTGCTTGTGCACCACCACGTCAAGAACGTCCGCGCAGTGGCGCGGGTTCGACGGGATGTGCGTCGGGGAGTCGGGCCCCACAACTGTATAGTCGTGGGCCTCGGCGTCGGCCTGCAGGCGGCGGCCGGCTGGGTTGATCAGCCTGGACCCCCACTCCCTGTGCTTGGCGTTGAGATCCGCCGCCAGGAGGGTGGGGGTGCGACCGTCGAACAGCCGCCGGATGTCTTCCAGGTTGAAGGCGGGCGCGGGGGGGCGGTAGCCGGCGAAGATATTAATCTCCTGGCCGGCCACTCTCACCCTGACGCCCGTAGTGCGGACGTCCACGAAGGGGCGATGCGGCAGCTCTTCGTGGACTATGTCCCTCCGCACCAGGACCGCCGTGCCGCGGTACGTCTGGTTTTGGGGGGAGACTTCGTCCCGCCTGTACGTCTCGAAGTTTGAGATCGTCAGGCGGGAGGCGGGCTTGAGCTTGGTCTCCCCGAGCAGGATTATGTGGATATCCTGCTCCTGGGCGAGGACACGGAGGGCCGCTATCTTCTTGGTTATCCCTCCGGGGTTCCAGTATAGTACGCGGAGTGGCCTATCCATAAAAGAAGGTATGGATCGAGGCCAGTCCGCGCACTGCCGCATCCCGGAGCTCCTGTCGTTCTCCGTGGGCGGCGGTGGAGTTAAGTAGGTCGGCCAGGATCCCCATAATTACCATTATGGGGTCTCTGGCCGACTGTTGTGGTGAGAAGGCCGACGGTTGGTACGTCGGCCCAGCTCGAGCAGGCAGCGGGCTCATCCCTGGAGGGGGGGCCACGGGCTGCCAGTAGGTGGCCGTGGGGCGGGCGATCTGCGGCGCTCGGGCTGTGGTTCGCGTGGCGGGCTCGCATGTGACCGGCGCAAAGTTGACATTAGTGTCAACCTGCAACTCGGTCGTGCGCGCCACTGCGGGTTCGGAGGCGTTGGTCGCAGGTTGGGCCGGCTGGGCGGGCGGGCTCCTCCTGTCGTCTGGGCGGGCGAGCTGTGGGGCGGCGCGGCCTCGTCGGGATGACGGCCGCGATCGCGCTGCCGACGGGGCCCGCGGGGCTGGTGGGGCCCGCGGGGCTGAGGGCTGCTGAGCGGCGCGGCCTCGTCGAGATGACGGCCGCGATCGCGTTGCTGATGGGGCCCGCGGGTCTGGTGGGACCCGCGCGGCTTGTGGGGCTGGTGGGGCTCGCAGGGCGGGTGCGGCCAGCGGTGCGGATGGGGCCCGCAGCGCAAATGGCGCCTGCGGTACGGGCTGGGCCCGTGGTAGAGATGGGGCCCGCGGTGTGGGTGGGGCCCTCGCCGCGGGCGGGGGACGTGTGTCCCTTGCTGCGGCGGGAGGCGGTCCGTTGAAGCGCCAACTAGGTGCGAACGGCGCGAAGGCGTGCAGGGGAGGGGTGGGCAGCGGGGTTGAAGCTGCAGTGGGGGCGGCGGCGCGGGCACCGCGTCCTCTCCGACCTCTCCTCCTGCGCTGCCTTCTATGTTGTGCCTCGGCCTGCTCGGCAGGTCGGGGCGGCTGGGGTTCTGGGTGCCGCGGCGGGGCCCGCTGGCGGCGGGCCTCCGGTGACGGGGCGCGCATTTCGCGCAGCGGCGCGGGGCGGGTGGGCGGGTGGAGGCCGGGCAACAGGATTTGTCGTTTGCGGGCCTCCCTCCTGTAGGCGGGGCAGGTCCGGCTGTTAGCGGTGTGCCTGCCCTCGCAGTTGGCGCACCGGGGGCCGGAGCCTGGCGTCCTCGGGCAGGCGGTGGCGGCGTGTGGCTGCCCGCAGCGGACACACTTGATTGGGCGGTGGCAATGGTGCGAGGAGTGCCCAAACCCCTGGCACCTGTGGCACTGTGCCACCGTCGAGGCGCCTCGCCAGGCCTCCACGGAGACCCCGGCGAAGCACATCACCTCGGTGATGTTGAAGAGGCGCCTCATCTCGTCAGCTGGTATCCGCTCCAGCTGGACGAAGTACACGCCTGGGCGTGTCTCGCTCCGGGTCGGGATGGCGCGGGCGGAGGAGGCCGGGAAGCCCTTCGCCTTGAGGGCAGCGACCAACTCCTCCGCGTTGGTGTCGGCAGGCAGGCCGCGGATGGCGACCTTGAGTGGTCTCTCCGCGGCAGTGCTGAAGCACCACCACGACAGTATAGGGTCGCGGGTGGCGGCTTCAGTTAAGTACCGCTGTATGCAGCGGTACTCGGCTTCGGATTTTGGCACGAAGCGCACCCCTTTGCCGAGGGCGTGCGCGTTGGGCGGGTGCCCTAAGCGCCGGCGGAGCTCGGCAAAGTGGTCCGGCCATCGGGTGAGGGCGTCCACCGTGATGGGCGGGTACCCTTTGCGGGCGGTGCTGGCGGCGGCAGTGGCGCCGGCGGCGGCCGGGGCGGGGGTTGTGCTCCCTCCGGGTCTCGGGCTGGCGGCGGGCCGCACAGGCGGCGGAGAGCTCGCCGCGTTTGCGTAGCTCGCCTGGGTAGGCGGGGTGACTCCCGCAGGGGCGGGCGGCTCGGCACCCGCTAGGGCGGGCCACTGGGCGGGCGCCTGCGAGGGTGCCAGAATGGGCTCCGGAGCGGCGGCCTGTGTGGCGGCCGGGGTGGGTGCGGGCGGTGAGAGGGCAGAGGGGGACGCGACAGAGTGGCGCGCCGACTCGATCGCCACGTATGACGTGGACTCGTCCCCCTCCTCCTCCATCACGGCCATCTCCTCACCTCGGCGGTCCTGGTGCTCAGCGTCGGTGTCGTCCGCGCTGTCCGCGGTTACGATTGCGAGCGCGCCGGGCGACGACGACGATGACGCCCCCGGTGATGAGGTCGTCGAGTGAAAGAAAGAAAGAAAGAACACATTTATTCGACGGCAACATACAATAAATACAAAAATAATACAAAAATAATACAAAATGCACCACTAAGCCGCCGAATAGGAACTGCCTCAGCATTGTGCTGTGTGTGAGACACCCAGCGCTGGTATTCTGGCAGTCCCTGTTGCGATAGTCGGTGGTCCTACAATAAATAGTGTTTCTCACTTGATAAACTACTTAATAAGAGAAAACAAAACAAAACAGGTAGGTATTTCACAAACGCAAACATTAACATACTTGCTAAATAATCATAACTATATAATGAATAGGTATAACCAATTACAAATTTTATAAAGGTGAGTCTATCCTAAAGGCGAGTATCCAAAAGTATAATTTTGCATAAAATAATATAAACATATTTATAAACATTACATACATAAAGGAGTTTTTATAATAAATAAAGGAAACAAATACATAAAATCAAGCCAACACACGGCCATTAACATAAATTTAAATAAAAGAGGCATCTACATTGATGTTTCCATGCAACTTTTGTGCGCAGATAAGAAATTTTTTGAGTGCGGCTCTAAAAGTGTTTAAAGTTTTAAGCTGTCTGATGGGTGGAGGCAAGTTATTCCAACATTTAGTTGCCGCATACCGAAAGCTGCCACGAAAGGCCATCGTACGATGCCGCGGAATACATAACTGCTGGGAGAGTGGCCTTCTTGGTCTGTTATCGTCAAACCAAATGAGCTTGTCATAGAGATATGACGGGTGTTTTGTTTTGATTACGTCAAACAATAGACATGCAAGGTGAAATTTGCGTCGGGACTTCATTCTGAGTATGTAGTGCCGGTTTAGGAATGGTGTTACATGGCTTCTAGCAGGTATCACAAAACAAAATCTCGCGCAGGCGTTTTGTAGACGCTGTATCAGTTTCTGCGTACGCGCCAGCAACCTAGGACCGTAGACATTGTCGGCATAGTTAAGTCTGGACAGCACGAGGGACTCTACTAGCTGTATACGCAGCTCCTCGCAGATGTACGGTCTCAATTTATATAAAGTTTTTAATTTAAAGAAGCAATTTTGCACCGATTGTGTAATGTGTTTCTCAAATCTAAGCTCCGCATCTACGGTAAGACCAAGGTTTCGCGCCTCATATATTCGTTCTATGGAATTCCCCATAATTGTTATATTAATGGCAACAGGTAGAGAAATTAATTGAGGTCTACTACCCAGGAGCAAAAACTTTGTCTTATCTGGATTGAGGACTAAGCAGTTCTTAGTCGACCATTCCACGATCCTACCGAGATCATCACTCATAGCTCTTAAACTGTTGTCTAGATCATCTGGCCTGAAACTAATATATATCTGGATGTCGTCCGCATATATATGATATCTACAATGAATGATATTTTGGACTATATCTGCGCAATATAATATGAACAAAATAGGCCCCAAAATTGACCCCTGCGGGACTCCTCTTTCTAATTTCTTCCGGGCAGAGAAAATTCCTGTGTCATTACTATGTCGCAACTCTACATACTGATACCTGTCACTAAGATAACTATGAAAGCATTTAACAGTAGCAGAATCAAATCCATAGTAACTTAATTTGGACAGGAGAAGCGAGGTATTTATGGCGTCAAAAGCGCGTGAAAAATCCAATAATACCAGCAAAGTACACATACCATTATCCTGAGCCGCTAAAATATTATCAGTGACATCAAGTAAAGCCGTAGTTGTACTGCGTTGCTTCCTGAAACCGGATTGCAAACTCGGCAGAATGTTAGCCTTTTCTAGAAAAGTGGTTAACTGAAGGCAAACAATCTTCTCTAGAACCTTTGAGACGCAGGGTAAAATACTAATTGGCCTTAGGTCTTTAATCTCAGCGGGAAGGGCATTTTTTGGGAGCGGACGAACTATGGCAGTTTTCCACAAACATGGAACAGTACTTGTGCTTATGGAGGTATTAACTATTAGCGTCAAAGCATCTAACGTATGTGGCATAGACATCAGCAACATATTCAGTGTTATTCTATCACAGCCTTCAGCATTCGATTTAAGATTTTTTATAACTTTGTAAATATCACTCGCTGTAGTACAACTAATATTAAAATGGTTTTCACTATTAAATCTATAAAATTCATAATACGTTAGTTGAGATATTGTGACACTAGGTTGGCCAGGAACTCTCAAAAAGTGATCATTGATGCGATCTGGATCATTAAAGTGCGTAGGCAGCTCAACATTTTTGCTTGAAGGCAGTAGAGTAGACTTTAAATTTTTCCATAGGATTTTAGGGCATTTAATTTTGTTATTAATATTATGTGTATAATAAGCGACCTTTTCAAAATACATTGACTGTAATACTAATGCTTTTAATTGTTTGTAGTACTCCTTTTTATTTTGCAATTTAGTGTTTCTATATACTTCTAACGCTTCATCCCGTAAACGCATCATAAATTTGATATTGTCAGTAATCCAAGGATAGGTTTTATCTCTCAAAGTGACAGTTTTAATTGGCGCTAACATATCAAACACTGCAAGTAAGTTGCTGTTCCAAAAGCTTACCATGTCATTCACATCATTGTAAGTTTTCATATTATATTCCCAATTAATACGATTAATGCAATCATTGAAATTACTCATACATACATCCTTTAAAGGTCTGTACGTGATTTTACGAGGAACAATTTTTTCACGCTTTATTTTAAATTCAGAGATAACAAAAGAATGACCACATGTAGACGCTGATGAAGTCTCTACTATAACTGATGTTGCTTTCAAGTCAGTACAAACAACATCTATAAGCGTTTGACTGGTGTTTGTGTGATGTGTGGCAAGTGTTACAATTTGTTTTAAGTTTAAGCAGTCCAGAAAACTTTGTAATGATTTGGTTTTACTGTCACACATATTGAGCATATTTATATTAAAGTCTCCTAACAATAAAATAAAGTCACAGTTTGATACAGAGCTAATTGATTCCGATACAGCGTCTATAAAAAGTTCCACGTCAAGCCATGGGGGGCGATAGGCCGTGCCTATTGCAATCTTTCTTCCGGCAGCCCTTATGGTAATCCACATCTGCTCAACCGATTTATATTTCTCGACGGAGGGGTGAGGATGCGTGCGCGCATTAATGCCTCGTTTGATATAAAAGCCAACTCCACCACCACGGCCGCGCCGTACAGCAACCGGCCGCGGGATGTGTCGAAATCTATACTCAGGTACCACAGGTGCGCACTCATCTCCTCCCGCTCCCGCACGCAGCCATGTTTCATTGATTGCCATTATGTCAACACTATGCCTACTCATATTGGCTATGAAGTCGTCTTGATTTGTATTTAAAGAACCTGCATTGAATAGGCCAACTTTCAAAAATGTATTTTTAGTCATTAATATATTTTATAGTGTAAAGTAATGTGTGTATATTAGCAACGAAATACAATGAAGAACTGCCGAATAAAAAGAAAACTGGTAATGTTGTATGTGTAATATTGTTGTTGTATGCTGCTGTAAATATATATAATAGGTATAGGTAAAATTATATATGCAGGCATATTAGATAAATAATAAGACACAAACAAAATGTAAAACATAATTACAATTGTCAAAACTATGCTTCTCAGCATTAAATAATTGTGTATTAATTCATTAGATAAATTAAATAGACCGATTTTATGTTGATAATGGAAAATCTCGCCTAACTTTACAGTTATATAACTATGTAGTAGTATACAAAAGGATTTTTTTGTAAAATAATGAAATAATGATCAAAAACAATTATGGAATAGCTGGACCAATAAAAGTAAGATTATGATTATTAAAGTAAGTGATAACTCGCTAAGCTTATCAAACGTTTCTTGAGTCAAAAACCCGCTTTACATCTGAACCCGGACGGATCAGGAAAACCTGTTTGCCATCCCCCTGACGAACGAAGACACGGCCTTGCTTCGTCCAGGCGTAGCGCCACTGGCGCGTGCGACACTCCTCACGGACGCTATGGAATAGCTGCCGGTTCGTTTTTGTGAGCCTCTCATTGATGTACAAGCGGCGAGACGGCCCCGTCAGCCCGAGGTCAGCAGAGGTGAGCGTGCGGCGCACGCGCGCAGCCTGCAGCAGCCGGTCCCTGAGGGAGCGGCGCGCTAGGCGCACGACGACACGGCGCGGGCGCCCCGCCGCGGCCTCGTCCGGCCAGCCCTGGTGATCGGCACGCCCGACTCGTTCAGCGAAAACAATATCCCGCTCTTCTAGGGGCACCCCCAGTTTAGCGGCCAGGACTGTCACCACATGTCCGATGTTTTCTCCGTGAGACTCGGGCAGGTGCCCGATATCCAGATCGGATAACAACAGCTCCTGCTCCCGATCGTTCACCTCGCACTTTAGCAAAGCTACCTGCACCTTGAGCTCGGCTACGTCCTCCTGTGCGGGCGACGACTCTTTCTGTTCGACCGCCACAAGTCTCTGCTCAAGTGCGTCCATTCGCTGCCCCATACTGTCCCGGTAACTCCGAAATTCCGCCCGGAACTCACGGAGCTCTCTCATCACCTCGTCCATATTTATAATTGAGTGAGATACAGATTGAGTAGGGTTGCTAGGGGTTGGTTCGACAGGGAGGGATGAGACGAGGGGGGTAGTCATTCCTTTTACTGGGGTATTTGTGTTGTCTCCCTTTGGCTGCCCTCTCTTACATTCAGGGCAAACCCATCCCTTTCCCGCGACATCGGTGTCTTGATGACCGACACACCCTTTATGGTACGAGCGAGGGCACTTGCTGCATTCAACGCTTCCGGTTGGCCTTAGGGATTTCCCGCAAGCACCACACTTAGCAACCATCGTAATAATATTTATATTACACACAAAGCGGAGTTACAATGAATTATGTACTATTTTTGATCCTGACCGAAATATTATAGCAAAGCAATGCCAAGTGCTAAGCGCCTATAGTGGTCGGTAATATTCGGGCAAGCGGCCTGTGTCTGCGCAGCTCAGTGGTACAGTGCGCAATCTCAATCAACGCGCCGCGTCCACACGGCGGGTTCGAAACCGGGCCCCAGGCAAAAAGTCAGTTGAGCTCTGATGATCTGTGCAGTCTGTGACAGTAGCAGCGACAATCAGTCCTCGATGACAGTGACAGCGACAGACAAAGCAAAAGCTCAGCACTCACACACAACAGCAGGCTGGCTCAACGACGTCAGTCCACGGGGCCCCGAAGAGCGAGAAGTCCGACACAATCAAATATGGTCGCGGGCCAGTATGGAGAATCGCCAAGGAAGAAACGAGAGGGGTCGATAATATTCACTTCACTGAGCTTAGGGCACAAATCACAAATCGTCGACAAATTAGATAAATAGATGAAAAATAATTAAGAAACACTCCTGAGACGTCCGACTAACCCGAGAGATGACGACCGACCCGAGTTCGTGCACATGGCGCGTTCTCGAGCTGGTGGCGGCGACGGGGACGCCGGTGTGGGCGTCTGGCGGCGCGGCAGGGTGCGGGCGGCAGGTTGTGGTCGGGGACGGGGTATCCCCGAGCGTCCAGCAGGTCCTGCGGGGGAGAGGGGCTTCAATTTGAGCCTCTTCTCATCCCCCTGCTGTATCCCTACTATTTTAAGAAATTGAACGATAAAAGCCAAACAAATTGTAAATCAATAACTGAAAGTCACAAAAATGACTCCACTCCGAAAGTGGGGACCATACCATACTACTTTCCTGTATTAGGAACGAGACAAAGTAAAGATGGGGCAAAAGAGCAGCTTTTTCGTAAATAGCGTTAGCATTTTCCATCAGAATATCGCGGGTCTATTAAATAAACTAGAGTCTATAGAAATAGCTTTAAATGAATTAGAAATGGATATAGATATTATGTGTCTGACAGAAACATTTGTAAAATCAGGCAGTGACACAAATATTCGTATAAAAGGTTTTAAAACTGCAGCAAATTTCTCTAGAAAAAATGAAAAACGCGGAGGAGTGTCCATTCTGTTAAGGGATGGACTAGAACATGACACAATACAATCTTGCTCCGATGTCGCATCGGAACGTAGCTTTGAGTGCTGTGGAATACAAATACCATCACTTAACTGTATGGTTATAGGTTTATACAGAACACCCAATAGCGATTTAAACGTATTCTTCGAAAAAATAGAGACACTCCTTGATGAATTAACAAAAAAGACATCCAAAAAAATCATTTTAGTTGGCGACCTAAATATAGATACGTTAAAAAACAACTCAACGGTCACAAGATTACAAGATTTATTACTAAATTACAATTTAAAATTCCACATAAAAACGCCAACAAGACAAAACGAGTTGTATAGATCATATTATAAGCAACATACCAAATGCGTAAGGTAACACACATGAACTACAACTATCAGATCATAATACTGCCCAAACACTGACGTTTCAAGTAAACAAAAAACCTTCTCGCCTCAAATATTGGTTTATTACGAGGAGGAATTATAGTAAAGAAAATCTGGAAAAATTTATAGACTGCTTGAGCTCACTAACATGGGCTGATACTATGAACGAAACTGATCTTAATAAGTCTTTTGAAATATTTTACGATAATTTTTGTATGTTTT
This sequence comes from Hemithea aestivaria, assembly GCA_947507615.1. Taxonomy (NCBI): domain Eukaryota; kingdom Metazoa; phylum Arthropoda; class Insecta; order Lepidoptera; family Geometridae; genus Hemithea; species Hemithea aestivaria. Next base: position 8,835,782 of record OX382344.1, on the reverse strand, counting down.
ATAACCTATGTTTCCCAATAGAAACAGTCAAGGTCTATTCGTCTGTTACATCGGCAAAATGGATCACCAAAGGCATTAAGACCTCTTCTAAACGCAAAAGAGAATTAAGGTTTCGCTACTATAGTCTTAAGACATCGCTAAATAAAGAAAAATATTTAAAATACAGTATTGCATTGCGTAAATGTATACTAAAATCGCGAAGGCTTCTTAACCAAAAGTTTCTGTTAAATGCGAAAAATAAATGTAAGGCCACCTGGCACATCATCAAAGATAAAGCAGAGATAAAAAAATCAAATGAAGGCGTAAATGAAATTATTATAAATGAAAAAGTCTTAAAAAATCCGACAGATATAGCAGAAGCTTTTAATAATTTTTTCATTGACATGACAAATAAAAAGGAGAATAACATAAACATTGATGATACAAATAAAAGGCTTAACAAAATTAATAACATAAATAGTAGCATTTTCCTTGCGCCTACCCATGAAAAAGAAGTTTCAAGAATTATATCTTCATTAAACAATACAAGAGCAGTAGGTTACGATAGTATATCCACTCATGTGTTAAAATTATGCTCGAAACAAATTGCTCCAGTGTTAGCGTATCTTATAAATTTGTCTTTTTCAGAAGGTACCTTTCCCACAAAATTAAAGGTGTCGGTAGTGAAACCGTTACACAAAAAAGATAGCAAAAAGGATATAAATAATTATCGCCCAATAACGCTCATCCCTGTTATAGCAAAAATCTTTGAGAGAGCAATGCATCTACGATTGAGTAACTTTTTAAATAAATATAATATAATACGAGATGAACAAAATGGCTTTCTGCCTAGAAAGTCTACTACGTTGGCAACATTCTCCCTTATACAAAACGTCACAGAGTATATCGATAAACGTATTCCGGTGTCAGTAATACTGTTCGACATGACAAAAGCGTTTGATTTTGTAAACCATAGAATCCTGTTAAGTAAATGTGAGAAGTATGGAATACGAGGTACTGCTCTGAACTGGTTACGTAGTTATCTAACTGACAGAACACAATATGTAGAGATGGTTAAGCTTAATGAGTCGCTTGTATCTACTTCCTACAAATCTTGTTATCGTATAAATAGCACAGGAGTACCACAAGGAAGTATTTTAGGGCCACTCCTCTTCTTACTGTACATTAATGACTTGCCTCTTTGGTCAAAACAGAAATATGTCCTATTTGCTGACGACGTATCGGTCATTGTTCCGAGTAATTGTATAAATTCTTACAATGAAGTGTTAAATGAAGAGGCTGAGATAGTAGTCAAATGGTTAGAGGAAAATGACTTATGCGCAAATTTGACAAAAACTAAATTAATGACATTTAATAATTATAATAATAATAACAATAATTCTAATAAACAATTGACATGCCGAAATAATAAAATAGAGACAGTTGACATTTTTAAATTTCTGGGAATAATACTTGATAAAAATTGTAATTGGAAAGCACATATTGATTTTATCTGTAGTAAATTAAATAAATTTATTTTTGCGTTAAAAAAGCTACGACGCATATCTGACCAAAAAACTGCTCTGATGGCTTATCACGGTTTCGTTGCATCGGTTCTAAGATATGGACTATTATTGTGGGGTAACTCTACTAACATTAATAGGGCATTTATTGTGCAAAAGAAGTGTGTCAGGGCGATTTGTGGAGTGGGACCACTGACGCATTGTAGACCATTGTTTAAGAAGTTAAACCTTTTAACTTTAACTGGTCTCTACATTTATCAAGCTGCTGTATTTGTGAAAGAGCATATTGATTTATTTAACTCCATAAAACATACAGTAAACCCGATGCTTAGAAAAAGGGACACGACCAAACTTATATTACCAGCATGTAAAACTACTCTTAGATATAAAAATTGTTACATAATGGCTATGAGAATATATAATAAACTACCTCAAATATTCAGAGAGTATACATTGAGACAATTCAAAACAAAACTGTATCAGTGGCTATTGAACAATTCCTTTTACAGTATGAAAGAATTTTTGGAGACATAATTTATTTATTTGATGTTTAATAATTATTATTTTAAATTTATTGTAATGCTAATTTTAAATACAATTTGACATTTTAATTCCCTATTTCACTTATTTACAAATAATTATTCTCATTGCTATTGGAACTATTAGATGCTTATTTTTATATTTATTAAGATTTTGACCTTTAGTTGTATTAAAAGTAAAATCGTGTGACATTGCATGTTACATTAAATTATATTTGCATGCCGGTGTAAACTACTGGCGAAGTGTGTGAGACATTGTTATTGTATCTGTGCCATCTTTATACCATACTTCAAGCAAATAAATATATTTCATTTCATCTCGTCGGAGGAGCTGTTCCTCCTGCGGGGCTGCGCGGCTCGAGCCGGCGCGCCGCAGGGTGCGTCGCTCCGACGCGATGATGGTGGTGTGGTGCGGTCCGGGGCTGTCAGCTCCGCGCTCCGCGGTCGTGCAGCGGTTATACTCGCTGGCACGATTGTGGCTTGGTCGGGGTAGTATCGGCCACGGATTACACGCCCCCGACCTTCTTGCCGAAATTCGTCCTCGGATGAGGACGGTGGCTTGTCTGCCATGTTGTTTTTTAGAGACAAAACAACAGAAATGTCCCGGCGACAATATCAAAGTAGTTTGCCTAGTCGCAGACGCTACACGGCCTGTGCGGACCACCAACCAGGTGAGATCTCCGGCAAAACCGGAGAAGGCCCAGCTAATTTACCGCAACCAACTGTGCAACGGCTACGACAGACAGGGCAAATATATTTTAATTGTCCGGACAACCGGGCACGGTCCACGTAACTGTACGTATTATAATAATACAACAAGCTAGTGGAACTTACCCGGCTATGCACAACACTGCAATCCACGACTGTGTCGTCGGGTTCACAAACACTACACAAGGCGGTCAAACGTCTCTTGCGCGGGTGATGCAATACTGTGCGAGAATTTCACACTGTACGAGTGCGAAGAGCACGGCACTACGCGCGAGAGCAGGAGGGCCTACAAGTAGCTCGACGTCACGAGTGACGGAGCACGCCTGAGGTCAACTCGGCTGCGGGCGCGGGCAGCGGCGGGCGGAAGGCGGCGATCGCAGGCGCGGCGGGAGGGAGTGAGAAAACACGTCCGAACGCGGCGGCGGTCTGCGACGACTGGAGAACGGACTGGTGAACCGAGAACCGACGCGGGCCTCGTTTTATAGTGATTTTGAAAAATTCGACAAAAATATAAATATTACATTTTAAGTAAATTTAAAAATACGATTGGATCAAAAAAATGTTATTATTTAATGGTAAGTAATTATTTTGAGTAAATATAAAAGAGTCATGTATAAAAAAAATGTTTTGTAAACAGTAATTTCGTGATAATTTCACATCTTTATGATTTTATTTTAATAAGAAATACCTAAAATTCAAACTTTTCCTTAATAAATATACTAGTTTAGGATCTTTCCAGTAATAGTAATTTTTTAGATTCTAATAAAGACATGTATATTTGGATATACCCATGTCCAAACATTGCTTCAGAAGTAAATCTATAAAACCTTTATCCATTTACCTTGACGTAATTTAAAAACGGTCAAAACTAAAAAGGTTTTTCTGTAGAAATTGATTAGATTACAAGTTCTTTTAAAAGTTGTGAGTAAAAGTACCGTTCTAAAATAAGTATTTTCAAAATAATCCTTGTTTGAACATCACAGATTTGCGCTTGGGTCAACTAAACGCTCTTAATAGTGGGTTTAATAAACGTTGAGTGTTTGTGAATGTGATTTACTGTCGAAGAATGGAAAAAAGTTCAACAGTCTGCTATTTTCAAGAATCGTCACAAAATGAATCGATGTGATTCGATAAACGCCCACTCTTTATCGAATTTTGGAGGGAATATTTTCCAATAAACAAGGAACTTAAAATTATAATAAAGTTTTCGACTGAAGGACTTGTTGGATACAAGTCCTTGGTCAGAATAATTTTTTTTTTTTAACTCGACACTGGCAAAATGCAACTGTTGCCATAATATAAAAAAAAAATAGCTGTCATTTATCGTGAAAGTCATTTGTCAAAAGTCAGTATGTCATTTCAATGTAAAATTATTGTCAATCGAAAACAAAACATTTTGAATTGTGTGGTGGCGGTGAAATATTGGGCTAATTTTTTTACATAATACTATCTGGGATACATAAAAAATAAAATGAGTGCACAAGATTTAAAAGAAAAAATATTAAATGTTGCTAAAAAAAACACCAAAGGAATATCTCACCAAGATATCACTGCAGCAATCCCAGATGTATCTTCCTCAGAATTAGTGACTGCCATAAACGAGCTATTACAACAAGAACACTTTGATTTATTTAATCAGGGAGGAGTATTATTATATAAGTGAGTATGCTTTAACATTGTATAACATTATTTAAACCCTAGCCATTATTTTTAGTTGTAATTATTAAGAAACCAAAGAAGTCATAACCTCTAGTTTTACTCTATGCTAATCTGTGATGGAAACTCGCACAATATTCATCATAATACCAAGACATTTATACAAGTTTATATGCACCAATATGTTGTGCTTAAGCTTAACACTCTTAAAACCTAAATCTTATATGACTTGTTAAACCTATTATAAGCTAAGAAAACGAAGGAAAAACTCCTTCCAAACTAAATCAATCTTGGGAAAGGGATTATTTAAAAAAAACCCAAGTGGAATACCCAAAGAAAATATGTTGGAAACAAATATAATAGTAGTAGTTATTCAAGAAGTTTTCTAGGTCCTAAGAATAAATAAATGTATTTCAACGTTTTATTCTTTTTCTAGACTCAAGACCCAAACCAGTAAACAGGCAATCAAAGGGGCAGACAATGAAGAGAAAGTAGTCTACAATTTAATTGAAGAGGCTGGCAATAAAGGGATATGGATCAGGGATATCAGAGTTCGCTCAAATTTGGCTAACACACAGCTGACTAAAGTATTGAAAAACCTTGAAGTTAAGAAGGTCATTAAAGCTGTTAAATGTGTTAATGTAAGTATAATTGTATCACATCTAATCAAAGCACTCACTACATTATTTTTAAATATTGCATAAGAAAGAAATATCTGCAAATTAATATTATAAAAGTGAAAGTATTTGTGTGTGTGTGTGTGTGTGTGTGTGTGTGTGTGTGTGTGAATGTGTGTTTGTTGCCTCTTTACTCCTAATTTGGTTTGTAACTTAGACCCTACTTATACATTATAACTACTTATAGTACGTTCCATAAACAAAGATAATTTTTTAAGCTAATTTTCAGGGTTCAAAGGGTCAATATCTTAATAAATTGGATATATATAAGATATTTTTCATAATATATATGATATATATCATAAGATACATCGGATATAACAGTTTTTGTGAATATATCTATGATATTTTCATAGATATATAACCTTCGAACCCCGCAAAAATTATCTTTGTTTTTGAAACGAAGTATAAGCTTAACTTTTCTGTAAAACCACTAAGCACAACTATTATAATCATCATCAAAATATAATTTATTACCATCGTAAATTAACACATTGGCCGCAGCAGTTTTTTTTGTACTGTATGGAAAAATCAGTAGACCAAACACAATGTATGTTGTTGTTGTGTGCATCAGCACACATATTATTTTTTTTTATGTGATAAAGTAGAAGACGAGCAAGACACTCCTGATGTTTAGAGATAACGCTGCCCATAATCAGTACAGTGTTACCTAGGATGTCACAATTATGTGAAATTCTAGGAGCACTGCACCAATGCTTTTTACTCAAGAGTCATAAGATGTTAAGACTCTTTAGCCCAGTAATTTCACTAGCTACAGTGCCCTCCTACCGGAGCACAGTAATGTTTGCACATTACTGCTCAGACGGTAGAATAACTGGTACTGTTGGGGTACCCACCTAGACGAGACCTCCTGCAAAGGAAGTCTACCCCCGGTAAAACAACACATTTTCCAACCTCAAAAACACAGTTGTTATGTTTTCCCCAGTCAATTTGTTAATAAAATAATACACCATCTCCAAATAATACCTATAATGTATGCCCTATGCTTTAATTTCCAGGCTTCAAAGAAGAAAGTTTACATGTTATACAACTTGGAGCCTGATAGATCTCTAACAGGAGGTGCTTGGTACCAAGATCAAGACTTTGAGTCGGAATTTGTCGACATCCTCAATGTCCAATGCCTGAGGTTCCTTCATCAGAGAGCAGATGGCATGAAAAATAACCCGAGGGGGCCTATTATAGGAAGATCTCAGTCATATGCAACTGCTGCTGAAGTGCAGAAGTATATTACAGATTTGGGTATTAGTAAAGTGAGTAAAAATTAATAAAATATTTTTTCTATGTTTAAATTCTGCAGGTACCTATATTGTGCATGTGTGTGCAGTCGTGCAGGTATATGGGCATCTTCCCATTCGCCCCCAGAAGGCAATTAAAACCAAATGACTGGGAAATAATTATTCCCACTCCAAATGGCTTTAGCACATTGCTGCAGTGGCATTTTATAGAAGTATCCCAAGTAGTAAAATTAATTTTGTATGGAAAAATCCTTTGACAAAACACATTTGTTTTTCAGCACTCCCATTCTGACCTCAAAAACACAGCTGTTGTGTTTTCAGCAGTCATTGTGTTAAACTGCTGTGTATATTGCCCATACCCCTACTCACCTGATGACTCACCAACTATGGAATTTATTCCCAAAGGCGTCAAACTCACTTACTAGACTTTGTATTCAAAGTGTAGTGCATGTATAACAAGTGCTCAAACAAGTGAAGCTAAGTCTGGCGCAAGGTTTAGAGATGTGAATTTTTTATCTATTCTATTTCCAAGGCTAGAGCCATATCTCTATTTTTCTATTTTTAACCCCCGACGCAAAAAAGACGGGGTGTTATAAGTTTGACGTGTCTGTGTGTGTGTGTGTCTGTCTGTGGCATCATAGCTTCCGAACGGATGAACAGATTTTGATTTAGTTTTTTTGTTTGAAAGTTGAGTTAGTCGAGAGTGTTCTTAGCCATGTTTGGTGGAAACCGGTTCAAGATGGCCGCCGCTACAAAATGGCGGATTACTTTTTCTTCCATCACCCCCTCAATATGGGTATCAAATGAAAGGTCTTAACTAGTAGAATACAACCCGCTATATAAAATTTAAAAACCAAGATGGCCGCCACCACAAAATGGTAAATTACGTTCTGCGTTGGGGGTTTTTTTAAATTTTTTATTTAATTCATTCTATTTTCTCTTGGAGGCAATGAGCTTTGTTTGTCACAACACAAAGCTCATTGTGCATTTCTAATAATTATTATTTTTATTTCCAGGTTGAACTAGATGTAGAAGATGTAATAACTATCCTAAATACATTAGTATATGACGGCAAAGCAGAGAGCAGTGTCTATCCAGATGGAAGCAAAGTCTACAGAGCCATAGAATCCCTACTTCCCCCACCAGGCTTAGTTCAAGTACCTTGTGGAGTTTGCCCTCTAATACATAAATGTTATTCCACTGGATTAGTTACTCCTGAGAAATGCACTTATATGAATGAGTGGCTGGAATAAAATTCTATATTGATTTGAGTCTTTCATTTCAGTTGTAAGATTTTGAAAGACAGTCTTAAGGGTATATTCACATTCCTCCTATATTTATTGACCCAATCTAGCCGCGAGGACCTATTATTGGCTTTTTGCTTCTATTGTAAGTTTTTTAAAATTTTGTTTGTAAGCTGTTGGTCTTCCTAAGATTTATTAAATAAACAGATAAAATATTACTGAATGGTGACTGTATCCACTTCAAACCGCTTTAGACAGTGGTATAAATCGCTAATCTCCCTCCTCACCCACTGCAACTGGGATTTTATTCCCAAATGCCACCAGCAATTATTGATGTTGGGGCAAATAGAAATATACCATCTAAAGCTTAAGCTCTAGATGGTGGATGGCTCTTAAGCTTATATTTTTATGATGTCCCATTTATTACATCTGTATAGATTCCATTTGAATTTATGAAAGTGGCTTTCTACATAAGCAATCTCATTAATTAGCATAAAACAGTGCAATTGTACTTTATCCTTTGTCTACCATATCAGGATGAGCAGTAAAAAAATAATTACGTGCCCTATCTAATTTGCCTGTGTCCACCTATTGCTGTATCTGGGTAAGATATTGCAGAGTAATCTTTTTTCAGAGTATGAAAATAAAAACTAGATATAATTGTAACTTTTATTCTATAGATTAAATACTAAGCCATAACAGTAACCCTTTACTTGTCGAGTATGATTCGAATGATAAATACTGATATCAAAGTAAACAAAAACACTACAGATACAAATAAAGGTCAACAAATCACTACATACAATCAAATTAACACTATTTACAATAATTTCATGCTTTAGAATAGACTTCTAAAGTTGTTTTCTATATTATACAAAGTGGATGTGAGAACTGCTGGTTCCCTCTTTTGTTTTACATTTTCTTGGTCTTCATCACTTATGTATACAGCTTGTTTGGGGAATATAGAGCTGAAAGCGTCCATTTGTATGTAGTTGAGCGATTGTAGTATGAGACCTTTGTTAGGGTATGGAGTGGGTGTGGTAATGACATGATTGCTGTTTGTAGTGACAGGTTTGCTCGGAGGCGGTATAGAAGGTGCTCCTGGTGCAGATGGAGGAGTACCAGGCTTGTTTGTTGGAGGTGGAGGTGGTGACGACTGCGTTGGTGGGATATCTGTAATAAATAATTGTATAGGTTTATACATTTTTGGATTTATAGTGTTTATTCCCTAAATTCATAGAAAAATACTATTGAGAGGGATTCCTGTAGTTTTGGTAGTTTTATTATCAGGTAAAAATGCATAGTGAAAAAAATGCTTTGTAAACAGAGCTACAAGTGACTGATGCGACTATTGCAGTTTATTAAAGTTATTGTTACACATTTTTATTACATTCTTATTCTTAGATAGCTATATTAAGCTTTACAAATAGGTAGGTACTGAGAGATTAGTTTTTCCTTACCCATAGAAAGAATTATTCTTTCCATTTCTCTTAATTGAGTCTGTTGTTTCTGGACTGTGAAGTAAAGGTCTGTGATTGTACTAGAAATGTGAGCCATTTCTTCTTCTCTCTTAGCTTCCTTTGCCGTTTCCTTCTTACTTTGCCTAGAACAAGACAAGACATAACATAAATCAGATCATTTAAAGAAAATAAAAAAAGAAAAATAATAATTTAGTACTAAAATACCTGTTATATTCAACAACAATTAATGCAGAGCCTATGATAAATATAACTGATTCACCAAGCAGATTTGCTCCAAGCTCAATGGCCATGTCTTGACTGAGAACTGGAATATTGACTGGCTTTCCAAGGTTTAGTATCCACATTTTAGCCTTTACTTCGCACCAGTTATAGACTGTAAAACCACGTAAAAAGTATTTATGTTATTCACATGATCTAAGACAATTATTTCACAGTTATGAAACAGGAAAATCACGTACACTGAGCCGGAGGCATACAAACATAGGTTCTGAAAAATGGGCTTGATTTAGCCCTTTCCTTGCACATATTTGCAATCGGTTTGCTGATCTGTTTGATCAACAAAACAGATAGTTTTGCAATAGGGAATGCGCCTACTACCATTTTTACCTAATGTGTTATCGTTTAAGCACAATGATATAATAGAAATCTACAATCTACATTACAATCGTAAAAATAATAGCCAGGGTTCGAAATCGACTGAGAGCTGATTAACGTCTGACAGTCTACTGACAATGACAGCCACAATATTGTCAAAACTGACGTTTGATTAATCAACCTAGTTTTTTTCCATAAAATTTATACGTGACCTATTCATATGCCAATCATATTTGCAATTTATTTCTGTGATACAGCTCCAATAGAACTTAAAATTATTTCCAAAGCTTATGTGAAATTTATATTGCAGCATTATTTTATATAATACTAGCTGCGACCCGCGGTGTTACCCGCGGCACAGTTATTACCGATAAAACTTGTTTATATAATAATTGCCCTAATTTTAACTAACTTTTAAAAACTAAATTCATTTATATATTTAAGCTGACTGTATTAGGTACCCTAACACCAGAAACATGTAGGAGATGTTCGGCTCATTTTGTGAAACGGTTTCTTATTCGGTTCGGTTTTCGGTGAAGTCAGTATTTGACAAATTTATTTCGATTTAAACATTTTTTTCGTAGTTAATTTGGTTGATATTTTTTAATTTGAATGCGGATTCGTTTCGGCTCGGTTTTCGGTAAAGTAAGGATTTGACAAATTTAAGTTGATAAAAAAAAAAAAAGGTAGCACTCCGGGCAGCGTTGCCAGTGCGTAACTTTTGTAACATTTTGCGTTACTTTTTGACCCTTTGCGTTACTTTTACGTTACTTGTCCTAAAATGTTACTTTTGCGTTACTTTTTGGGGTAATGATTTTTTTTTAAATGAACTAACAATGGAAGAATATAAAATAATCGACCGAGCGAAGCGAGGTCTTAGAGTCGAAAGCCGCGAAATGCCTGCGTTGGGACCAGTTTAACGCTTGACCTCTGGTGCTTAAGTTTAGTTGACGTTTACTTGAAAACGGTTAATCCAAATTAAATGAAATTTTACACACAAGTTAAGAAGGTTAATTGGATAATTGTAGTGAAAAAATTAGCTAAATAGGTTACAGGGTTGCAGAGATATAGGTGACTTAAAGTCTTTACGATAGGTCTGACGATTATTTCAAAACTGGAGCGCTGATAATTTTTTTTCTAACATATACACATTTTTTATAAGCGACACAAATATATTAGCCAAAGTGTATGTTTGTATGTATGTTTGTTACGCGATAACTGGAAAACCAATGGTCCAATCTGCATGAAACTTTGCAAACGCGTAATATAAATCCATAGAATTTTTAAGTTCGAACATGAGCCAAATCTGTCGAAGGGTTCCAGAGTTTTAGAAAATGCTTAATTTCAACGTTACCAAAGTTCCAATCTTAATGAAACTTTGCGATCAGGTAGTATAAGCTAAAAGAATTCTTATGTTCGAAAATGAGCCAAATCGATCCAAGGGTTGTAGAGTTATGAAGATGATTAAATTATAATGTTTTGCACAATTTGTTAGGTAACATTAAGTTTGAGAAAGATCCTACAGGCAAAAAAGAGCAAGCAAGTTGATAAAGTTAAAGAATTAATAGCGATAAAGTCCAATAATTCGAGAATTTCAAGCAATTTATCATATTTTCAATATTTCTTATTTTTAATTATTTTCATATAATTTTTTAGTACATTGCGTAATACCAATAATTGCGTCAATTATAGTCCGGCCGCCTAAAGTTTGCTATTGAAATAGGTGTCACATACATGTAGGTAAGTACACGTTTTGTGCTGTTTTTTTAATCTTTTTATAAACCTCATTTCGCTCGATCGATAAAATATAATGTTATATTAAATTTAAGTAGTATGAAAATAAAGTAAAATAGTTATTTAAAAAAAAAAACCTTATTAATAGCGTTATTTTACGCCCATCGCTAATGGCAAGCAACCAAAGTTGGACTTAGTAGTATAGGCATAATTATAATATAATATTATATAATATAATTATGACGACATAACTACGTCACATTGCCTAAAATTTTGTATAAATTATCCCGAGCACAATGTACCGGACTATAACTCGCTGTCAAGTAAAATAATATTTTACAGTGGTCGTAGCATGCCAAACGAGATCCCGCTGAAATGTCAAGCGTAGAACTGTCATACCATACATTGTAGTTTTGTGAATGTATGGGATGACAGTTCTACTCTTGAAGTTTGGTCGGGATTCTGTGTGGCATGCTACGGCCACTGGCAAAACACGAAAGTGGAGACCATAAACAATAATAAGCAGGTAAGAATGTCTGTGGAAGTGGTGATAGAATAAAAAAACTCGCTGAATCGTTTTAAGATAAAATATAATTTAAATACATAATTTATATGAATACAAATATACAAATATCATCGACCGAGCAAAGCGAACTCTTAGAGTTGAGAGATCTCTCGGTGGCAGTAAGGTTATTTGAGTAGTCTATCTGCATAACTTTTTAAAACCTAAAGTAATTGTTTGTGCCGGCACATTCAACAATAAAGGTGCACGAGCACACCATAATGCATCGCGGGCCGTGTACTTATAGTCTGCCAAATTTCATAAATATATGGTAACGGCAAGTTCCCTATGAATGTTGATTTATTCAGAGGGTCAAAAAAATGTAGGTACGTTTTTGAAGGATAAACGGGTGTATTTTTTTCTACGTTAACTCAGAAGTTTAATTTAACGGGCACCAAGCGGCTATAGACCTGTGTATTATGGTAAAAATATACAATTCTACGGGATGTAGAGTATAAATTGGTCTTGACAGACATACGGATGACCAAGTGATCCTATTTATTAGGGTTTCGTTTTTTCCTTCAGAGGAACGAACTCTAAAAAGGATTATATTCAAAAAATCTCGGTACGTAGGTTTATTGAGTTTTAATTTCTCAGAATTTTTATATTTTGAGTTTTAATATTAATGTTAAAGTTCTTGTATTAGGATATATATTTAGTCGAGACCTAAAGTCTAAGGTTTACCACGGAAATTGGGCTGCGAGGTCACAGTTCGAGGCGAACTACTAGTAACTAAGTGAAACGGAACGCAATCGAAACGGAAAACAAAAATTTTAAAAAAAGTAAATAATATGTTAATGTCATGGCTCGTCCACATATGCCGGTCAATGACTCTGCGAGTCGTTGGCCTAAAGTTCGCCCGAGCGCACAGATTATATATATGCACTTGAGGCACTGATTATATAAATCAAAAAATAAAGAAAATTTAACTAGTTTAAAGTAATTATTCACACAAAATGGCTTCAAATGGTCCATGATTGATTAACATTCAAAATATAATTAAAGTCAGTTATGGAGCCCAAAATGTATACCAGAAATTTACCGGAAAAAAACGTAAATATTCGAAGACATTCGTCTATAGAAAAAAACTGTTCATCCATAGACAAAATAGACACTAAGCAAATCATTGGCCGGTATATGTGGACGAGCCATAGGACCAACGTCATCAATTCGAATGTAATGTGCCCAAACTCGACTGGTTTACTAATAGCCATTGAAGAGTTTCATTAGACACCTCCTGGCTCCATCATCAGATCAGCTCAATGGTACCAGATTATTTAACTGTCATCAGATTTCTAGACATTTGCAAAGTTTCATTATGATACGAATAAGTTGGTTTTTCTGCTTTCGACTTTTCGATCCACATACCCTTTTTGGGCACTCATTGACTGGGCTACTACTGAAATCTATGAATAAAAAAGTATAAGTACCTATATTTAAATTTAGTAAGTAAATTACATTGTATTAAAAATCTTTTTTTTTTTTGTTAAATGCGTTATTTTTATTGTAAATGCGTTACTTTTCGAACCTACCTACGTTACTTTTGAAGTTAGGGCACTGGCAACACTGACTCCGGGAGTGCCGGCAGAAGTGAAAACTTCAATATTAACGTTGTGTTTAATTATAAGTATAAAAATACTATCATTTATGAGGTAGAATACAATGTTTATTTATTGCGCTATCGTACACAAATATGACAATTTATATGTTGTTATCTTACTAATATTATAAAAGCGAAAGTTTGTGTGTATGTGTGTGAGTGCGTGAGTGTGCGTGTGTGAGTGTGTGTGTGTATGTTTGTTACTTCTTCACGCTCAAACGGATGCACCGATTGACTTGAAATTTGGTATGAAGGTAGCTTGGATTCTGGAATAACACATAGGCTACTTTTTATCCTGATAAATAAAACAGTATCTGAGAGAATTGATGTCAAATAAAAAAAACAACTTTATTTTTGGCGTCTCAATGGTGGCTCCTATTACCTTCAGGTACCAGGATACCAGAAAGTTTAAGGAGGTCTATAGTCGAGAAGAAGACGAATCTAAGAAACCATAGATCATCAAAATCGGTCCAGGCGTTCTTGAGTTATGAGTATTGAATCTTTTACGAAGTACCAGGAGACAAGAAAAATGTAGATGTTCGGCTCATTTCGTGAAATTCCGGTGAAGTTTGGATTTGACAAATGACAAATTTGTTTTCAATTTTCAATATTCGATTTTCAATTTTTTTTGAAATTCGAATACGTCTAATGACGCAATTGTCAAATCCGAACTTAACCGAAATCTCACGAAATTACCCGAACATCTATATGTTTCTGATATCCTGGTACTTCGTAAAAGTTTCAATACTCATAACTCAAGAACGGCTGGACCGATTTTAATGATCTTTGGTTTGTTCACTTCGCCAACTTCTTCGCCATCGACCCCATTTGGCCAACATCTTCGCCATCGACCTCACTTGGCCAAAATCTTCGCCATCAACCCCAGTTGTCCAAAATCTTTTCAATTTTTCCAAATTCGGTTTCTTATTCGATTCGGTTTTCGGTCGGGGTGTGGTCAGGGTGTGGTCAGGATGTGGTCGTGGCGTGGTCGGATTGTGGTCGTGGTGTGGTCAGGATGTGGTCAGGATGTGTCCGTGGCGTGGTCGGGTTGTGGTCGTGGTGTGGTCAGGGCGTGGTCATGGTGTGGTCGTGGTGTGGTCATGGTGTGGTCGTGGTGTGGTCAGGGCGTAGTCATGGTGTGGTCGGGTTGTGGTCGTGGTGTGGTCAGGGCGTGGTCATGGTGTGGTCGTGGCGTGGTCGGGTTGTGGTCATGACGTGGTCATGGTGTGGTCAGGGCGTGGTCATGGTGTGGTCGAGTTGTGGTCATAGTGTGGTCGGGTTGTGATCGTGATGTGGTCAGGGCGTGGTCATGGTATGGTCGGGTTGTGGTCGTGGTGTGGTCGGGTTGTGATCGTGATGTGGTCAGGGCGTGGTCATGGTGTGGTCGGGTTGTGGTCATGGTGTGGTCGGGTTGTGATCGTGATGTGGTCAGGGCGTGGTCATGGTGTGGTCAGGGTGTGGTCATGGTTTGGTCATGGTATGGTCATGGTGTGGTCATGGTACGGTTTTCGGTGAAGTTAGCATTTGACAAATTTATTTCGATTTTCCATTTTTTCCTAATTCGGTTTCTTATTCGGTTCGGTTTTCGGTGAAGTTAGCTATCTTCGCCGAAACCCCATTTAGCAAAAATCCTCGCCGTAACCCCACTTGGCCAAAATCTTCGACAATGACCCCACTTGGAAAAAATCTTTACCATCGACCCACACTTGGCAAATCTTAGACGTAACACCATTTGGCAAAAATCATCGCCGTAAACGAAATTAGCAAAAATCTTCAACGTAACCACACTTGGCAAAAATCTTCACCGTAACCCCACTTGGCCAAAATCTTCGGCCATCGAAAATTTTGCAGCGGGTAACACCGCGGGTTGCAGCTAGTTTATAATATTATATCGTTATTTATATATTACATTAAATTTTATCTCTCAGAAAAATCAACTTCCATCCATAATTTCGACGACTTTTACACCATCGTTATTATCAGAATCATCATCGCAAATTTTTACAACTGATACAATTGGTTTATGATAACTGAAGTAAGAAACAAACAGTTTTGATTCGAACCTATTTAAGTGTCTAATAAAGACCGCATCAATAGTAGTTTTGTATTTCGTTGTGCTAAAATTGCGATCATTTGACATAGTTAAACCAAATTCACAGAGCAGCACACTCAAGCACGGTAGAAAGAGTGAGAGATAGTAGTTCCTCTCCCTTCCCCTCGATCTTACGCTTTTTCGATCAGCATCACGTGACCCTGACGCGAGTTTGAAAGTTTTTACCCATACAAAAAAAAGTGCTCAGCGCCGCTAAAGAAGTTTTCACTTCAAAAAAAATTGTAAATAATTTGGTTGATATTTTTAACATGCATATAGTAGAGAAGGCGACCAATCGAAGAAATCATTTCAAATCATAGATTATCAAAATCAGTACAGCAGTTCTTGAGTTATGAGTATTGAAACTTTTACGAAGTACCAGGAGACCAGAAACATGTAGGAGATGTTCGGCTCATTTCGTGAGATTCCAGTTAAGTTCGGATTTGACAATTGCGTCATTAAACGAAATCGAATTAAAAAAAAAAGTAAATTGAACACGTCAAATTTATCATTTGTCAAATCCGAACTTCACCGGAATTTCACGAAATGAGCCGAACATCTTCTACATGTTTCTGGTCGAATAAGTAATAAGTAAGTCTAATTTCTACCCATAATAAGCCCATTTGATAAAACACAAACGAAGCACTCATACTCATAGTAATCCCATTTAGTTTTCAAATGAAGCACCCATAGTAAGCCCATTTGATAAACCACAAATGAAGCACTCATAGTAAGCCCATTTGATAAACCACAAATGAAGCACTCATAGTAAGCCCATTTGATAAACCACAAATGAAGTACTCATAGTAAGCCCATTTAGTTTTCAAATGAAGCACCCATAGTAAGCCCATTTGATAAACCACATATGAAGCACTCATAGTAAGCCCATTTAGTTTTCAGATAAAGCACCCATATTAAGCCCATTTGATGAACCACAATTGAAGCACTCATAGTAAGCCAATTTAGTTTTCAAATGAACCACTCATAGTAAGCCCATTTGATAAACCCCAAATGAAGCACTCATAGTAAGCCCATTAAGTTTTTAAATGAAGCACCCTTATTAAGCCCATTTGATTAACCACAAATGAAGCACTCATAGTAAGCCCATTTGATAAACCACAAATGAAGCACTCATAGTAAGCCCATTTAGTTTTCAAATAAAGCACACAGAGTAAGCCCATTTGATAAACCACAAATGAAGCACTCATAGTAAGCCCATTTAGTTTTCAAATGAAGCACCCATAGCAAGCCCATTTGATAAACTACAAATGAAGCACCCATAGTAAGCCCATTTGATAAACCATTAATCAAGCACTCATAGTAAGCCCATTAAGTTTTTAAATGAAGCACCCATAGTAAGCCCATTTAGTTTTCAAATGAAGCACCCACAGTAAGCCCATTTGATGAACTACAAATGAAGCACTCATAGTAAGCCCATTTAGTTTTCAAATAAAGCACACAGAGTAAGCCCATTTAGTTTTCAAATGAAGCACCCACAGTAAGCCCATTTGATAAACCCCAAATGAAGCACCCATAGTAAGCCCATTTGATAAACCACAAATGAAGCACCCATAGTAAGCCCATTTGATAAACCACAAATGAAGGACCAATAGTAAGCCCATTTGATCAACCACAAATGAAGCACCCATAGTAAGCCCATTTGATAAACCACAAATGAAGCACTCATAGTAAGCCCATTTAGTTTTCAAATGAAGCACCCATGGTAAGCCCATTCGATAAATCACAAATGAAGCACTCATAGTAAGCCCATTTGATAAACCACAAATGAAGCACTCATAGTAAGCCCATTTAGTTTTCAAATGAAGCACCCATAGTAAGCCCATTCAATAAATCACAAATGAAGCACCAATAGTAAGCCCATTTGATAAACCACAAATGAAGCACCCATAGTAAGCCCATTTGATAAACCACAAATGAAGCACTCATAGTAAGCCCATTTAGTTTTGAAATGAAGCACCCATAGTAAGCCCATTCGATAAATCACAAATGAAGCACTCATAGTAAGCCCATTTGATAAACCACAAATGAAGCACCCATAGCAAGCCCATTTGATAAACTACAAATGAAGCACCCATAGTAAGCCCATTTGATAAACCACAAATGAAGCACCCATAGTAAGCCCATTTGATAAACCACAAATGAAGCACCAATAGTAAGCCCATTTGATAAACCACAAATGAAGCACCCATAGTAAGCCCATTTGATAAACCACAAATGAAGCACTCATAGTAAGCCCATTTAGTTTTCAAATGAAGCACCCATAGTAAGCCCATTTGATAAATCACAAATGAAGCACTCATAGTAAGCCCATTTGATAAACCACAAATGAAGCACTCATAGTAAGCCCATTTAGTTTTCAAATGAAGCACCCATAGTAAGCCCATTCAATAAATCACAAATTAAGCACTCATAGTTAGTCCATTTAGTTTTCAAATGAAGCACCCATAGTAAGCCCATTCGATAAATCACAAATGAAGCACTCATAGTTAGTCCATTAAGTTTTCAAATGAAGCTCCCATAGTAAGCCCATTTGATAAACCACAAATTAAGCACTCGTAGTAAGCCCATTTAATTTTCAAATGAACCACCCACAGTAAGCCCATTTGATAAACCCCAAATGAAGCTCCCATAGTAAGCCCATTGAAGCAAAAAAATGAAGCACTCATAAAAAAAATTGTACTAAAAACTATAATTAAAATTTCTAGCATTTTTCTAAAATTAAAATTCGAATATGTCAAATTTCTCGAAAAAACTTTAAAATATCATGTCGAATTTGTCAAAAAAATTGAAAATCGAATTTGTCAAATTTCTCAAAAAAAAAATTGAAAATTCTATATATGTCAAATTTCTCGAAAAAAAATTAAAAATCTCATGTCAAATATGTCAAAAAAATTGAAAATAGAATATGTCAAATTTCTCAAAAAAAATGACAATCGAATACGTCAAAATGACAATTAATTGTCAAATTTTTCAAAAACAATTGAAAATCGAAAATGTCAAAATGACAATTGTCAAATTTCAGTGTCATTTTTTTTAATATATTAGATTTTTAACAGAAACTGTTTCATTTATCAGGATAAAAAGTAGCCTATGTGTTATTCCAGAGTCTCAGCTATCTTCATACCAAATTTTAAGTCAATCGGTTCATCCGTTTAAGCGTGAAGAAGTAACAAACATACACACACTCACACACACTCACACACTCACGCACTCACACACTCACACACATACACACAAACTTTCACATTTATAATATTAATAAGATTTATTATGTAGATAAAATCTCAGAAAGTCATCAGCGATATCAAGATTATTAAAAAAAGGATTAATAAT